>CM062807.1:865358698-865958698 GCA_031772625.1 Pinus tabuliformis | reverse complement strand
AACATCTTTGTGACCCACGTTTGTTGCTCTTTAGAGGATTATCTTTGTTCTAAATAGTATTTAAGGCTATCATGATCCGTTTTTACCTTGAAGTGTCTTCCCATTAGGTAGGGTCGCCATTTCTTAAGTGTATGTAGTATTTCCAACATTTCCTTTTCATAAATAGCTTTGTGTAAAAAAATTCCCTTCGTTGGACGACTTTCAAAAGAAATGGGTCTTTAATCTTGCATTAAAATAGCAACAATTCCATTTCTTGAAGCATCACATTCCACAATAAAGGTTTTCGTGAAGTCCGGTGTAGCTAAGACCGGTGCTTGGCACATTGCCTCTTTAAGATGTTCGAAGGCCTTTGTTTCTTCTGGAGTCCATGAAAATGCACCGTTCTTCAATAATGCTGTTAGAGGTGCTGCTATTCTCCCATAATTCTTAACAAACTTGTGATAATACCCTGTCAACCCGAGAAATCCTCGCAGATGCTTTATGGATGTGGGGGTTTTCCATTCCTTAATGGCTTTAATTTTGCTAAGGTCTACCTTAACTCTTTCATGAGATACAATATGACCCAGATATTCCACCTCTTGTGCTCCAAAGAAACATTTGGATCTTTTTGCATATAATTGTTTCTCCTCCAATAGTTGTAGCACCCTGTCAACATGTTCAACATGATCCTTCCAAGACTTCCTATAGATTAGTATATCATCAAAAAATACTAACACAAATTTTCTAAGGAAGGGTTTGAAAATGGAATTCATCAAACCTTGAAATGTAGAAGGTGCATTGGTGAGGCCAAAAGGCATGACCAAAAATTCATAATTACCCTCAATGTGTTCTAAATGCTTTTTTAAGAATGTCTTCAATCTTCATTCTAATTTGATGATATCCTGAATGAAGATCCAACTTGGTGAAGTAAATTGATCCATGCAATTCATCCAGTAATTCATAAATGAGAGGAATGGGAAGCTTATCTTTAATAGTGAGCTTGTTGAGCTCCCTATGTTCCAGACACATGCACCATGATCCATCCTTCTTGTGCACCAATATAACTGGAGCAAAGAAAGAACTTTGACTAGGTTGAATTATACCAGCCTCTAGCATTTCTGTAACCATACGTTCAATTTCACTCTTTTGGGCATAGGGATATATGTACAGCATGATGTTTGGAGGAGCACTTCCTAGAATCAGATGAATAGCATGATCATGATCACGAATAGGTGGGAGACCTTTGGGAGTTTCAAATACATTGGAATGATTGTCCAAGGCTTTCTGGAGATATGGAGAAATATATGATTCCGATGTGGAAACATCTACTGAACATAATTATGCAATTACACCTCTTTGTTCCTTTTTTACAAGCTTTGTTGTATCGTTAGAGCTAATTATCTTTCCTGGTTTCCTTGCAATACCCCTTGATTCAACTTACTTTCCTTCCAAATGAAATTCCATGAAAAGTTCTTGAAAAATAAAAGATATTGTACCCAAGGATTGTAGCCATTGGACTCATAGTACAACATCAACACCTCCCATTGGAATTGAAAGCATTAGGCTAGTCAATACATATTCTCCCATGGATAGCTTGATATTATGGCACTTTCTAGAGAAATTTGTCGTTCCTCCATTTGCAACCATCACTTGACACTCTGATGCTAGATATAGGAAGCAATTCAATTCTTTTGCTACCTTACAATGAATAAAATTGTGGGTACTTCTTGAATCAATCAACACTATTACCTTTCTCTTCTTGATTTGTCCTTCTATCTTGATGGTTTGAGGAGTGGTAATTCCAGCAAATGCATTACAAGATATGGTTGGATTCATTTCTTCTTTATCTAGGCTTTGTTCCTAGAGTATATCCTCTTCTTTTGACCTTTCTTGCTCCTTTTCTTCTTCCTCTTCACAATCTATGTAGAATAATTTCTTCTCAGCACACTTATGACCTTTAGTGTATTTGTTATCACAACTGTAATAAATCCCTTTTGCTATTTTTTCTTCCAATTGTTGTGGTGTCAAACTTATAGGTTGTGGAAGACTAGGGGCAACAACACTTCCATTTTTATAGTTGTGCATGATATGCTTCTTGGTTGCCATAATTTTGCTTTCCATTTTTCTTGCTAACCTGAATGCCTTCTCTAATGAATCAAGTTCCCAAAGGCGAATATCATGTCAGATATTATCCTTTAATGTCCCTATGAACACATCAATCCTATGCTCCTCTCGAATATTTTTTACCCTTATGTTCAATTTTTGGAACCCTCAATGTGATCCATTATTGAACCCTTTTGTCTGAGACTTATCAATTGGCAAAAAAAAGTGTTTCTTTTTGTATCCTCATAATGTGTTGTCAATGCTTCCGTAAAAATTGCCCAAGTGATAATTTGTTTACTCGAGAAAATCCATTGATAACATACAAACTGATTTGGTTCCAAATATAAAGTTGCAATATGTACGTTTTGTGTGTTTTGCACATTATTGAGATCGAAAAATTGCTCCATCTGTAATATCCATGTTGTGGGATCCTTGCCATCAAACTTCCTCATATCGATTTTTGGAATATGGTGGGTATTTGATCCAACATTAGAGTCTATGAAATCATTATTAAAATTTCTTTTGTTCTCATCATGAGTTTCCTTTACTACCCTTTCACCATTAGTAAGCATTTCTTGTAGAAACTTTGTCAAATTTTTCTTCAAATCTGTATTCAAATATTCCATGCCTGTCTTCAAATCTTTCATGCTTGTCTTTAAACAATCCATCTTAGCTTCTACGCCTTTCTTTAAACCATCCATATTAGCTTCTACATCTTTCTTTAAACCATCCATCTTAGATTCTGTTGCTTTTTGTGCAAGTGATACTTGTTGCACTTGGTCTTGTAATTTTGATATATCATGTTGCATTTCTTCCTCTTCTTCATGAGTCATGCTAGAGCTTTCAGGTTGCCTACTAGATGTTTGCATTTTCTTTCCTCGGGGCATCAATTATCGCTAAGAATACCTTGATATACCCTTTGAATTCCTTCAAACTAATTTTTCAAACCAAGCTTATGCAAAAATTTAAAAAAACTATACACCTTTTTTCACTTTGTAGGAGCTTGATATTGAATCTGATATATCTCTGTAATTTTGGATCATCTAGTTCTAAAATTACAACCTATGGTAGCCCTCTGTGTCCTCTTTCCAATGCCACCAATCTGATCCAAATTGGACTCTAGGGAAGAGTTATGCCAAATCTCCCACAGTGACCTGATTATAGACTAGTTCAGTAGAGGGAACTTGTATGATGTGTCACAAGTCATTGTTTCAACCTTTGGCTCTAAAAAATATATACAAGAAACTATAGTCCTTCATCTTTCTATACCATTTTAAGAAATTTCAATCTAATGATCAGAGAGAAGGTTATGACAATTTTCCCGAGGCCACCTTTTGGAATGTAATTCAAGAGTCTGCACAAAGACCAACTTCCTCAGACCCGAGGTTCAGTGCAATTTCATCTCAAATAGTTTTTTTTTTAGCTTCTGAAACGTTGCAAGAAAAAAAGTTATAGCAAAAATGCCATGATGACCTATTTGGAGCAGTGAAACCCTAGAATCCAAAGCTCTGATACCAAATGTTATGAAACCAGCTCACAAAAAGATATAAGAGATAGATCAATGTCTTAGAATTCAACCTCTTTGATGGGGAAACGTCCTTTACATTACATAAATGAATAATTCTTGGATGATACAAATGACAAAACCTCCTTTCTATATATAGGAGTCTAAGGAGTCACAATATAACCTAGCCGACCTAACAATAGTAATATAAAGCCACAAAAATAACAATAGAAGGTTTCTATGGGGCACAATAATAACAATATCGGGGCAATAGGGGCACAACAATATTAATAAGGGATAAAACTACAATAGTAATGGGGTAATCACTAGCATTATAGGGACCTAACACTCCTTTTCCTTTAAAACTCTACCAAGTGAAATTTTGAGTTTCCAGTGGAGAGTAATTGATTTGAGATACTAATTTTGGGCTATCCTGGTTTGGATAAAATCAAGAATCTAGTGGGAAACATCTTTAATAATATCAGAATATGAAAAAACAAGTTGTGATCAACACGCATAGTTTCAAGACATCATATATTTTTTCAAATCCACAATGCAATAATAATAAAGTAGGTTTTCACTACCTCATGGGCATGTGGTTAGGAACACGCTTGATTATGGGAAGTTTGGTCCCCTTCAGCTTCGTGGTCACCCCTCCCACCTCGGTGGTTGCATTCACACTATCTAGGTTGGTTTCTCATGGTTGTCAAATGTCAGGGTAGTGATACAAGGGTGGGAAAATCGCCATAGGAAGACCAAGCAGAGGAATAAACTGACTGACTGAGATAAAATGTACGTCTTGTTAAGGGCGCCAATGAGAAATGGAGTGAGTGGGTGATCTGAACTTAAACAATAATGCAACTAGTTACAAATATAACCATAAATACATAAATGAAGTGGAAATAACACTTCATTTCATTAATATCATAATATTGAAATATGCTTACAAATATAATGGAAATAAATTAGCTTGGGTGATGTTAGCTTAGCTTTGAGAAGAGATGTGGTGGCTACATGCCTCAGAACACTGTTACAATGAGGCTCTAAGGCCTATTTATTATTGAGAAACAATGGAAAACCATAAACATCCAAAAACATAAGCCTATGAGATGAAGCACCAAAAATTTGGGCCCCGTTTGTGTAAATTGGTACATCAATTTCCCAAGGTCCTAACTTTTTCATATGACCTCTATTTGGCTATCATAATACCTCGTTTCAAATATCTTGAAGAGGAGGCCAAAAAAAAGTAATGAAATTGGAAACGGGCTTTTTTTGTCTCTCCATATTCCTTGAAAACGTCGTTTAGGGTCTCAAAACAGCTTCAGAAGTTCAAGACAAAAAAAAATACCAAAAATAGTAAAATGTGCTACAATTAAGGAAACCAAAAAACTGAAAAAGAAAGTGTTGGGGGTTCAAGTGGAATAGGATAGTGGCCACCAATATCTATCTACATCAGTTACCCCCCCTTAGGAAGCAATGGTCCCAATTGCATTGAGTGCCTCCATGAGATGGGGAACTTCTACTGAACTTGGTCTCTAGTGTGCCACTGGCCTTGGTGCAAGAGTTGGCCAACTTTGACAAGTTGATACAGTTTGATCTTCTGCTAGCAATTGTTCTTGATCTGTGTGTCCATGATTTGATCAGTTTTGGCCTCTTACATGTAGTATAGGTTTAGCTCTATTGGTTCGAGTTGTTCTGCAATGTCGGATGTGTCCAAGAATGGTCAAAAGTATGCCCGAAGGCAATCTACATTGAACACTAGGTGCAGACCAAGGAACACTGGAATGCTAAGTTCAAAGGCATTTTCCCTTACAACCTTGGTGATGGTATATGGCCCATATCGAAGGGGGCGAAGCTTACAATGGTGTCCATTGAGGCACTCCTTCTGCAAATGTAGCCAAACTTTGTCGCCCACCTGGAACTTGTCTGGTACCTGATTCTGATCATGGCACTGCTTGTACTTAGCATCGGTTTTGTCCAATATATCATGGACCTATTGGCAGATGTGTTGAATCAATTTGCTATCCCCATCAGATTCGAACTTGACATGAGCCAAATCTTATTGAGTAGAGTAGCTACAAATGTTATGGCCACATCAATGGGACATAATGTCTGAAATCCCAGCCCTACTTGAAAGGGTCTGTGGCTCCTTGAACTGTGGACAGCTCTTTTGTAGCTTTGTTAGACATAGGGGAGGCTTTCATTCCATGTGCATGGATGCTTTAGATTGTACAAGCACATAATTTGTAAGATCATCCAATTGACGACTTTTGTTTTTCCCTCAATTTGGGGATGCTTAGTCATGGACTTAGTGAGTTTGGTATCCAACATTGACCAAAGACATGACCAAAATGCATTGAGAAATCTATTGTCCCGATCACAACCAATGGATTATGAAATCCCAAAGTGTACCCACATTGACTCAAATAAGAGATTAGAAGTGGCCTCTACTGTGACACTCTTCTTGGAGGCAGCCAAAATGTCCATATTAGAGGATTTTTCGATGACCATGAAAACAAAGTCATTGTTGTGCTTAGTAGAAGGAAGACCTAAAATGTAATCCATGGAGATGGGTTCCCATGGTTGACTATGATTAGGTAGAGGAGTATATAGGCCTTGCTTATTGATGGTTGGTTTGGAAATGGCATAGAAAATGCAGGGGTTAATGTACCTCCCAACATCCCGATGAAGGTTCAGCCAATAAAAATAATTTTGTAGTACTACCACTCTTTTCTCTACTCAAAAATGTTCAGTGACCCAACTCTAGTGTGCTTCCTAAATCATCTTGGCACGCTCGCTTGAAGGAACACAAATGTTTCTCAGGTGGCATAAAAGTGCATACTTGAGGTGAAAATTTGGAACTTTCTTACCTTCTAGGAGTATCTGGTATGTGCTGTCGAATTCTGGATCACTCTCATTAAGATGCATCCACCCCAAAGCCTTGTGCCCATAAGAGTCGAGCATAGTGATCAACACCATGGTTGGTGGTTGGCCGAGATAGCCTACAAGATTATTGGGGTTTCCCTTCTTATACTTGATGTTCAAATGGAATTGCTTCATGTGTGTGGGCCATTTCTGATGCCGATCATTCTCCAACTTCCCTTGAGTTGATATGAACTATATGGGTCGGTGGCCTATGTGGATGACCATTTCCATCCCCATAATGTAATTATTCCATTAACAATATGCCTACACAATGGAATACATTTATTTTTCGTAAGCGGGATACTTTCATAATGTGTGTGAAAGTGTCTCACTGTGGTAAGACACTAGATACCCCTCTCGAGTAAGAACTACACCAATAGCATAGTCGGAAGCATCTGCCTCAATCTTAGATGGTTGTTGTAGGTCTCATAATGTGAGCAGTGGTGCAGATCAAAGGTGATGCTTCAACTAACAAAACACCTTCTATTGGGTTTATGACCAAAAA
Source organism: Pinus tabuliformis (assembly GCA_031772625.1). NCBI lineage: Eukaryota > Viridiplantae > Streptophyta > Pinopsida > Pinales > Pinaceae > Pinus > Pinus tabuliformis. The sequence continues at coordinate 865,951,682 of CM062807.1, read as the reverse complement.
AACATTTTCTTTCGCTCCGCCTTTGGTGACTTGACTTAAATACCAAGTGATATGAGAGAACTCCAACATGAACTTGCGGTAGAAATTGGCAAGGCCTAGAAAGCTATAGATCTCTTTTAGATTGGTTGCGGCTTGCTAATCCCGAATGACATGTATCTTGGTTGGTTCCACATGCACACCCTTATCATTAATGATTTACCATACATATTGAGCCTCGGTCATGACAAAATTCCATTTCTCCAAACTGGTATACTTCTTGTGTTGTCGCAAGGTTTGAAGGACTTGCCGAATATGGTGGAGGTGCTCTTCCCAATTCTAGATGAAGGTCAAGATGTCAACTAAATACACTACCCCAAATGATTTGGTGAAGGGTCACAAAATGTATTCCATCAATATCATGAAGGTTGTGGGGGCATTCGTTAGCCTGAAAGGCATGACCAACCATTTGAAAATTCCCTCCTTGGATACGAAGGCAGTCTTCCACACATCGGAGGGTTCGATAAGCACCTGGCGATAACTGAACTTCAAATCAAGCTTGCGGAAATATTTGGCCCCCTTGAGTTGGTCCAAAAGGTCATCAATATGTGGGATTAGGTACCTATTCTGGACAATGATCTTGTTCAGTGCCCAATAGTCAATACAGAGTCTCCAAGTCCCGTCCTTCTTCTGTACTAGTATAATCAGGCTCCCACAAGGTGATGATATTTTCCTAATGTGCCCTTTTTTGCAACAACTCTTGAATCCGCCTCTTGATCTCATTATTCTCGAAAATAGAGCGTTGATATATTGGTCCATTTGGTAGTGGCATGCTCGAGGTAAGATCAATGGAGTGCTTCACCTGGCAGTGCAGAGGTATCCCTATACTCCTCCATGACCTTGTCCATCTACTGCTATTGTGCAGTGGAGCCTTGTCTAGAAGTCGTGGCCACAACCTTATTCTTTCCTTGAGTGAGAATCATAAGGAAAACAAATTGCATGGTCAGGGATATGACCTTGCTACATTTCTTTTTAGTGATAAAAGATATGGCAGTAGGCGGGGCTACCTCCAGTATCCTATATAACTTATTTCCTAATTGAAAATTACAGAGTGAGGTCTAGACTCATATACAACATGTTGCTTCCACAAGTATGGTTGTGCTAATAATACATCACAAACTTCAAGAGGAGCAACATCACATCGTACCTCATATGTGAAGGGCTTGATGTTGTAGGGAAGAAGGCATTGTTGGTTGATGTGGAGATCTCATCCTTGGTGAAGCCACCCGATGGTTTATGGTTGCAAATGTGTTTTCATCAATAGGCCCAGCCTTTTCACAACCTCTGCTGAAATGAGGTTCTTTTCTCTCCCGATGTTGACAATGAAATGTAGTGGAGAATTGTTCACCCACATCTATGAGTGGAAGAGGTGTTCCCCTTCCTTTGGATCTTCAAGCTCATTCTTCTGGATTTCGGTGGTGGCCAGGGTGGTACTAGGCTCCACATCAATGATCTTCTTCCCTTTGTCATTCTCCTTGTCAAGTTCTGACTTAAAGTTAGAACATGCATCTGATTCATAAGCCTTAAGCTCGGCCATAAGTGATTGCTTGGCCCGATACTCACTTGTGTTGTGAGTGGAGATCTTATACAACTCACACCATTTTCCCATGTCCTTATTTTTCTTTGTGGTGTTATTATTTTCTTCCAGCTTTCGAGCGTTGTCCTGGGCTACCCCGCCTTGGGTTTGGCCTTTTCTTTATGGTTTGGGGGAACCTTTTATTTGCTTCAGATTCATAGATCCAAAGTTTCGAGTCTTTTGTTTAAACTTATGCTCATTCTTGACAGTGTATTGGTATGCCATGCCAAGTGAAGAGATGTCTAGGATGTAGCACCGCCTCCCATTTCTACCCAAAGTAACCATGCCAACAAGGGTAAACATGAGAGGAGAGGGTACTATGATCATATTCGACCTCATATGTACCTTAAGAAAGTGGAATTGATGGAACATCACACAGTCATCGAGCATCATCAACATAACCCTTAGGAGATAAGTCAACCACTTTGATAGCTTGTCCCTGGGTCCCATTGTTGTTTTGGATCTATTAGGCCATAGTTTCTCTCATGCTATGGACAAGGGATCAACCTGTAGCCTAAAGTCACTCTCACAAGCCTGTATATCAGTGACTTTGGACCAAAATTAACCGTTATGTGCTAGTGCCTTCGAGATTTAAGCCACTTCTCTAGCCAAGAATCTCCGCCTCTACCAAAAACTTGCTACAACCTTAAAAATTCATTAAATACATGATAACAATGTGTTTGGATGGGGTTCCCTAGGTCAGTTTTGTGGTTAAGATAACCCAAGTTTTGATGTAATTTTTGTAAATTTTGTAAAGTTTCCATGATTTGTGGGTGCAGAGCGGGTAGATGGTTAGGATTAAAAGGGTGCTAGCCCCTTTTTTATGTAAATTTTGAGTCAGCTTCAAGACCCACCCATGGTTTGAGAACCATCGGATTGTATGTTAAAGGCTATAAATAGTTTTGTTTTAGAAAATCTAAGATCTCTAATAATGATGTTAGTAATGGGTCAATACAAGAGAAATATTAGCATAGAGAAGTGGGTCAGAAGGGAGAGAAAGGCTTTGCAACTAAGTGCACAGATGCCTAGGTAGAGTCCGCTGTTGAGTGCATGGACCCCTGCAGCTGAGTGCACAGGGAAGTTTGTGTTTCTATTTTGAACTGGAAATCAATAAAGAAGCTACTTCTTGAGAAATATGGTGTATTTCAATTTACTTATGTTTATAAATAATTTTTTTGATGAATAATATGTTTATGAGATATTGATCTAATAAGGAGTAACTTTATTGAATAACTGTTAGATGACGTACGCAATCATGTTTATGTATTTCCGCGAGGACTGTGTTGAATCCTGTTATGTTTACTGAATAACTTAAGTAGATATACGTGAACGCTAATTAAAGGTTTTTCTCTTATGCGTGTAATTGGGTAAAACAACTGATAAAGGTTTGTGAAAGCCGATCGCAGACCTTTACGAAGGTCTGGAGGTTGTTTCAGTAGAGTTACAGTACCGGCCCTAGCAACTTATCTATCTACATGAAGGAAGATATCACATGCTAAAAGACATCACACTCATCTGTGGATGCAAAAACATGGTTCTTGTATCCCCCCATACTTTTTCGGGTAAGAATGTAGCCTACGCTACGCAGGATCTTGCCGAAACGGCCAGTAGTGTAAGGATTTTTTGGTTGGCACAACTAACTCTGAACCTAGGTTAGGACCCCATTAAGCCAACAAATGGTTCCATTGATAGGACTAAGATCTGCTTGAAGGAGATGTGTGATGTCGCATCACTGGAGTCCAATGAAGAAATAAATTCAAAAGTGGTTGGATAGAAAAATTCACGAATTAATGGCATAGGAAAATAGGAATCTGCACCTGTTAAAGGAAGAATTGTTGGATAGGTATTTGTATATGGATATACATGAAATTTTCTTCTACACCATCCTGATCGAATTATACGAATGGCTAGCCAAGTTGGGAGATAGTCAAGGGAGGTGGAAGCTTGACAGTCCAATAGAGAGGACTCCAGAACTGGTACGATGATTATCAGCCTCTAAAGACAAAATCGTGTGGGCTGTCGACCACTGGCTTAATCGAATTATAGGAGGATTTGTTAGAAAATTCGTAGTTCATACCTCAGTCAGCTACAACGAAGTAGAGCGAAGATTTTTCAAGGGGCTGCAAGGTACGTATTTAAGATCTTTGAATGCTTGTATTAAGATGTTGTTATATGACAAATGGGTTATGCCATTTCCTTGATGTTCATAGCTACGGGAAGTGGAAAAATCTTCAGAGATTGAGAAATATTAGGCCCTGAATATAACCCATTGATTGGACTTCCTTCGAGTGACGATGAGCGAATGATACAAGCTTCACGCGGAGTGTCGTTTAGATGACAAGACAGGGTTTTCTGCGAACACATCATCCATCCACTCCACCTCCACCTCCACCTCCGCCACATAGACCTTTGCCCACACCTCCACCAACACCAACACCATTCAATATGTCGACTACAATTGTCAATAAAGCTACTGATTTTCAAGGACATAGGGAGCGATGATACAGTTTGGTTTTGGTTTGTTACGAATATTCAACAGATTACTAATGACAACATAAACAAGGTACAATTGCTCACCAGTCTGCAGGATTGTGTGATGACTTGGTATATTAAGTATTATTCTATTAATCATTTGGCAACACTAGCAGATAGTAAGACTACTTTGAGCAAAAAGTTTAGTAATCCTAAGTCTGACTCGCTGTCAATGGTTGGTTTTAAGGAGATCATGGTGAGGGTTGATGAGATGCCTTGGGAGTTAGATCAAAGGTTGAAATGTGTGATCCACAAAGCTAACATGTAGCTCACTGATGGTTAGCATTGTGTGTGGTTCATAGCTTTGCTTATGCCCCACCTAAGGATTTCTTTGTCATAACAGAAGATAGGAACTCAGGCAGAGGCTCTGGAAATCATGATGAGGATGCATGCGACAACTATGTAGGATGCAACCCTGGTGGTACAACAAATCCATTCCTAGTTACAAAGCCTATGCTTATAATGGAAAATCTTGAAGAAAGACAAAGATACAAAACTAGAGGTGCGCGCGGAAATCTGGTGTCTGAAGTGTAAGGGCCAGGGGCACAATAAAGACCACCATCCTGAATTTGTGAACTATATCACGGGGGGAATTTCCCTGAGGACAGAATCTCCAGTGGTACCGAGCTTAGGGGCTGCGCTATGGTTTTCTATCTGTCAGGTTGTTGGAAAACACACAATGGATAATTGTCATTTTCTTCAAAACTTCATCGAGACACCGCAGAAGGTTTTTTGTAACTTCTACAAATTAGTGGGCCATGATGAGTGGCACTATCATAGTTATGAGCTAATGATGGAAATAATTCCTACCTACTGAATGCAAGTAGAAATTCAGCCTCCGAATCACCCCGTCAGAGGAGTGTGTGTGGGTTATTAAGGATGACCTAGTAGAGGTCACGGACAGGTTATTTTCTATAACTATGGAATGCCATGGCACTACACGCGGGAGTGTCAGAATCATACACGCCTGTCATGTCAACACTATAGCCAATTTGACTACACTATAGAAGAATGCCTGGTGCTGATACCTAAGATGAAAGAGAAGAAGGTGCAGCCTCAACAACGTCCACAGAACTTACAAATGATGAGAGTGGAGCCCCACGAAGAAGATCAAAATGTGAATATAGTGTTGAGGAGTGAAATAACAAGTGGCGATGATAAGGGAAAACAACCTAAAGACAACAAATGGGTTTGCAAGGTCCTGAAAAATGAAGTTCTTTTTGATTTGGAGCATGCAAAGGAAACATTTATGGAAGCCAAGAAGAGCTTCGTTGAGGCCACCACCTCAGGAAGCCAAAACAAATTGAAAGAAACCAGTGCGCCTGCAGAGGTTGATTCCTATGTCCTTACCACATTCTTAGAAACCTGCATGAAACTACTACATGATAGAAAAGTTGTGAAAGGCCTACAAAAATTAATAAATAAATTTTCCAGCAAAGAAAATGTCCTGGAGGGACACTACATAGTTAGAGAAATTGGTAAACATAAGGCAAGAATAGGGCATGAGATGAGGCTCACCATGTAGATAGAAGAATATGAGATGGTCCAGGTCATTTTGGATCTGGGGTTTGATGCGAACATTTTGCCGAAACAAACATGGGAAAGAATGGGGAGACCTATGTTGTAGCGTTCTCTGATCCAGCTTAGAATGGCTAACAAGCAAAAGGTCATCCCTATGGGATGATTATATGGAGTAACTACTAACATGAAAGGGGTGTGCGTGATGATGGATTTTGAAATAATAGAGATCATTGAGGACAGTAATCCACACCCCATGCTCCTTGAAATTGACTGGGCCATTGACATGAATGGAGTCATCAACTTGAAGAAGAGGACAATGTCATTTGAAAAGAAATCACTTCAAATTGTAGTGTCATTCGACCCTACAAAAGGGTCGCACTACACTGAACCGGTCCCCAATTATGAAGAAACTGAGGATGACTTAGATCAGATCTATAAAATAATAGTGTGGGATCAAGATTGGATCAACCCAATAGTATATGGATGGATTACATGGGATCAGGAGAGTTTCTACACCTTTGATTCATATGAACAGTTGGAGCAACTGCAGAATCAACTACATCAAGTATCTACACTACGCTGTAACATGATGAGTAAATTGTTACACTGTGTTTCATTAGAGGTAATGAAATTAGATTATTATGATGGTTTAACTGATGTGGATAAGTTTTTGGATGTGTTTGAGTGTGAGGTCTCCGAGCATCACCGTTTCCAAGCATTAGATTTGGCACTGTGCGCTATGCCTGAATGATGGTGGATATGCATAAGGATAGATCTGATGGATGTCTGGATTATAGAAGGATGATGAGATTATGGTTTGGGGATCCTAGCATTTGATTGTCCGAGAAATAAGATGGGAGGGATCATCCGTGTAATCACCTAGAAAAGTGGACTAAAGCTTATGGAACCGAGCTAAAGCCATAATGGTTACACATATTTTGCCATACTTTGGATACAATCCCCATGAACTGGTATTTGGAAATAGAGCTCCACCATGGCTCCGTGGAGTGGGATATATTGACAGAAGGATTCTTAATGAACTTCAGTTTTGAAGATGGCTTTGCGACCATCGATGAAGCCTTACAGGAGATTAAGGTAGTGATCTTCAAAATGCCACAAGAACCTTTGAAATGGGTCCAACCAGATTGGAGCACCTAGCTGTGCCATGTGCTATAATGTTATAATGTGTTAGCTGAAGAGGAGGATGATGATTTGAGGAATATTAACATTCTAGAGGTGGAAGAGCATTGTGAATTCGAGGGCCCACAAGTAGACAACCTGGAAATCACTGCGCCATTGAAAATAAGGAAAGTAAACATTGGGAGTGAAGTAGAACCGAAGTTTGTGAAGATTGGATATTACTAGGATGATGCTACTATGGATAAAGTTGATGAGTTACTTCGTGAATACCACAATCTGTTCCCTACCAATATTTCAGACTTGAAAGGCATAATAGGAGACTTGGGCTTTATGAAAATCACTCTGAAACTAGAGGTGAAGCCTATTAAGAAAAGGCCATATTGCTTGAACCCAAAGTATAAGGAAAAAGTTCGCTTGGAGTTGGATAAGATGCTGGAAGTACACATCACAGAACAGTTTGTGAAGATTGGATATTACTAGGATGATGCTACTATGGATAAAGTTGATGAGTTACTTCGTGAATACCACAATCTGTTCCCTACCAATATTTCAGACTTGAAAGGCATAATAGGAGACTTGGGCTTTATGAAAATCACTCTGAAACTAGAGGTGAAGCCTATTAAGAAAAGGCCATATTGCTTGAACCCAAAGTATAAGGAAAAAGTTCGCTTGGAGTTGGATAAGATGCTGGAAGAATCTGATTGGGTGAGCTCAATGGTGATTTAGAAAAAGAAACATAATGGTGAAATAAGGATTTTCGTAGATTTGAGGAAGCTCAATGATGCCTATGTCCATGACCGATCCCTGACATCGTTTATAGATGAAGTATTACACAACATTGGTGGGTATGAGGCCTACTCGTTCACTGATGGGTTTTTGCGATATCACCAGATTAAGATCGCACCTGAGGATAGGAGAAAAATGACCTTCGTGACAGAATGGGGATGTTTTCAATACATTGTAGTGTTGTTTGGACTCAGGAATGTGCCTGTGATATTTTATCACTTAGTCATCACGACGTTCAAAGAGTTTATTCATAAGTTCTTGGAGGTGTACTTTGATGACTGGATGGTGTTTGGACTAGTAAAGCACCATGTAGCAAGTCTATGCTTAACGTTGGATATGTGTCGGAGATACCAGATCACAATGAATCTGAAGAAATGCATATTCTGTGTTCCCTTTGGAATATTGCTAGATCATGTGGTGTGCTAGCAAGGCTTGATGATGGACCTTGCCAAGATTGCGGTGATAGTGAATATGGAGGCCTTAAGGAACGTAAAGTAGCTTCCTGCAAAATTGGGACATATGAGATATTACAAAAAATTTATTAAGGAATATGCTCAGATTACCGTGCCTATGGAGAAGCTGCTAAAGAAGGATGCAACGTTCTATTGGGACGAAGAATGTCAGCACAACTTGGATGAATTGAAAGAAAATATGGTCACCACATCAATCTTGGTATTCGTGGATTGGAAGAAGGCATTTCATGTCCATGTTGATGGGTCTTGCATTCACTACAACAAAACCAGCGATTTGCGCCAGATTTTGCGCCAGATTTTAGTGCATTTTTTTTGTAATTGTGATGAGCAACCTGGCGCTAAATCTGGCTCTATTGTACAATTTTTAAAGCGTCCTTTTTTGTATCAGTTTTTGCATCTAGTCTTACGCCAGGTTTTGTATCTAGTCTTACACTAGTTTTTGCTTCTATTTTTGCACCAGCTTTGGTGCCTATCTTTTCACCATGTGTTGAATTTGATTTAGCACCAAATTTTGCATCCATTTTTGTGCCCATTTTTGCATCTTTTTTTGGACCATTTTTTACATCCACATTTACGTTTGATTTGTCTCCATTTTTCCCATCTCATTTTGCACCATATTTTGCGTCATTTGTTTCATCCAATTTTGCATCATTTTTAACACCATCTCTTGCATCTAATGTTACATCATTTTGAGCATCCAAATTTGCATTTATATTTGCATCTTATGTTGAGTCATGTGTTGTGTCCACCTTTGCATCTTATTTTGTGTCTAATGGTACATTCAATGTAGAGCCATTTTTTACGTCTAATTTTGTATTTGTTTTTGCACCAAGTTTTGCATCCAATTTTAAGATATGTTATGCCCCTTTTTGCACCATTTTTTTGTGTCTACTTGTGTCCAATGTTGCACCATTATTTACACCGACTTTTTCATCCAATTTTGCATTTTTTTGGTGTCTAGTTTTACATCGTTTTCACCATCCAAATTTGCATCTTTTTTTGCCTCATTTTGTGTCCACATTTGCATATAATTTTGTGTCTGAGTTCGAGCCTAAATTTGCATGAGATTAGGAATCATTTTTTACATCCAATATGGCATCCTTGGTTTCACCTTTTTTTCAGCCCCATTTTGCATCATGTTTTATGTCTTTTCTTACATCTTTTTTTTTTTTCTTTTTTGCACCCAAGTTTGCATCCCAAATTTACACCATTATTTGCATCATCATTTGGCATATTAATTTGTAACATTTTTTGCTTCTTTTTAACACTCAACTTTGCATCTTATTTTACATCTAGTTGTTGTCTTTTTTTGCATCTAATTTGGTGCCCATTTATGTGTCCTTGTTTTTGCCCAATTTGATATCCTTTTGTATGCCATGTTTTGTTCCCTTCTTTGTGTCAACTATTGCACAATTTTTCACTTCTAATTTAAAACACTTTGTATGTCAATTGTTTGCATTTTGTATTAATTCCTAGTTTAACATCCAATTTTACTTTCAATTTTGCATCCATGGTTACATCCGCCATTTGACTTTTTATATAGAGTATATTTTTCTTTACATATATGACCCCCTTTATAGATTCATAGTGAAATATATGATAGTTTCTAAATATCATTAAAGCAGATATCACAATTCAAAATCATTTGTAAAGAAATTTAAGAGAAATTGACAACATCCATCCAAAAAAATAACAATGTGTCATTAACAATTTTCAAAACATGTATAAAATAGCAACATAATACTAATAAAATCAGTATTATTTTTAATCAAAACAACTAAAATTCAAATATGATTAACAAATCAAAATATTTCATGAATATCGTTATTCTACGATAAATTAACAACATACATAAATCAAACTCATCGTATGATTACAAAATCAAAATGTCTCATTGATATAGGGTAAATTCACAACACCCATCTAAACATAACAATGTCATTCTACACAATAATTTCTTCATAAAAAACAATGCATGTGCATGCCTAGGTACCACCACAAAGATCATCCTCATGATCATCTTGACCATCCTCATTACTCTGATCCACATCATCACCAACACCGCAACTATCATCATCATCTCCTCCTTCACCACCATCATCCTCATCCTCTTCCTCATCATCTCCTGATATATGTTGAACATAATTTGGATCATCGTCTTGGCAATCATTACCTATAGCATTCTAACAAAAAAAATCAATATTACATGTTAGTATTAATTACATAACACAACGCATGTTTTTGTTATACAATGTTAACCATAAAATGAGGTAAGATATAATATCTAATAGTACTAAAAAATAAAATGAAAATATGGTTTAAAAGTATATTGGAAATCCAACTAAGATTACATACCATAGAGTCCATCCAAACAACAAATTCAACCCATCTCTTTTGCTGCAGCACCTCCTTTTCCAAATGATTTGGAGGTCTTCCATATTTTAGTTCCTATCAATCAGTAAATAGGGAGAAATTAGATAACAATGACTTTCTTCTAGTACAAAATTTATTAAAAAAATATCACATGTTTAATATACTTACAAAGGTTGTTATCAGTGCTTTTAAACCTTTCTGGCCACTACGATGAGTGACTTTTGTCTTGGTTAACCTTGCCTTGGATGCCTTGTCCTTAAACATAAACCAATTCAATTTATTTTCACACAAATACATGTCTAAGATACTTATAAGTATTAATACATTCTAAATAATGTTTAATGAAAAATTCAATACCTGAATGCTCTCATTGCCGGCTTTTCTTTGTGCATCCAACTTCTCATATGATTTTACAAGTTCTTTCCATACTTTAAAAGGTATGTCAATAGGCCTTTGTCTCAGTCTTTGATCTTGAGGCATTTTTTTAATTTTTCTTGTTTGGTTAAAAAAAACCGAACAAGTAATTCACATCAATGGCATGGGGACTCTATGGATATGTGTAAAAAAATGGCTATAAAGAAAACATCCAAAAAACATATGAGCTCTCCCTTTGATGGTCACTTGGGGCATATGGCTGGAAAGGAACAACTCCATTTTCGAAAATCAAGGACAATCCTTTCTCAAAGTACTTCCTAATATTTGCTCCAAATGTCTTAAAATGAAAAACAAAATTCAAACATCATCCTTAAACATCTCCCTTAAATATAATATTGGACCATAAATTCTTCACTTCTATTGTTATCAGCTCTGGAATGATTTTTCTATATGCAATTATATAATGAAATATGCGTGCACTAATGAAAAAACATTGAGTTTCATTTTTCATAATCACAAACAATGAAAAAAGAATCACACGTAACTAGCATCATTTTGGAAATTTTATATTTATTAAAAATCTTTAACATGTTTTCCTCCCATATCTCATAAAAAGGTGTGAAATTTTTTATATACTCTCCAATAAGCACTACAACAAAACCAGCGATTTGGAGGTTTTACACTAAGTTTTTCAACATCGAGCTTACTAGGGCTTGCGCCACCGGGGTTATTAGTAAGAATCTCATGAGGTTTGCATAGCCATGATTATTAGAATCAAAATAGTAGGATTTGCACTAAAAAACAGTTCATAGAGCTTTCCTGCTGGGGAGAAAATCACAAGTTCAACTTCTGCAGTGCAAAGCACCGAGAGCTCGTAAGCTTTCTTCAGCAATCAACCTACGTTTGGAAAATGTAGCCTGCCTGTTGGCGATGTTCTCAATCCTCTTCCTCTGCATCTTTCCCCTCACTATTCTTGTATGTCCTCTTTCGTTTTTCCCTCCAAACAAACCCTCTCAAATTGAGAAAGCAGAACAACTCACTCGATGAGAATCCGAATCCAATTATCGCTTCTAACAATAACCCAATACGATACCAGAAGTGATTACACAAAACCTCATTGACTCTTCATTTGTTTGGAAAAGAGCCAAGCATATACTTCTGACGAGGGTTTCCGTCTCAAGTCTGGCTCGCAGGACGTCACTTAGTCAATTGCGAGAAAAGTTTTCCACTTGCCTGTCACATACGGTTTGTCACACTATATATTAAAATAAGGTTGATCATACTAACAATAAGGTTGTATAGTTTAAAAGGAGGGCTCTCCTGACTGCATTTGGTTGGTTTATAGAAAAGATTGCTGGAATGTGTAATGTGAATGCTCTGCTAACTATTTTTTAAGCATTTGGAAATATTAAAACCCCCTAGGATAATTAATGTAAGACCTGTTAATTAATGTGTAAAGATGGCTATTGTCCTTGGGCTACCTTAGCTGTTCGTGTTTAGTGATCTATGGTATTATGACTCCTCAAGTCACTATTAAACCATGAGAACCATGCCCAGGCAGACTAGTGTGACATTGTGGATGAGAACCAAAACTAGACTCCTATAACCTCCTTTTTCATCCTTTAAATTGCAGAATTAACTGACTGTTCTAGTAATCGTTCTTGAGCACCTGAAGATGTGCACCCTAAATAATAAGAATAATACCCTGTAACATATGAATAGTCCATCCTGTGCATGTAGGATATGCACATGATGTCCAATAAAATCACTAACCAGAATACCAGGTGTTATTAAAGCCTCCACAGGTTGATATATATGAATGTTACAGTGTGCAAGAGTATGATTCAATTCCATACGAAAATACAAAACATCTGATAGGATTTCCTTATACCTCATAGGCAAACAACCATTGTCCCTTCTATAGATGAGCAGAATAAGTGCTTGGTTCTCTACACTAAATAAAGACAAAGTATAGTACTTATTGCTGACAAAATAGGATTTAAATCGCGGTTCAATTGCTTGACATTCAGCTGGTCACAGAATTGTAGAGTGCACAATCGTAAGTGATGTTGCGAGCCTCATTGCTCAAAGTCTAAGGGTCTTGCGAGCCATAATCACAGCCATGTATGGCATATCTTGTAATTATGGCATTTTATGAGGTCAATTCTTGTGAAGACATTTCAGTTTATAATAAATTTTTCACCTCAACAGAGTTTTGGCAAGACCTCGCTGAGCTAGGACATCAACAACACAGCTGATATGAATGACATAATCTAGCCTCAAGGGGGAGCCTCTTTTGTTTCATCACTCTAACAATCTATGAAGTGGTGGAGAGCATAACAACTTCCCCTTGAATATGACACCTAAACTGAGTACAAATCCTAAATGATGCAGCCCTTGGTGCATGTCTCTCAAAGTATCGATATTTCAAATGTTGAAAGCTCTTGTGCCCATTTGATATGCATTCGATTGCAGTTCCCCTGAAGAAAGAATCTTAGAAAGGTGAGGCCATGGCCAATATGTTAGCCATATCCATTGGAGTTGCCATTGCTTGACAACTTTAGTGTGATCAGTCCCACCATGATTCACATGGGCTTCTACTCAACACTGGCTATTGCTATTGTAAGAGTCTTCAAGCTCGTTGAACCCATAGTATTGATAAGTGTATTCTTTGGGTCTCTAGTTTTCAAATTCTGCCTATGTTTTCCTCTCAGTATCATTATTTCAAATGCTGAAAGCTCTAATTCCCATTGCTGTGCATTTGATTGTGGTTTCCCTAAAGAAAGAAGCTTATAAAGGTGAGCCCGAGGCCAATATGTTGGCCATATCCATTGGAGTTACTATTTCAGCTTATGGGGAGGCCAAGATGAATGCATGGGAGGTGATTCTCCAGTTAAGTGCAGTTGCATGTGAGACTACCCAATTGGTTCTCATACAAATTCCACGAACATCAAAAGGGATTAAGTTGAATCCCATCACATCTTTGTTGCTCCTTGTTGCCTTGTTTTTCTCAGCACCCCCTGGGCCTTAGTAGAATACCCATTTCTGATAATCAGGGTCTCTTCCTTTGATTTGGATTACATGACATTTCTGCTTGTGCCTTGGCTCTTAATCTTGCAGTGTTTCTTCTGATAGGAAAGACTTCAGCCTTGACTATGAATGTTGCTGGTCTTGTCAAGGACTGGCTGCTCATAACATAATCTTTGTCTGTAATAAATGAAAAGGTTACAATCATAAACTTGAGTGGGTGTGGACTGGCTTTTCTCGCTGTCTGTTACTATAATCATTTGAAACTTCAAGCTCCCAAGTCCAATGACAACCAACCAAAGTACCTCAGCAGTGCAGCTGATGCCAATGATGAAGGAGAAGGTTTGATAATGACGAGTGGGAGATTCTCAATCAGAGATTCAGAACCAGTAGAGAAAAATCAAACTCAAGCTTCAGGATTAGGTATTTAGATCATTAATATTGTCTTGTGCTAGAGATTATTGTTCTTGGATTGGCTCCTCTATGCCCAGATTTATTTGCAGGGAACAGGCCAGTCATTCACAGTGAAGAAGATAATGACAAGATTAGTGTATAATGATGGACAAGATGGTGCCATGGTGCCAACCTAAATCTCAAGTAAGGAGACATCTGTTCATCAATTTGTCAAGAAGCATGGCCTACAATTCAATTGCTCTAAGCCTATCACTTCTTCCACCTGTCAAATAAATTGTTTCCTGTTTGTTTAGTTGACTATGGTTCTAATAAATATACTATTGTTTGATGTAAAAAGACAAAACAAAACAAAAATATGGAAAGTTGTGACCCCATTTTCTAACTACAAATTGAAATCGGATTACCATAGTGACCACCTCTGCTTATTGGAATCAAAAAGGGGGTGGGTTATGCACAATCCTCCGTATCATTTGCTATTACCAGAGATAATTAAAGCCACCCTAAACTCAAGTCTTAACTATGCTGATAGGGTGTTTGGGGAGGGGGATCCCTTACCAACCCACTATAATCTGCACAAAAGCATCCTAAGAACATATGCAAAATCAACCCTTCAATGAAATGATCCAAGAATATAGGTACTCAAACATTGATTTTATCAAAGAAAAATACAAGACAGAAAGAAAAGATCATAACAAGGATTAGAAGAGTCTAAGAACAGTGCTCACTGTCTACAGAGCCAAGACGAATGCAGAAGAGTTCTTCCTTCAGTTCCCCATCTGAGAAATCAGTTGCATGCCAGACCCAAGTTTTATCACTACCTGCGTGCTCCTGAAGTGACATTGGGGAATGAACTGCAAGGCAAAAAAAAAAAAAACAATATAATCCAGATAATAAGGATCAACACAAATTCTCGGCACAGAAAGCCTCTTAAAACTTGGACGTAAGATAAGCTATTACAATCTCAGGGGGGAAATTACACAAAAAAAAAACAAACAAACAAATTTACATACTTAAATGGTTTGCACATATTTTCAATGTCTTGGATTGCCTCATGACCAGCCGAACCTTTGTAGTATCCTTGTGCTTAAGAAACTTTACTGTTCCTACACCACGCTCCTTCATTTGATTCCCATCATTGGATGAAAAATTGGAATGAAACTCTTCAGCAGATTGTTCTTCTTCCTACCCCACCACCACCATAAATGCCAACAAGTATATATGAAAAGGAAATATTTCAGGACTTTAGAGCTCAAAAAAGTTCAATCACTATCACCCCAAGTTCTGCTGATATGAAAGCCTATTTCTGTAGAGAAGAAGTTCTTCGATACTCTGTTCCTGACAGGGCTGTCTCTTACAGTACTGTAGATGGGAGTAATGCAGTTGTTGCTCCACTAAGGAAATTTGGTTGCAAACCTACCATAATGCATACACCATAGTGCATTATGACTCTTATTGAAGGATTGTCATTAGGGAACACTAAAGGAGATTACTCATTGATAATGAGCCAAAATGGAAGTAATAAAATATCTATGTTGAGAGCTATTGCGGGGATGTGGTGTTTTGGTAAAGGAACTAATAGGTTCCATATTAAACACAAAAATAAAGAATCAAATAAATCTACTTTACCAGAAGTTGTCAATCATATTCAGCGACTTAAGTCATGTTGTGATCTTGAAGTTACAGTGAATGACAAGGCCTGATCTCAAAATTTCATAAGCGTCCGAGTTGCTGATTGGAAGGCCAAGGCCCTGATCTTGAAGGCCAAGATTAGGACTTGCTGGAGGGTGGAGAGTCCTTATGTTAGGCTTGAATCTGCTCTAAAAAAGCAGCATGGAGGGAAGCATCTTATTGGAGGAGAGCCGCAGAAAGGGAAAGCAATTCTGGGCTAGTTTGATGAACTGTTAGGGACTGTGATTGGTGCCCTAAACAGTCCCAGAATTGCAGCAGTGCAGCAAGAAGTCTACAGGACTTTTAAGAGATGCTTTGAGCATTCGGTTGGTGATGTTTTGAAGACATTTTCTTCAGTGTTGCTATGTGCTAGGCCACGGGGCATAGCACCATAGCAAGGGTTACCTTGGGGCTGTTGTCTTAGGACTGTTCGGAGACTGATCAGATTAGCCATTCATCACAGTCAAGGGAGTTTTGGCCTGCAACCAGAATTGCTGGAGAAGCTAGCGATTTGAAGAATGCTGCATCAGGATATGCTTCAGCACTCTTGATGATTGAAGACTGTCATAATGATGTACCTTCTTCTGCTGTCATAAAATCTTAGATTTATGTATTTGTACGATCTCTCTCTCTCAGATTTATGTATTTGTACTATCTCTCTCTCTACTGAACTATTGAAGATTATAAGAAGAATTGATCAAGGGTTCCCCACATTGGGGTTTGTCCCTGGCTGGTGCCACATCTTGTGTCCTCTTCTCTTGGCTTGTCTTCTACTGTTTATGTTTATGTTCTATCTGCACTTTACTATCATGTTGATGCGATTGCTAATCTGAATATTGTCATTGGGCTAATATGAAAAATTGAAGTAAATTGCTCTAAGCATAGATCATACCTAAAATTAACACATGCAAAACTTATCCATGATGTGATGATGTTCCAACAGATGATTAGCAAAGAGAAGTTAGACGTGTGAAATTTAGCCTAGAAGCCTATTTTCAAACCCAACAAATCTAGCAGGCCAAAATAATATATGATTCCATCAGTTAAATTGGATGATCAGTCCTCACGAAATTGAAGAAATTGGTTTCTGGAATTCCTGATGTTCAAGCCCAACACGATGGAGTATGTCCTGGATGTGCTAGTGGAAAGAAGAGAAGGGGTCCATTTCCCTCTAGTGAGAACAAGACAAAAATACAAAAGACATCCTCCATCTCAGTGATTATGAGATATGTGGTCTGATGCCCGTACATTGGTGGTCATCTCTACTACATTATCTTCATTGATGATATTTTAAAGAAGACATGGATATATTACATGAAGCATAAGGATGAGGCCTTCGATTTGTTCAAGAATTTCAAAGCCTTGGTCAAAAATCAAACTGGAAAGAAAATTAAGATCTTCAGGTCTGACATTGGTGGAGAGTACATTTCCAATGAATTCATAAATATTTGCAAGAAGGCATCACGAAAGAGATGATTGTGCCCTATAATCTCAAACAAAATGGAATAGCCAAAAGGAAGAACGGGTCTATTGTAGAAGTTGCCCATGCCATGCTCCATGATCAAAAGTTGTTGAAGTTCCTTTGGGGGAAGCAACTAATGCAGTTGTATATGTTCAAAACAGGTACCCCGTCAATCATTGGACAACAAGACTCCTGAAGAAGTATTCACAGGTTTATTCAAGTTGACCCTCACACCCTTGAAGAAGCTGTGAAAGAACAAGTTGGAAGGATGCTATGGTGTTTGATCCTTGTCTTTGGTAAGTCAGGAATCTCACCCAAACATATGATGCAATGTGTTCTACCACATGACTCTTGAGGGTTATTGTTTGGAAGATCAAGAAGCAATAGGATGGATGAGATATTGTATCATGCCTATTGCTCAACATAGGGTGGAAAATGTTAGTTCCCCAATGAGATGACTTAGGGTGAGAGTGTCCCATAGGACCTTCTTCATTGTCTGATGAAATTTTACAAGTAGGCATTAGTCTCTCTTTCAGCCCACGGGAAAATAGAACATGTAAACAATAGCTAGTTACTCAGCCATTTCTATATATTCTGAGATATCTTTAAAAGCCCGCAAACCAGATCTCAGTTGGGGAATTAGCTGATTATGTAACTCAAATGTATAGCTGGGGGAAATGTACAATATTTTGATTCTGTTGAGATTAAATTCATTTTTCTGTTGAGATTAAATTCCAAAATGAACCAGTTTCTTATTCAACATCTTAGTATCACTGAAATACAAGCAAAGAAGTTCAACAGTTATGAGGCAATAACAGTAAGATTAAAATTCTCTCCTTTTACACACCTACACAAATAATTGTGACCAAGAAGATAATTGATTTTGTCTTCTACTGATATGGGATCAAAAAACTAATATCATTACAATTGGGCATTATAAGTATGTCAAATGCAAACTGCTTCTCCTACTACAGTGTTTAACCAATTCTTAATCAACAGCACGCATACTCAATTTATTTGCATCTAGCAAGAATGAACCCACAAGCATAATGCTGGCCTAAATGATAAAACTGGGATTCCATATATGTATAGAGAGCAACTTTGCATACTTCGTAACATTTCGACAAAGTTTCAAGAGAGAGATAATTTTCTGCTAAAGCCCCCATAATATGTTAAGATGCACTAGACAATCTTAATTTTATTGTTCTGATGACATAGTGCCAGCTCACTAGCCTACCTATGATATAAATACTTCTCCTGAGTTAAAATTTATACAATTTTAAGCAAATATATAATAAATACAGTAATTTAACCATTAAAAGCATATCTACCAAAACAAATTTGCATCCAACCAATAATAAGGATAACGATTTGGAAATCTTTGAACTAAAATGCACCAAACTGAAATCGTGTTTTTTTTTAAAACATTTTGGAAATTAAAGTGGGCAGTAATACACTCAACCCTTTTGTAGTTTTAGTCATTACATAAAACAGAAATTACAACAATAGGACTGTTTTAAAATTACAAATTTTAAGAGAATACTATTGTATGCATGACACAACTAAATGCATTGTGACATGCTTTGCCCTGGATTTCATGGCTAAGTACATACCCATGAAACTTGAAAGAGTTGTGGCAACAAGTCGTTTCTGTAACTAAAGAGAAGAATTTTAATTTGGTTGTTCACATTCATATCAAGTATAAAATCACCCAATAAAATTTCTCTCGAGGCATTAAGAACGACCAACCTCTCACAAAAGAAGCGCTTACCAGTTTTTGGCAATAGTCAAATTTAGCGCCCTCTCTCAAAGTCAACACGAGTCCTACTGGAGCCTCCTTCATAACTTTCCTTCATTGCAGACCCAGCACTTGCCTTCATGGTTCCTCCACCTCCAATCTTGTCCATTGCTTTCTTCCCTTTCTTCACTTCCGTCAAGAACTGATCCAAACCAAATGGATCAGCTTCTTCTGCATCCTTTTCAAACTCAACAGGTCTGTCCCTAGGTCCACCCCTTTCAGTAGCACCAGCAAATCCTTTATCAGCTCTGAAACGGTCAGTCTTAAGCACCTTATCAAGCTGTTCATCTGCCCCTCCGTACATTTCATTATCTGCATCCTTCTTGGGTCTATAAAGAGTGGACAGTGTGTTATGAGCAGTAAATAGACCTTTATCATAAATATTGTACTGATCATCAGTTGCAAATCCAGACTCCATGCCCTTCTCCTGGTTGAATAGTCTCTGATCGTAGGCAACTTCACCTGTACCTGCAGTGGTATTGGCCATTCCGAGCGCAATTTTCTCACTAACATCACGGTCTCTGTCTCTGGTAATCTTGCTTTTCTTCCCAACGTGCCCTTCTTTAGCCTCCAACCTTCTTTCCCTTTCTCTCTCCCTTCTCCTCTCATCGCGAAGCGCTTCACGCTTAAGCCGTTCCTCTCTTTCCTCTTTATTCTCTCTTATGTTCTCCTTGGGGGCATCACGATCAGACTCCGTCTTCCTTTCACTGCCACCTGCAAAGGGCATGACAGTTGCCCTTTCAGGTACTCCAATAGCGACCTTATCACCACCACCAGCACCGGCTCCGGCACCTGCACCTGCACCTGCTCCACTTCTCTCCATCCTAGCTCGTTGAGCCAGAGCACGCAGTTCCTGTTCTTTCTTCTCCTTCTCCTTGAGCATCAACTCCTTATGGATCTTGGATCTCATCTCAACCGCCTCTCTGGCCTTCTGTTCAGCTACATACAACGCCTCTGAAAGCTTCGCAAAGTTGTCATTAATCTAGACCTCCTGGAGCCCTCTTCCATCAGCCGCAAGACGCTTGTCGAGCGGAATTGTATACCCTTTGGGATTCTTCCAATTGGAGATGCAAGGTGGGATTTTCCAGTCTTGCTGATCCTTGACAGTCACAGGCCTCGGAGGTGAATGCATAACAGGAACGGGGGGTGATCCGGAAGCTTTTGGTACCCTCTTATGTTTGAACTTGGGAGGCTCAAGAGGATCCTTGGGCATCTCAACCATCCTAATAATCCTTTCTTTCGCACCGGAATTAAAAGCCACTGATTGCTGTGAAGGCGTGTATTTGATATGGGTTGCTTCAGAGGACTGCTGGGGGACATTCTTCGGCTGTGCGGCACTGAGACGAACATTTACAATCTTTTCCAGGGCTGCCTTTGTTCTTAGGGTTGTTTCGTTTATCTCCTTATCCTCCTCCTCTTCGTCCATCTTCTGGATCCCACCAACCTCGTCACCCAGCTTAGGCACGAGATCCCTATGTTGAGAATACACAACCTTGGATGCATTCTCGTTCTGCTTAACAATGGCGTCGAAGGCTATATTGCCCTGCGCATCAACGCTCACGGGCAGAATCTTGGTGTCTTTCCTTTCTTCCTTGCGCCCCATGTCCAGTGGATATTGGGCAATGTGAATCTCTGGGAAGGCGCCCCCATCGCCGAAGTCTTCGATCTTGCGAGGGACAAATCCTGCCCGCTTCCCGTAAGGGGGTATTTGCTTAACCTTTACGACCGAATTGGGCTGGTGTTGATCTACCCGATCCCTGAACCATGGATCCGAAGCAAAATCATACTGTGGCCCGTTGTTTACCTTGGGAGCTGGAAGGCTCCCAAGTAGTGATCCTGCCATCTTCGAAAACGGACTAAGCACTGAACACAGAAGAACAGATAATACAATTGAAACCTAGTCCAAAAAGAGCTTCAAAATGAAACCTGGCGCTTCTGCAGAGAGAATAATTTGAGGGTTTTATTTATATTTTTACCCGTGGAATGAAGAATCGGCGCGCCGTTCGAAGAATTTCAAATTCTCTTCGAAGCTCTGCAGTTGAACATCGGAGAGCAGCACCAAACCCTGATCGAAAAAATGAAACCCTCTCTGCGGTAAGCTGTCAAAATACTTATACGGGACCATGCAGGTTACAATGTGAATTTGTTGGTCGGCAGCCGGCTCGTTGAAATTTAAATAAATCCTTCAAAGATTTATCCCATCGATTTTCTCCCCTTGTGTTTTCGGCGGTGAGTAAGTTTAGTGGTGGTGCGTAAAATAATTTGGCATAATGAAATTATCTCATGAGTTTATTGAGGTTCAAGTCTCCCCGTTACCTAGATTTGTAATGGAAAAATATTGGAAAATAAAATACCTTTTCTAAAATAACATTAAAATTAAGGCAAGGAATTGGGTATCTCTTCTAGTTTCATTAAGATCCCTTCATGTTGTTTAATTGATTTGATATTATTATTTGAACCTTATTTTTCATTTTGAGTTTTAAGTTCTTTATACGGTGTAATGCTTTATCAATGTTGTAAAGTTAGATTTAATCAACTTTTTTTAATGAAAAATTGTTTTTATTTGGTTAAGAATTTGCCTTTTTTGAAGGTAAAGAAATAGATTAATTACTGAAGATTCAAAATATCTTGCAAGAGTGAAATTACTAGCAAGTAATTATAAGTGGTATAGTTTTTCTTTAATAATAATAATGAGTCAACCTATATTAGCCTAGCAGATAACAGTTAGTGATGGTTATCCTCACTGTTGGTTTTATAATTGAGTTATGATAGATTTTCTCACTCTTTAAAAATAAAAATAAAAATAAGTAATATGTTACACTTGCTTTATACATTATGGAATCTAACCTTTGATTATATGTTGTTCTTTATAAGTAACATTATCCATGAGTGCCCGTGAACTACATGTTGAATTGCATGTTGTTCGTACATTCCCATAGAATGGGAGAACTTGAAATTCCTTTGCATTATAGAGTCGTTGTCCATAGACTTTATGAAGAGGTGAAAGTCAAAATTAGGTTCCAAATAAGGTTTTACGACACATGCCAATTATTCCTAGACTACAACGGATGTTTCGTTGTAAATCTCTTGCACAATTGATGGATTGGCATGCAAAGAATAGGAGTAAAGATGGATTCATGCGAATTCCTATGGACTCCAAAGCAATGAAACATATAGAGGAAAAATGGCCAAGAAAATTCAAGGATGAACCTCGCAGTATTAGGTTAGGACTTGCAATGGATGGAGTGTGCCCTTTCTCTTTCCTAAGCTCAAATTATAGTGTTTGGCCAGTTGGACTGATAGTATACAATATTCCCCCATGGATGAGTGTTAGAAAGGAACACCTTATGCTAACTCTCATCGTTCCAGGAAAACATCAAGTGAAAAAAATGGATGTTTACATTGCACCTTTTATTGATGAGATGCAATTGTTATGGAAAGGCATAAGAATGTATGACATATCACGTCCTCCATCAAATAGGTCCTTCATGTTTTATGGCATACTATGTTGGACAATTCATGATTTCCCAGGACTTGGTGTTTGTTCTGGTAAGAGATCAAATAATTTGCATATTCGTAGTACATCATAATTTATTTTCAATTCAAGTTGTATATAAGTATTACATTATTATTGTTTTCTTATGTAAGCTAGTTATTGATTATAGGGCTACAAACAAAAGGGATTTTTGCATGTCCAAGATGTGCAAAACAATTTGAGGGGCGATATTCTAAAGATCTATGCAAAGTTATATATGCAAACAACAAGGTTTTTCTACCACCTGACCATAAGTTCAGAAGCCGCCTAAAGAATCAATTTGATGGAAAAATTGAAAATAAACCTCCTCCCAAGGTTATGGGTCCAGCTGATTGGCTTAAAATGTATGGAGATGCTGAATCAAAAGCTTGGAACCATTTTTTTCGTCATGATCATTCAATTGAGGAACCAGAACAAGTTATGGTTGAAATGCCAAAAGGAATGAAAAGGAAATCCATATTTTATGATCTCCCTTACTGGAAGGATCTATTAATATCTCATTTAATAGATCCTATGCATGTTTTCAAAAATGTCCCTGATTCTATTTTTCGACATATATCTAGCAAAGATAAAGACACTTTGTCATCAAGGAGGGATATTGCTCTTTCACGTACCAAATTTGATAGAAGACATTTGTGGCCAAGTAAGGAAAATGAATCATATGCAGAAGCTCCATGGATACTAAAAAGGAAAGGGTTAGATCAACTAAAAAATGTGATTCGTTCAATAAGAACACCCACTGGATATGGATCATCATTGAATAAAGCTTTTACAGTAGAGGGACATATCACAGGATTCAAAACACATGATTATCACAATTTTATGATGGTATTAACATCAATTAATTGTTATTCTTATCATTTACTTACAAAAACTTATTTTGATATATTATGATAAATCAATACTAATGAACTATAATAATTTGGTTTGATAGCATATCATGCCACTAGCAATAAGAGGGGATTCATGCCTTACAACTGACTTAAGGAATGCCATATGTCAATTGTCAGCCTTTACGAGGTATGTGGTCGCTTGATATTTACAAGGTTTTACATGGTATGAAATGTTCCTCTATATGATACAATGATATATTATATCTCATTCTAAATGTCACTAAAAATTCATACTAACTTAATGACAATATCTAATTAGGTGGGTGACCGCTAAAGAGATCCATGAGTCTGAAGTGCCAAGATGGAAGAAAGAAATCACAGAAATTGTATGTGTATTTGAAAAGGAGCTCTCTACAAGTTTCATGGACCTACAGGTCCATTTACTTATACATCTAGTTGATGACATTGAAATGGAAAGTATCATTTCAACAAGATGGATGTTTTTCTTTGAGAGATACATGAAAAACCTAAAAAGATATGTCCGATAGAAGGCACATCCAGAGGGTTGCATGGCTGAAGGGTATGTACTAAATGAAGCATTTTTCTTCCTATGTGAATTCCTTGGTAAAGATTTTGAAGATGGTGCACAATTTTGGGATCAAGAACGTGCATCTGATATTATAGATGGAGAAAAGCCTCAAACTAATGGTGTTCAAGAAGTAATTGGTATGTAAAATATTCATTATTATAGTTATTTTAGAATCATTTACTATATCATTTTGGGCTTCCCGAATTGAAAGAATAATATTTTAAGTTTGAATTATACATGTTGATTTTTAATAGGTGTTGATGAAAGTGTTGTGCTCAACAAATTTGTCCTCTACCAAATGGAATTCATGAATAAATGGATTGATATGTATGATATAAAAAGGAAAGAAGTGTTAGAAGCAAGGACACAATTTAAGATATCAAACCCAAGGAATACCCCACTTCCCACTAATATTTCTGGTCAATGGGGAAAAGAATGCACAATAGAATGGGTTTCTAAACAAATTCAAAACCAAATAGATGAGGAAGGAATAGATGCAAACATAATAGAAGATGAGATCAACATGTGCAGAGGATGTGAAAAAAAGGTAAATTTTGAATTATTACAAAATGTTGCTTGAATACATTAATCACATTGTTAACTATTTAACTATGCACAATCATATTTAATTTCACTCAAGTAAATGGCTTGTCACAGGTGAGGAAGTATCCTGCAATGTGGGCATACAGTCATCATTATCGTGTAGAAAGAGTAGATGCAAAAAGACGATCCTTCGATTGTGGGGTCATGGTTGATTTCAAGCAATCAAGTCGAGCAAGTTCAAAAGATAAAAATGTTATTGAAGGGAATCTTCAATACGTTGGAAAAATACAAGAAATTATTGAGTTAGATTACCGCTCTTTCAAATGTAGTATTTTTAAATGTAAATGGTATGAAGCATTTAACAGGACATGGAGACATGATATCCATAGTGGATTGTTTTCTATAGATTCATCAAAATACCTACCACAGGATAAGGAGCCCTATGTTCTACCAATTCATTGTGAGCAGGTATTTTTTCACTAAAACAATATAAGAAATATAAGAAATAACGGTTGTATGTAATTTTGTAATTCATTTTTTATTGTGGATATATACATTCTCATTGATAATAAAATTTGATACCACTGGAGATCTAATATATTTATCTTCTTCACATGCAGGTTTTTTTCTATTAAGATATTTTGGATCCAAAATGGATATTTGTCATTCATCATGATCCAAGATTAAGGCATATATTCGAAGATGCCTCAATCAATACAGAGAAAAGTAATGATGACCAACCAAATATAGTTCAAGAATCGGGGAACATTGAACAAATTGGCATCAATGATGATGTTCAAGATGATGATGTTCAACCAGAGGACTGTGAACTAGATGATGGTGACAACATTCCTTTAGCAGTATGGAAAAGCAGGGCTAGAGGTGTATTTTCACAAAATGATAAATTAGATGAGGCAATTCGCCATGACAACCAACAATTTCCAAAGGCAAATGATCTTATAGAAGAAGGCAATATTGATGATATACAATATGAAGATCAAATTAATAGAACTGGTAACACTGATATTTTTGATGACGAAACAACTTTTATTGATACAGAATATGACGAAGGTGAAGATGAGGATGATCACAATATTACTTTAGCAAAATGGTTTAGGAAGAGTAATATTAATTTCTTGCAAGAACATATGAACATTGACAAGGAAGCATTGGAAGACATAGATGTAGATGATAACATAAATGAAGACTTCTAGATAATTTACAGGGTATGTCATTCATGTTTAAATAAGGACAATTATTATGTCCCATTTCCAAATGATTCATTGTTATTTGGTTGTAATAGTCATTTAATTACCATGTTTAGAACTCATAATCTAAATTGGTGTTTTGAATATTCTTATAGGTATACTCATTACTTGATGCAATTAATGTCATTAAAATGTATGTTAGTTAATATGGTTTGTTGGTTGGAAATAACAAGCTCAGTTAGTTAGATAAGAGTTACTATGGTTAGTTTCATCTATTAGTTGAAAATGGCTAGAAATAATATGAAGTTATGACTGAGACAAAATGAAAATAATTTATGTGTGTATAAATTGTCACATATTGTGAATATAGACAAATATAGCTTAACACACAAATATAACTTGTTAAGTTGAATTTATGGAATTAATTAACACAAATATATTAAACTACACTAAATAAAAATTCGAATTATTAAGGATATTTGGATGGGTAATGAAGGTGATTCAAATTTTCTACTGAGTTTATTCATTTTTGTGATCAATAATAACTTTCCCACACGCAGGTAATATTTTCCCCATATAGGGAATCCCTAATGGCATAGGGTCCCTATCATTGTATTGTTGTCATCGTTATCATCATTTAATCATCATCCTCATTGCCATTGTCATCGTCATCATATTCACCATCGCCACCACTATCATAGGTCATTTTTGATAATGATTATCATCATATCTTCCTTGGTTTCTAATATATATATGTATATGATGATGATGAGAAAAAAAAAAATCATTGGTCATAAAAGGTTACCATACGTCTAGACTATCTTTAAAGGTAGATCAAATTATTTTTTTGCACACTTCCAAAACATATGGTTTCTATTCCAAGGTAGATCTTGAACACATTGATGAATGCAACTTTGTCTTGGATGTATCATCCAAGCATTCTGTATATTTACAAGTTCACTTGTCATTTTCATTGTTTTTTAAAATGTTAAATATTTTCACGCATGATATACTAAATAGTTAATGGACACTACAAATAGTTTCCAGTACGGTTGATATTATTCTACTTATATGCTCTTTGTAACTGAACAAAATTATTAATTTTGTCTTGAAAATTAGACTTGTAGCACAAAGAAAATGGTTGGGAATTATTTAATGACTATATCAATTCACAACTACTAACAATTGTTTTTGCTTTCTCCTTAAGTTTTGCAACCCAATTTGACTTAAATTTGCTTAACAGTGAAAAACCATTTGTCAATACTTCAGGTTTTACAAAATTCCTATAAACAACTATATCTACTTGGTAATCTAAAAAATATCAACAAATTCACAATCTCATATATTAGTCAGAAGAGGCCATCGTCAAAGTGAATCAAATACCAAGAATGATCTATGTCTGCTAAAACCTATAATCACATTGTTTCCTTAATAGCAACTAAAAAATTCTATACCCAGTTGTTGAACTTTTGCAACCAATTATAAACCTTCAACAAGAAGTAGTTTTCTAACGAGAATTATTGCCATATCTTCCTTGGTTTTACGAGGAAAAAGAAATAAAATTTCATTTGTTATCAAAGGTAAACCAAATTCATTATTTGCATACTTCCAAACCTAGGGTTTCGTATCCAAAGTAGATCCTAACCACATCAATGAAACAAACTTTGTTTTATGTATCATCCAAACATTATGTACAATTACAGACTCACCTCTAATCCATTGTTTATAAAAATGTTGAATATTTTCATACATGATATACTGAACAATTGGACAATGAAAATAGTTGTCATCGCTATTCTTCCATTTATATGCTTTTTGCAACTTATTTGAAAGAGCAATTTTGTCCCAACAATTATACTTGTACCATAAAGAACATGGTTAATACATATGATTAGACCAAAAACTAGTTACTACCAAAATTCAACCAAAAAAAATATTACTTCATAAAAATAGAATTAAAAACAAAAAATATAAAAACAAAAATTTCCCAAATTAAAAATAAATAAATGATAAACTTTTTTTACCAAAATTTAGTGATTTTTTTAGTGCTAATACTAACATCACCATTACAACAAGATATTTTTCTAGTGCTAATATTGCCATTACCACAAGATATAAGAGGGATATAATGCAAAAAGTTTAATAATAATATGTATGTAGAAGATGGTCTTCAGACTGGTGAATTCATGATAATCAATGGGACTACAGTCAAAATAATTGGATGTTATTTACTTTTTTACATAGATTGTCAAAATAATTGCATAAATCGGTTTTTTTTTACCAAAATTTAACAAAAACTTTGCTAGTGCTAACATTAGAACCACCATTACAACAAGATATCTTTCTAGTGTTGACAACACCATTATAGTAAGATACCTCAAGAGAGACAGAAAATTTTAGAAGTATGATAGTAATACGTATCTAGAAGATGGTATTGAAACTAGTAATTGTTCACGAATCCATAAGATTGTAAGGTCATTCTCATTATCATAATCATTGTCATCATCATCACCATCATCCTTGTCATTGTTATTGCCATCATTACATTATCATCATAGTCACCATTCATGCCATCATCATCATCATTATGGACATTGTTTGCAATTGTTCATAATTGTAGATGTTGTAAGAAATATCATCAACCCAAAAAATGTGATCAGTGCTAGAAAAGGGTTGTTTAGGACACATTGATATACGTAAGAGAAATAACAAATCTATATTTGACAGATGATCGATGATGATCATCATCACCACCATTATCATCGTCATTGTCATTTTTATCATCCCATCATCATCATTAATGTAATTTCTATCGACATTGTTGTAATCATGCATCATCATCATTCATGCCATTATTGTTTTTGATGATGACCTAGATGAAAATGATGATCATGACACCAAAGATAATGCTTATGATTATGACAATGACAACATCTAGAATTGGGAAGATTCGCCAACGTCATTAGCATCGTCATCATCATAATCATTGCCATCATCATCATTGTCATTGTAACCACTATTGTCCTTATCATCATAATCACAATTCATGTCATCGCCATCATCTTCATTTTCATCATTGTCAATATTATTGACATTGTCATCAATTGTTCATAATTGTCAATGCCATAAGGAATATCATCAATGCAGAATATGATGAGTGTTGGAAAAGGAATGCCAAAGCGAACATAGAAATGGGGGCAACAATAGAAGTAAAATTGGATGAAAAGTGGATACAACATAAGTAGATGCACAACAACATGAAAAACCTAACACAAAAGTGGATGCAAAAGTAGATGCAGTTGTCAATGCAAACTTGGATGCAAACATGAAGGCAAAAGTGGAAGCAAACATGGGTCCAATGGTAGGTGTAAAACTTGGCACAAATTGTGGTGAAACAAATGTGGATGCAACAACGGAAACAAAAGTATATGCAAAAATGGATGAAACAAAAGTGGATGCAATAGGGGATGCAAACGTGGAAGCAAATGTGGTTGCAATGGTAGGCGCAAGATATGGTGCAACAAAAGTGGATGTAACAATAGACAAAAAATATGCAAAATAAGATGCAAAAATGGATGTAAAAGTGGAAGCAAACATTGATGCAACAGGCAAAACAAAAATGGATGCAAAAAATGGATATAATGTAAGTAGATGCAAAAGTAGATACAAAACGAGATGCAAAACCCAATGCATAAACCTGACATAAAAGTGGATGCAAAAATAGATGCAATATTTGATGCAAAAGAGGATCTGAACATGGTTGCAAAATTCGAAGCAAACGTGGATACAACAGTGAGTGCAAAACATGGTGCAAATTGTGGCATAACAAAAGTGGATGTAATGATAGATGAAAAAAAAGAATCAAAGTATGATGCAAATGAAGATGTAAAAAGGGATGCAAAAAGTGTAATTTAAAATGGGTGCAACAGTGGATGCAAAATTGTGTGCAAAAGTGGATGCAATAGAAGTCGATGCAAAAGTAGATGCAAAACGATACACAAAACCCGATGCAAATCCCGGTCCAAAATTGGATACAAAAAGGGATGCAAAAATAAATGTAGTAGTTGATGAAAACCTCGACGCAAATGAGGATGCAAACGTGGATGCAAAATTATAATCAAAAGTGTGTGCAAAAGGAGGTGCCAAACTCGGCGCTAATTGTGGCACAAAAGTATTAGATGCAATAGTGGGTACAATAATAGATGCAAAAGAGGATGTAAATATGGATGCCAAACAAGAGGGAAAAGTTGATGTAACAAAAGTAGATGCAAAATTTTATGCAAAACTAGACACAAAACTCGATGTAAAACTTGGCACAAAAGGGATGCACAAATGGATGAAAAAATGGATGAAAAAAATGATTTAAAAAAGGATGTAAAAAAGGATGCAAAAGTCGATGCAAAAGTTGATGCAAGTGTAGGTGCAAAAAGTGGATGCAAATGAGGATGCAAAAGTATGTCAAACAAAATTAGGTGCCAAACTTGATGCAAAACCTGGAACAAAACCTGGTGTAAAGGATGACACAAAACTTGGCATAAAATTTGGTGCAAAACGTGGTGCAAAACCTATTGCAATACCTGGTGCTAAACTGGATGTAAGATTTGGTGCAAAACTTGATGCAAATTTTGTGTCAAGTTTTGCACCATATTTGATAAATGGATGCAAATAGCACCAAAAATGGGCTCTAGATGCAAAAAAAGAAGTAAAAAGGGACGCTAATCGCTGGTTTTGTTGTAGTGATTGTGTTGGGTGTAGTGTTAACACAAGCTAATGAAGGGGAGATGGACCACCCTATCGCTTTCATGAGTAGGAAACTATCAGAGGCCAAGAAGAACTACTCCACAATGGAGCACGAAGGATTGGCCATGGTATACACACTGTAGAAGTTCAAGCACTATCTTTTAGGAGGGAATTTCAAGATGTACATAGATCATTCTACCTTGAAATACCTTATCAATAAGCCCATGTTGTGGGGGGAAATATGTAGAAGGATGCTACTATTCTAGGAGTATGATATTGAGGCAATTTGGAAGCGAGGAAGGTTAAATTCAGGACCTGAGAATATATTGCAAATCGAAATCAGAGAGGAGCCTATTAATTTGGAGGACGGGTTGACAGATGTGTAGCTCTTTGCGGTGCACATAGCAGATAACCATTTTGTAGATATCATTCATTTCTTAACTATGAGGATGGCACTAGAAGGGTATACAAGTCAGAAAAAGAAGGACCTAGTAGTGCGCATGGAAGAATTTTAGTAATTGTGGGACATCTATATAAGATGGGCGCAGATGAGATATTCTGAAAATATGTGCCAGATTTTGAGAGAAATAACATTCTCGCTAAAGCTCATGGAGGGTCTATGGGAGGAAATTATACAGGAAATGCAACTGTGCAGAATATTTTGCTTGTAGGTCTATGGTGGCCAATGCTGCAGAAGGATCCAAAATCATATTGCAAGGCATGTGATGCGTTTCAGAGAATGGGTAGACCATCACGCAGGGATGAATTTTCCTTAAAACCTCAAGTATCATCGCAACCATTTGAAAGATGGGCGATTGATTTTGATGGGCTAATTCAGCCCCCAGGAAAGAAGACAAGTGCATGCTACATCATCACCATGATGGAGTATATAACCAGATGGGCAGAGGCACAACCAGTTAAACATTATACAGGAGCTACAACAGTGAAGTTTTTGTTTGAATATGTCTTAACTAGGTTTGGCTACCTGAAAGTGTCGATAAGCGACTGAGGTATGCACTTTCTGAATGAAATAATTAGCGCTTTAATAGAGGCATTCCAGGTCTACCACCAGAAGAGTACACCATATCACTCACAAGTCAATGGAATTGTTGAAGCATTCAACAATATTTTGGAGAATGCGCTGACAAGGCTCTGCAACGCACAATGAAATGACTAGGACATGCACATACCTACAATACTATGGACATATGGGACTACTTGCAAGAAGTTGATAGTACAAACACCATTGAGGTTGGTATATGGTGTAGAAGTTGTGATTCCAATGGATTATATCATGCCTAGTCTGCGCATATCGGCTCTCACAGGTATGGTAGATCACAAACCCTTAGAGGACCAGCTCACGCAGCTTATGGAGCTTGAAGAGGATCGATTCTTGGCTGGACTCCATCAGCAAGTACACAAATAATGTAGAAAAGCATGGCATGATTGACACATCGAGCTTTGCATGTTCAAGGTAAATGATCTGGTATTCTTATATGATAGTAAGTTTGCTAAATTTCCAGGTAAATTTCAGATGCATTATCTGGGGCCATATATTATCAAATAAATTACAGATGGAGGTGTAATTTAGCTCGCAAAGTTGAATGGGGAGTGTTTTTTGGGAA
The DNA here is from genome assembly GCA_031772625.1 of Pinus tabuliformis. Lineage (NCBI taxonomy): Eukaryota > Viridiplantae > Streptophyta > Pinopsida > Pinales > Pinaceae > Pinus > Pinus tabuliformis. The sequence goes on along the minus strand of CM062807.1, from coordinate 865,919,428 downwards.
GAGTGAATGGAAGCCAATTAAGGCTATATACAAGGTATCCTGTGTAATGACTATCTGGTCATAGGACAATATTAGTGCTTGAGGCTGTTGCAAGCGAGGACAGGACTATAAACTACATAGCCAAGATTGGAGGACTACGTAGTAGGCAGGCTAGGCAGAAAATGGTGAAGTTACAATATATGAAGTTGCGCTATGGGGGGACGTGTCACGTAGCATAGCCAAAAAGCGATTGTTGGAGTTATTTTTCATGACTTGATAGCTAGAAGAGGGTTAAAAGCAGCAGGCTGGCAGCATTTAAGGCCAGAATTTGAAAATCTGCCGCCAAAAAAACATTAATGGTTGAAATTTGGGGGGAACGGACGACATTGAATTCAAAAATGCCTATAAATTACATGGGCTATCTCAACATAGAACAATTTGCACACTTGGAGTTTTTTGTGAAACTTGTTGTCTGTCGCTTATGAGCCGAGCATTTTGGGAGGAATTCTTCACCCACAAAGACATTTCCTTGGAATCTCATAAGCTATTTATGGAGAAGATGACTACCACCGACCCCGCAGAAGCTTTGAGTTTGTAAGTTGTTGTATCCGACGTCCCGGGCCCTAAAATATCCTGTCTTGAAGCTACGCTTGTGATGCCCGTGGTGCCGAGGTTGTCAAGGCCGAAACAATCCATGGCGAGGAAAAATCAACCTGCAGAAAAGGAGAAGCAGAAGAAGCGAGTATAGATACGTGCTTCCCCCAAGAAGTATGCTGCGACACCAGCCCATAAGAAAGATAAACAATAAACAAAAGACAAGTAGAAGGTTGTAGACATGGAGGGAGAAGAAGGCCAAGGAACAAAGGATATTGTTGCTGAACATGCAAAGCTCATCAAAAAGCTCCGTGGATATATCCCTCCGAGAAAGGGGAAGGAAAAGATCACTAAATACCTTAACTCGAACAAATTCACCATCTCCATGCCTCTGCTACCTGAGTAGGTGTCTTTTGAAGGTCTGTGGCTTCTGTGTGTCACATTATTGAAGATTGAGGACTGGGACCTACCGAATCACTATAAGTTCCCACACTTAGAAATGGATAACTTCATGAAGTGTGTATACTATGAAGACATGGGTGTGATAGTGCTGGAAATGGAAGAATTGGTTCACGACATTGAGCAATCCAAGCTGTTCAACTTTCTTTTAGTTCCACATTACCACCACACCCTAATTAACACAACTTTCATATGCCAGCTGCTCACTCTGGTGCATGATGGGTTTTTATGGCTAGGAGGGCCTATACCGATCACAGATATGCTTATTCATAGGATTACACACCTGCCGCATGAAGTTCTGAACCCGGCCAAGGATTTTGGTGGAAAAACGGGGGGAAAATGACCTTGCATAGAGAATGAAGAAAGAGTTTGAACTTGTGAAAATGTCACGCAGGTATTATATTTTGTCCATCTCAAACCCTGGAGTTCAATTAGTCATGTAGAGATTGGCCAAAAATGTAATGAGGAAGTGTCATGCAGATGAAGTTCTGGTGCCCATAGTGTCCCTAGCTACTCAATGCACAAAGGGCGTTTTGTTCAACTAGTCCAGGTACTTGTGGCAGGAGTTCCTCGCTAATTGTCGCGAGGCCCTGGATGAAACCAATTCGTTTCATTATGCTTGGTTGCTTCTCTCCATTATGTTGGTTGCGTGGGAATTTCCAGAGGATAGCCAGTTTCCTCTGTTGGAAGAAGGATTACGAGAAGAATCATAGTTTGCATCGCTATGGGGCACGAAGGACCCCTCACGAATCACAAAGTCTAAGATTTTTTTGGGTCCTGATGGAAGCAAGTCTCTGCATGGCAGTTAACCAGCACCCAAGGTTGTTCCCAAGCTTGTACATGTAGTTGTAAACCTATGGAACCTTCAAGGATGAATTTTAGTGGGTTTATACCCAAATACAGAAGGATATCCCATAGAAGTGGCATGATTTTACATACTTGGTAACATAGATCGATGTGCAGGAAGTAGCAACGCACTGAATCGCCAAGTGTCATGCCCCTTCAAATATAGTTGTTGGGCCAACCATAGGCGCAGAGTGTGTGACCGCGAAGAATAGGAAGGAGGCAACCAAGCAAGCTGCACAGAAAAAGAAATATGCTTCAGAGAAGACCCGGAACATGCTGCAAAGGAGAAGGTAGAGGAGGAGGAGCGCGAGACCCAAAAAGGTGACAATTCACCTTCGCTAGCAACAGAAATAGAAAAAGGGCAAGGCGATAGAGGCAAGGAAGGACAATGCACCCCCATCCTTCTAAAAAGGCATGAGTTGGAGCAACAAGCTGGATCCCATAAGAAGAATAAAACCTGGAGAACATAGTTCGATCCCATGGTGCTCACAAAAAGTGACCTAGTTCAGATTGGTGACAAAGTCCTTGACGCTGCAAGAGAAGTGTTGTAGCAATTGAAACAGCAGTACTTGCAAACATTGGGTGGAGTTAATAAGGATGTCTAAGAGTTGCAACTCCAAGAAAATAAAACACAAGTAGATGTAGGGAAAGTGAGTGGCACAGTAGGCAGTTTGGCTTGAGGTCAATGTATATGTGTAGAGATAATTCTGTGGCCATCATAGGACGTGTGAGTCTTCCCCTTCCCTGCAGGTTCAGTCTACGCCAACATAAAGCAACAGTGCGCCGTCCTTGATAAAGTCCTGAAGATGGGTCTGAATCTTACACAACTGGAGTCGTTGCATGCACTATTACAAGGAGTCGTCGAGGAACTTTACACCGAGTAATATCGAGCACTCTGTGATGTCAGTGAAATTAAGGTTAATAATCAGCAGTTGTTTTCTGAGAAGACACAGGTTCTGCAAGAAAAGGAGGTGCTCAAGGCACACAATTCATGACTGGAGTCAGCAGTCGTGGAGGCATGTAGAATAGTACCAGTGCTTCATATTCCTGATGATTCACACCCAAAAGTGAAGACCTAGAAGTTAGCCGCTGGTGTGCGCGAAGCAAAGGAAGAGGTTAATTGAGTTCAAGTTGAACTCAACATGAAGATCACCAAGCTGCAATTGAAGATGCATCCATTGACTCCGCTAGAGGTCTAGAAGCAGCGTAGAGCCTCGATCAATGAAGGCCTGGCTACTCTGGATGCCAAAGTTGTAGACTGCACAACAATATTTGAGCAAGCCATGGAGTTAGCCACCAATCTGCAGGATGATCCAAACATGCAAACACTAAATACTGAGATCAGGGAGCTTTAGAAGGAGTATGATGAAGTCAGGGCAACAAAGTGCTTCATTGCACTAGCACAACACCTAGCCATGTTGTAGGAGGGGAAGCAGCTCCTCACTCAGGTAGAAGCAACACAGAAGAAGGAGGCCTTGCTTAAGGCCAAGCTGGAGCCTTGGTTGGAAGAATCTTATCAAATCTTGACAATGATCAAGCTGAAGGGCTTGCAATAGATGTAGGAGATGATGAGGCTAGCTACAAAAGGACCAACTACAGGGAAGCTAGTTTAAGAGATCAATCAGGCGGCCACTCAAAGCATTACCGAAGCTGTTGTAGTTTAGGTGGAGCTGGGGATCTTCATAGCAAGATCATGGTGCCAACTGAGTGACTCGAGCGTAAGTCATGATCTTTGTGTGGGGGCCTATTGGGATGGGGTCCCCTGGGTTAATTTTAGGGTTAAGATAACCCATGTTTTGATGTAATTTTTATAAATGATGTAAAGTCTCCACAATTTTTGGGTGCAGGATGTGTAGATGGTTAGGAGCCAAAGGGGTTTAGCCCCTTGTTTATCTAAAGTGTGAGTCGCCTTTAGGACCCACCAATGGTCCACGAACCATGGGATTGTATTTAAAAGGCTATAAATAAGTGTCTTAGAAATTCTAAGATATCTAATAATGATGTTAGTAATGGTTCGATAGAAGAGAAGTCTGACCGCAGAGACATGGGTCGGTTAGGAGAAAAAGGATTTTTAGTTGAGTGTGCAGAGGCCTAGGTAGAGTCTGTAGCTGAGTGTGCAGGGGAGTTTGAGTTTGTATTTTGAATTGGAAATCAATAAAGAAGTTGTTTCTAGAGAAATCTTGTGTATTGTTGTTTTTTTCTTTTTATAACTATGTTGTTGATGAATAATATGTTTATCAAATATTGATCTAATAAGGCGCAATTCTATTAAATAATTGTTAGATGATGTATGCAAGCATGTTTATGTAATTCCATGAGGATTGTGTTGAATTATGTTATGTTTACTAAATAAATTAATTAGATCTACGCAAACACTAAATAAAGGTTGTTATCAGATTCACGTAAGTGGGCAAACCAACTGGTAAAGGTCTGCAAAAGCCAATTGCAGACCTTTGCGAAGGTTTGGAGGCTGTTTCGTTAGAGTTGCAGTACCGAGCCCTAGGAACTTATTGATCTACACAAAGGCCAATCTCAGGTGCTAAAATACATCGGACTCATCTCTCTATGGAGAAACTTGGTTCTTTCATCCACCCATATTGCTTCGAGTGAGACTGCAGCCTGCAATACACGGGTTATTGCCGAAGGGGCCAGTATTGTAGCGATTTTTTGGTTGGCGCAACTAAATCTGAACTTGGGTTAAGACCCCACTGGTCCAACACAATGTTGAGTAATCAAAATCAACCTCAGGACTAAGCCTAAGCCTCCTTAACTGAAATTGGCATTCTGTTAAACACTTTCCATGAATGCAACCTATAGGTCTATGGTAGAAGATAGATCATATATGACTGGAACAACTTATGAAACATGACCAGAAGGATCATCTCCTTCTCCACTGAACTACTAAATCATCAATTAGTTCTTGCATCCCTTTATTTAACAGTTATAGGTAAATACTTGAAATAACCATGACATGAACGAGTCATTTAACTGTTCTTATAACAAGCATAAAACCATGTAAATATTAGAGATAAGATAGCCATTCAATCCACATATAAATCAGTGAAAAAGTAAGAGAACTCATATTTTATTAATCATATGCAAATCTGACCAGGTTCAGGACTTCCACATACCACCATGTTGAGCTATGGAAAAGGTATGAATTTGACATTTATTTCCTTCTCTTTTTCCTTAATCATATCTCCTTTACACTCTAAGATGGTAATATATCAAAGAATTATAGTGAAAACTAAGGGGTTATTGATTATGGAAAATTAGTTAATTATTGTCATTTTCCATGCAGGAGAATAGAAGAAATGGAAAACTACCATTCTGAAGGAAAAGAAAAAACAGAGTAATTGTTTTTCTTTCACGAGGAAGTTGTATCTAGACAAGCAGATCAAGACGGAGTGTGCAGTTGAGGATAAGAACAGAAAAGACCAAAGTATCAACACAAGAAGACAAAGAGTTGACTAGAGTTAGAAGATTGAGTAGATCCCTCAGGATATCTTGATCCTAAGGGATCATTGTTTCAAACTCTATCTGTTATTTCTTGTTTTATCTACCTGGCCATTATAAAAGGGACAACGCTTGTAAAGATTCAGGATCAATCATTCATCATCATTATTCAAAACTTACTATTGTATTTTCACTTTGATCATAGACTCTCATTGATTAAAATAGAGTATGATTGGATGTAAGCATTTTCACATATGATTAATACATAAGTCAGTTGTTGTTCCATTCTTTTATATTGAAGTAGTTCGAAGGTGCTTCACCAACGGCTAAGGGTCTGGCCCTGGTTGATACACTTGCTATTCTATACCATTACTTTACAATTCCAATCGTGTGATGGTTTGGTTTGATTTCCATTTATTTGAATCATATTGCTTTATTGTTCATTGTTTCAAGAGTTTATGAAATGTTTTATTGTATATACTGTAACTGAATCACATTGCCTTTCCTTTTCATCATAATAAGATTATTACTTTCTGCAAACTATATTGTTATGCTATTCATTTCAATTATAAAGATTTGTCATTCATTCCAGTAAACTGACTTTGTTGTTCGTTACATATTTTTGTTCATTTCTACTAAATAGCATTGTTGTTCATTTCCTTTCTGCAAGTATTTGGTTTTGCCTTTTAGCATTATTACAGTCAGTGCATTTATTCCATTTCTATTAGCAGCATTATTGATTTAATTTCTTGCTATTTCCAATTAGTTTCTTTAGTGTGGAGTGTAAGGTCAACAACTGTAAAGGACATTGGCTATTACTGTCAGAGTTATCAGATTGAGGATCTTGTTTATGTTTGATTTCATTTAGATCAATTTACAAAGGAAAGAGTTATTTCTACTGCATCCTTAACTAATAATGGATGTTAATTTCTTAATTGAATGATTTAGTTTTAGAGCATTGAGTTTATTTTAAATTGCAAGTAGGTTTTATTTCAAGCATCCATTTACTCTTCTATTTGAAGCACTGTACTTCAAATTGGAAAACATTACTCTTGGATTAAATTGTTGCCTCAAACTAAGTACACTCTTCAAATAGAAAATCGCACCTGGATTGATAATTAATGTACGACAAATAGGAGTTGAAAAGGCACCTTTTATACCTCAACATCTTGGCACTGTTGCTGGGGAGAATGCAGCCATTTCTTTTTCCCAGAGAGTAGTGTGCATCTGGTGAGTGCGTTCTAGGAGAGAAATGGGTATTAAAAATGGAAGGTAAGAACTTGCATATGGAGCATGTAATAGACCTGCTCCCCCACCCGCTGTCCAGCAGATTTGTGAATTTTATTTTTGGGTAGGAATAAACATTTGAGTTGTGTCTATGACTAAGAATAAAAAACTTGAAAATACTCCAAAACTACTACCCAAGCCTGACAAAGCTAAGGGACTAGTGACCCTTGGTTGATCAACCTTCATAGACGATATCATTAAGCAAGTTGAATCTCAACCATCAATGGGCCCTAGAAAAGTTGGTTCTAGACAACCTACTGGCTCCCTTTAGGCCACAGGTTCACCATCTATAGCCTTTGTTGATGTGCATAGCAAAACAGAAGAGACTGAGAAAGATTTTCAAGAAATTGACAATTCTCACCCAAATTCTTTTCAAGAAGGGAACTTTAGTAATCTCTACGAAGGAGGAGGAGAAACAGGGAGAAATAGAAGAACCAAAATCCACTCTCGAAATAGTTCAAACACTCAGCAACCTAGATAAGGGGAGTGTTGTCAAGATCATCCAGAACAAAGCAGAAGAACCTGAGCCAAGATCCCCCCTAGATAATAGTTCAGTAAGGACCACTCATTATCCCAGACCAAGGAAGTGATATCAAGGTCATTCCTACTTCTAGTCAACCTAGGAACAACTCCCTAGAAATCCCAAAAGGATATTGCCACATATTTGATCAAATGGCCCAGAACCAACAAACACCTCAAACCTCTACACTGCAATATCCCATTGTCGACACTGTAGTTAATGCACCTATGAATGTCATTCCTCTCCAACATATTCCTACATTTCATGGCCTAACATTAGAAGATCCAGATGCATTTCTGTTTGAATATGGTGTATTATGCCGGGGCTATGACTATACCACCGATCCCCAAAATCTAAAACTATTTCCCTCCACACTAAAAGGAGCAGCTTTACGATGGTTTATGGGGTTAGGTGGAGGTGTTGTAAAAGACTGGGATCAGATGAAAGGTGCTTTTCTAAAGAAATATCAGTATTACTGTAGGTCCAGAGAATTAAAGGATGAAATATTTCAAATGACAACGAGACCTAATGAAACACTCGAGGAATATGTAGAACGCTTTCAATACAATCTCCAGAGATCTCCTTATGCATCTTTACCCTTGCCTGACAATGTGTTAAAAACAACATTAATTAAAGGGATGAAAGAACAATGGGTTGAAGCATTACACATTATGGGCAAAGGTGACATATATCAGGAAAATTTTGCTTACATCATTAATTTATGTATCAGGAGTTCGAGAGGCAGCACAAGGCTAAAACCGGCTCAACGTGATATGATCACAAGAGATAGCAAGGTCCCTGGTGGAGGTATAAACCTTTCAAAAGTTGGTAATTTACTAGAAGATTTGAAAACTGATATTCTAGGGACTCTAACAATGCAGTTCAATATCATGCAAGGTAAACAAAACCAAGTAGAAATAGAACAAAATTTGGCGATATTCTGCCCTAGATGCAGAAAGAAACATAGCCATAAAGACTGCCCACTGGATACAGTCCAAGTTTGCGACATCTGCACAAAATATCACTCCACAGAAATTTTCCCCTCACTCCTGGGATTGAAAGCAGTCTACAAGGAAGCAGAGGAAGAAACAAAATCGGTTTACCTACTTAATCAGTGCCGCCAGTGGTAGCCGCGAAAAACAGGTATGCCCATTGATCTGTCCTCTTCTTTTTAGTCTCCTCAGTATAATGCTTAGCAATATAATGGAATGTGGCAGAATCAGCCACCATTCCCCAGCTGGTCACAACATCCATTTCCCATGTCATCATGGCCAAATCAAACAAATAAAACCAATTGGACGAACTTTCCTTACTATCCACCATTTTGGCAAAGTAATGCATATCCAACGCAATGGTCACCCTCCACCTCGTAGAGTCAAACCTAGCAGTCGAACTGGCAAAGACCTATGAATCAGCCAGTTGGAACGATTCCTCTCCCTCAAACTACACTGCCAACACCTTACACATTGCAACAAAATCCCCAGACCAACTTAAGACCGCAACTCCTAGCCCAACCCAACTCGAACCCCAACAATAGACTTGTTCAATCTATTCAAATAATTGAAGGACCACAACTAGAAATTGAGTTAAGGGAGTGCACTGACATTCAATTAAGATCTGGGTGCATAATAGAAACAGAGGGAGACAAAAATGCTCAAGTTGAAAATTTGTTACCTTCAAAACAAGCACTACAAGAGGATAATTTAGTTAGACAGAAAACTCATGAACAAGCAACCACCTCTTCTCCTCCATTTCCAGAATGACTAATCATACCTCGCCCAATAGAACATCGTGATTTTGATTTTCTGGGAGAACTAAAAATTTTGTGTATAAAAATTCCACTCCTCCAAGCTATCCAAGACATCCCCATTTATGCAAAAACCATTAAAGAATTATGTATAAAAAAGTCAAAGAGGAGAATAACAACTAACCCAACTGTCCAAGTAGTCGGCACCCTATCTGACTTACAATTAGGAAGAGAAGCACCTGTAAAATATGAGGACCCAGGGAATCCTATAGTTACAGTGTAAATCAATGGATACTCCTTCCCTAATGCCTTAGTTGATTTAGGAGCTAAAATCAATATTCTAACAACCACCACTTGTCAAAGGCTTGGCATTACATCATTAGATCCAACCACAACCTTATTGGAGTTGGCTAACCGATCGGTAGTCAGACTAGAAGGCACACTACATGATGTAATGGTATCTGTAGACTCCCAGGAATACCCTACATACTTCCTGATCATCAATCCTAAAAATTGACTGGATGGACATCCCTTAATTTTAGGTAGACCTTGGCTAGCAACTGTTAACGCTTACATTGGTTGTCAACAAGGCAACATGCCTATAGCAAGAGGGAGTAATGTCAAGAATTTAGCCTTATACTCTCCAGGCCAACCATGTTTAATAATAATCAAAACAAAATAACAACCTATATCATACCTGACTGAAAACATTAGATCACCATTAACCATAGAAGATGCCCTCGAATTTAAAGACCAAACTGAGGACGACATCATTAACAACATCATTAACCAACTAGAAACCAGATCCCATTTACAATGTCACATGATTGAGGGAGCATTTGATAATGATGTAGAAGAAGATCCCTTGAAAGATGCTCATGATCAATCAATACCTGCCACCTCTTTTTACAACAGTACAACTATAGAAATTAAGCTAGGAAAAACTTTAAACATCAACAAAAATCTGACCGCTGAACAAGAAGAAAAGTTGGTCCAGCTACTGAGAAAATATAAGGAAGCTTTTGCATGGGATTATCCCGAAATGAAAGGAATTGATCCCCAGTTGTGTACCCACAACATTTATACAGAGAAGGATGTTAGACCCGTTTGCCAACCCCAACGGAGATTAAACCCTCATCTCAAGAATATTGTGAAGGCTAAATTACAAAAACTTGTAAATGTAAACTTTATTTACCCAATATCTGACAGCAGGTGGGTCTCTCCACTAGTAGTGGTGCCAAAAAAGAATGGAAAGTGGCTGATATGTGTAGACTACAGAGAATTGAACAAAGCAACCCAGAAAGACCACTTCTCCCTTCTATTCATTAATCAGGTATTAGACACATCAGTAGGAAATAAATTCATTTCTTTCCTAGACGGCTTCAGTGGATACAATCAAATTCACTTTGCCTCTGAAGATCAGGATAAAACTACTTTTGCCTGTCCTTGGGGAACATTTCCTTATAGAGTCTTACCCTTTGGGTTTTGCAATTCTCCTGCCACATTTCAGAGGGCCATCCTCAGCATCTTTTCAGATTTAATAAATGAAGGGCTAAAAGTATATATGGATTATTTCACACCTTATGGAGATGATTTTGAGCCAGCATTACAAACATTAGAGAAGGTGCTGCAACGATGTATTGCCACCAGACTCTGCTTGAGAAATGAAAAGTGTCATATGATGATGACCGAGGGAGTCATCTTAGGTCATTATATCTCAACAGCTGGAATACAAGTAGATCTGACTAAAATTCAGAAAATTTTGTTAATACCTACTCCTACCACACAAACAAAGGTATGCAGTTTTCTGGTATTTTCTGGTTATTATAGAAAATTTATAGAGCGTTTTTCTCAAATTGTTGCGCCTTTATATGCACTGACAGGAAATGTTGATTTTATTTGGACAAACAAGTGTGACCATGCTTTTGAGGATTTGAAAAAGCTTGAGTCAACAGCCCTAGTGCTAAGGGGACCAAATTGAGATTTGCCATTTCAAATCTCATCTGATGCTTCAAACACAGCAATCGAAGTAGTTCTTGGGCAGGAAGAAGATAAAAAGCCATATGAAATTTATTATATTAGCAAGAATCTATCTCTTGCTAAATTAAACTACACTGAGACTAAAAAATAATTTTTAGCTGTAATACATGTAAATAAATTTAGACATTATATAATTGGGTATCCTGTAGTTTTATATACAGATCACTCTGCCATAAAATATTTAGAAAATAAACCAGTTACAAATGGAAGAGTGACAAGATGGTTGATTCTCTTGCAGAAATTTGACATCAAAATTAAGGATCGACATGGAAAAGAGAATCATGTAGCTGATTTTCTCTCACAAATGCCAAAGCCAACGGACACAACAACAGTCGAAGATCAATTTCCAGATGAAAATTTGTTTGTTGTTACTATCAGAACACCATGGTATGCCTACGTGGCAAATTATTTACCAGTAGGCAAATTACCTAACCATCTGACGCCTAATGAATGTAAACAAATAGTGCAGCACAGTACCCAATTCTCTTGGATTGTGGGCTACTTATTTCATACAGGGGAAGATATGCACATCAGAAGATGCGTCCAAGAAGATGAAATATTTGACATTCTGAAAGCATGCCACGATGGGCCGTGTGGCAGACATTTTGCAAACCGTAGGATCGGTCACAAAGTTTTACAAACAGGCTATTACTGGCCCACTATTTTTAAAGATGCTAAAAAATTTGTTTAAGCCTGTGGTAGCTACCATAGGGCGGGACGTCGTGGACAAATAGATGAAGTTCCTTTGAACTTGAAGTTAGTAATTGAGCCATTTGAGAAATAGGCGCTCGATTTTATCTGTCTTATTAACCCATCAGTAAATCAGAAAACATACATACTCGTTGCAACAGAGTATGTTACCAAATGGGTTGAAGCAGAGGCACTGCCAAGAGCTATAGAAGATTCAGTAATACATTTTCTTTTCCAATTATTTGTGTGATATGGCCTCCCGAGGGACATAATTACAGATGGAGGACCGCAATTTGTAGGTAATAAAATCACTACAACATTAAAAAATTACCACATTTTGCACAAAATTACAACCCCATACCACCCAGGGGTGAATGGCCAAGTAGAAATCACTAATAAGGTGATTGAGGCAATACTTACAAAAACAGTCGCATCACATAGACATGAATGGGCTTCAATATTGTTGGAAGCCTTTTGGGAATATTGAACAATGTGGAGAAACACCACTGGGTATTCACCATATCAATTAGTATTTGGAAAAGAACCCATCTTTCCAATCGAATTTGAAATTCAAACATTAAGAACAATGTAGGAGGTGGGTTTGAATTTAAATGAGGCCTAGACTAATAGATTACAACAAATAAATGAGTTAGACAAAATCAGTCTCTCAGCTCTTCAACACACTGCATTAATTCAACAACAGAGAGCAAAGTGGCATGACGCCCTGATTAAAAAGAAAATCTTCCATGAAGGAGATTGGGCACTCCTATATGATTCCAGGTTTCAGGATTTCCTCAGAAAACTCGAGACATGATGGCTTGGACCTTATGAGATACAGAAAGTGCATGAAAATGGCACCATTACATTGACTACCATCGATGGATCTAGACATTCTTTCAAAGCAAATGGTCATTGAGTGCGACTTTATCATAAACCGCTTACTTGGGAATCCTTTTACCAACAATTATGGGAAGATTCTACTATTTAAATTCTTGCTGGGGAAGATAACACTCCTCAGCATTAATTCACTAAACAATTCCTTTGATTCTAAATTTTGTACATAAACTTTTCTCTTTAATTTTGCTTGTATAAACTACTTTTTTTGTACAGATTTTTACTGTTATTCCATTTAAGGAATAATTGTTGTTCCTCTTAAGGAACAACAACCATTCCTCTTAAGGAACAACAATCTTGTGCGCTTATATTTTCGTGTTGTTCCTCTTAAGAAACAGTTGTTGTTCCCCTTAAGGAACAACGGTCGTTCCTCTTAAGGAACAACAATCTTGCGTGTTTTTATTTGTTTGTTGTTCCTCTTAAGGAACAACGGTTGTTCCTTTTAACGAACAACAACCATTCCTCTAAAGGAATAGCATCTTTGCATGTCCCATTTGACGTTATCATTTTTGATGTTCCTCTTAAGGAATCGTTGTTGTTCCTCTTAAGGAACAACAATCGTTCATCTCGAGGAACAACACCTCTGCATTTCTTATTTTTTTCATTGTTCCTCTTAAGGAACAGCAATCATTCCTCTTAAGGAACATCTATTGTTCCTCTTAAGGAATATCAACCATTCCTCTTAAGGAAAAGCATTTCTGCGTGTTTGTATTTTTGTTGTTCCTCTTAAGGAACAACACTTCTGTGTGTTTTCATTTTCATTGTTCCTCTTCAGGAACAATTTTCGTTCCTCTTCAGGAACAATTGTCGTTCCTCTTTAAGGAACAACACTTCCACATGATTGTATTTTTGTTGTTCCTCTTAAAGAACAGTTGTTGTTCCTCTTAAAGAATAGCAGTTGTCCCTTTTTAGGAACAACATTTTCACGTGTTTTTATTTTTGTTGTTCCTCTTAAGGAACAACAATAATTCCTCTTCAGGAACAGCACTTCCGCATGATTGTATTTTTGCTGTTCCTCTTGAGGAACAGTTGTTGTTCCTCTTAAAGAACAACAATCGTCCCTTTTAAGGAACAAAATTTTTGCGTGTTTTATTTTTGTTGTCCCTCTTAAGGAATAGATGTTGTTCCTCTTAAGGAATAGTAACCGTCCCTCTTAAGGAATAGAAAATCTACGTGTTCATATTTTTTGTTGTTCCATTTAAGGAACAACTGATGTTCTTTTTAAAAAGGAATAACAGTTTTGCTACTTTTTTTTAACTTTTTCCCGTTCCTTTTAAGGAACAACAGTTTCGATTTAAAGTTATTTTAGGCTGTCCTACCAAAGGATCATCACTTTATTTTGCATTTTCTTTACTTATTGTTCCGCTTAATGAATAGTTGTTGTTCCTTTTAAAGGAACAACAATTTCGCATGTAATTTTTTTCTTTTTTTTTTTGCTTCTTGGCCATTCCTTTTAAAGGAACCTATGTTTTGCATGCAGATGTTCTTTTTGTTGTTCCTCTTAAGGAACAACAGCTGTTCCATCTAAGGAATAACACTTTTTCAGTGCATTTTTCGTTGTTTCTCTTAAAGAATAACATTTTTTGAGAGTATTTTTCAAAATAATGTTTCACTCTTCATGATCCTTTCAAGGCAAAGATACAAATTTATGCAAGAAAAAAAAAATTAAAGCCTACTGAAATAAGCAAGTCAAAGAAAAATTGTCATCTTTAAAGAGATTGCTTTGTATTGATAACAAAAAGGAAAGCACAAAACTATCTATATAACTTTTCCATCTTTATCTTCACTAAAACTTAATTTGATTGATTATTTTTATCATGTTGGTTCTTCCCTAATTCTCATAATTCTCTTTGATTATTATTATTGAACAAGAATAAGGCCATATTTTTTTCTATTGAGACGTTCAGACTTCTTCCACCATCCCTACTCTTAAGGAGTGTTGAGCCATCCTCTATGTATAAATAGGAAGTGTTATATAAAAGAAAAGAAAAACAGAAAAAATATGTATTATGATTACTAACAATTCTATGATTTGCCAGATGGAGGATAGGGGGTCTCATCAAGAGCCAGCCTACCATGGTCATAACAAAGTAGTGAAGTAGCATTCCCACTATGGCCACCACACCAGGGATAGGATCCAATGGGCACATCAGAAAAATAAAAGTCCTTGGAACAAGAGGTCCCATCACGAGCCAACCTGCCCACCTCTCACTCCTTCCTAGTGAATGGCATTGTGATTCAACTGGTTACCAGGCCTGCACAGTGGCCTCCATTCTGACATCAAAAAGCATTTTCCTAGGCATACATAAAGGATTATGGATCCAAAGGGTGAAAAAGCAACTTTATCAAGGTTATAAACACTTGTGGGCAACAGAGCTCTGCTGATGGTATTGGAGTCATATTTTTCAACATCAATAGTAACTCTAAACCCTTTTCTTATTTTTTTTTTATCTTCATTACAAATGAGATTATGTTCCCAATTCCCTTTGAACCGTTTATGCATGAAATATCATTAAAAAATTCAATCATAACACTTTTGTTGACATAATTACCGCATAGCATTTTACCTACGTCAGTTGTCCTCTTCTCTTTTTCACATCACTCCATAGCATCTCCATATCTATCCACGATCTCATCATAAGCCTTGATTTCAACAATTTGATACTTTTTGTGATCTTGTCATGAATAGGTACAACTTTCCCTTTTTATACTGTACGATTGCCATCCAGTACGTTGCTCCTCCATTTAACGAGTCGAGGATGACCTATCACATTTCAGAGGGGTAGGGGTGACTTCCAAAATACTCCTACATATGTGCCAGTTTCCTATTCGAAGGTACTACACTGCATCAGATCCCTTAATAGCCAACTTTTAATGGTATTAATGTTAAAAAGGAATATTATTCGATATGCACAGTTTTTTGTTCCATTGTTATCTCTATGTATTGATGTATAAAATTAACAGTGTGCAGAATTTGGAAGAAATGGGAGGGTGATCAGTACACAGCGAGCCATAGGTACTAACAGTTTCTGATGCTACACAAGAAATTTTGGTAAGAGTAGGATGGATCGCCTACTTTACACGAGTACAGTAGCCCCATGAAGCCATGGATATCGAATTTTTGTGGGATTTGCTAGATGATCATTCCATTGTAAGAGGAAGGCGAATAACAATGACAGATACAATGGTTGTAGAGGTATCTAGACTACCAGCAGTGCGACCCATATGGACACATAAGAAATTGGGACTTCAAGACACCATGGCCACCTTTCGGAATGAGGGACAAAACCTGATCATTAAAGGAAAAGGAGTCCAGCCTTCATCTTTGGGAGAACCATGGATGGAACTAGCTAGGGTAGTGCAAAGCTACATTACATGCGATGGGAGAAAGGATGTCATAAGACCACGCCACCTCAAATTATTATCAGTACTAAAATAGAAATGTGTCGTAAATTTGCATGCATATTTAAATTTTTTGCTGCATGATGCTGCTCAGAGCATAAAACAATCCCGTCATATAGGTATGGTAGTGAGCCACCATTGCTTAAATCAATTGACAGTAAGTTATAACCTCGCTCAGCAACAAACCAGTTTGGAAGAATTGGTATTTTCTATAGAGGGGGGACTAGCTTTACCCGCCCCAAAAAGAAAAAGAACCACCAGCAGAACAAGAAGACCTCAAAAACACAGACACTCCTCTAGATTAACAACAGGTAAGGGAATGTTTGAGAACCTCTAGGCTAGTAGCAGCCAACCCTTAGAATTACACAGTTCTGAAAACGAGCAACCCTCACAACCTGAAGGAGGAAATTACCAAGAATCAGAATTGGAGGAAGAAACTGAGCACACTAGTGAAGAAGAGAGGGAGGAAGCGGAACTTCCTTTAACCCCCAACACAAGTCCACCATAGAACCCATTACAAGAGGACGAATTGGCCCAGATTTTGGCCAATATGGGTGAGTATATTCAGCCCCAAAGTCCACTCAACCCCAATACTGAGGTAGAGCAATCACAGGAACAGCCTGCCCATGGCAAGAATACATCAGAGGAAATAAATGATGAGGAAGAAGTAGGAGCAGAAGCCACTCAGAAAGTGCCAGACCAAGCTAGGGTTACCTCTTCAAAGGAACCTAGTCTAGATAATGTGAACACTGAAGAGATACTCCAAACAGAGGATATGGAAACTAGCCAGGGTAAAGGCACAGCCCTTGAGGAACAAAATCCAGTTGAGCAGCCAAGCCTAGAAAGAATAGAAACAGTCAAGGAAATAATTGTTCCTTCTAAGAAAAAGAAGAGTGAAATTAAGAGGCTGTGAAAGGAATAGCAAAAGCTGTAAAATTTAGTGAAACAACTCTAACGAAAGATAAGGACATTGAAAAGGGGAAAAATCTCAGGAAGAATCCCGAAAATAGTGGATGCAGCTATCCAAGAAGAACCCCATGATACAAGGGACACAAAGACTCAAACTGAGCCCATATTCATTCAAAACAATAAGGAATAGTAAGCAACATAGACCTCATGCATTCCATTCCATGATAAAGAGAATAGACTATAAGCACTCAGTATTGTAATAAGAGTACCCAAACAGATCTTCAACCCAAAGAGATTTCGATGGAAAACAATCCAGGTGTAGCAAAACTCCAAGAGGATCAGGCACACGCCTAGTAGACTATAGAGAAGCTTGAGGAAGAAACCATTCCTCAGAAGAAATACCAAGAATTATAGCAGCAATTAAGGAATTTTATCAATGGATCAGAGAATGAAGCCTTTGATAAATATCGGAGGGAAGAAGAAAAGGTGGAAGAGGTAAAGAAAAAAATAAAAATAGTCATGAGTCAAATGGATGCTCTCTGTTCTTTATATACAAATGTTCTAGAATGTAGGTCCTGTACGAAAAACTATGCTTTAGTTTTGTTAGAAAGATATTTACAGTTAAAAATTAAGGCTATTAAAGCAGGGAAACCTATAGAACTAAAAATTATTGATGATTTTATAGATTGCTGTAAACACCATGGAGTAGAAGTTCAACGATTACTCTGTGAGTTTTATTTACATAATTTTATATTGGAAGAGGAAATGGAGAAGAATCCTAGCCCTTTTGTGGGTGATATACAGTTTCAAGCATTTATTTCATTTGATGTTAACCAGTTAAAGTGGCTGAAGGCCCATAACACTTTTCACAGACAAGAGAATGGGTTAGACCTCTGGGATAGGGGTGAACCGAAAAACCCATTGCAACTGTGGGCTAAACACAAAGGCCTAATGAAAAATGAGGGAGTGATCCAGACCTTGGGACCTCTCCACAAAGAAATTGTCCAGAAAGGGGTAAAATATTTCCTCTCTATCAAAGACAATTCCGTGATAGCAGCTAAATTTAAATGGAATATTTCCAATCGGAATATACAGGACCGAGAGTCGTTCAACTACAAAAAATTTAAGTTAGCTTCAGATCACCTGGTTACCTATAGTAACCTCACCTTGATGGAAGGCCCGTATTGGGTTGGTTGTAGGTTTTGAAGCCCTATCATCTGGTATCCTGCAGAATGGTATAAGGCCATATATGAATTGCCTGGAGGGTAGACAGGGCTTATGTTTGAAGTTTTAGCTACAAATCATGGTTTTGGACCACTTCATGACAATCCCTCTCCAGCCTATTCTTTGACTGCTCTGCGTAGAAATTATATGGTTTTCATGAGGGCATGAAAAAGGGTAAGCAGGGGGGTGTGTTGAGCTATGGGAAAGGTATGAATTTGATATTTATTTCCTTGTCTTTTTCCTTAATCATATCTCCTTTCTACCCTAAGATGGTAATAAATCAAAGAATTATATTGAAAACTAAGGGGTCATTGATTATGGAAAATTAGTTAATTATTGTCATTTTTCATGTAGGAAAATAAAAGAAATGGAAAAGTACCATTCTAAAGGAAAAGGAAAAATAGAGTAATTGATGTTCCTTCAACAGGAAGCTAATTGTACATAAGAAAATCAAGACGGAGCACGCAGTTGAGGATAAGAACATAAAAGACCATAGCATCAGCGCAAGAATACAAAGAGTTGACTGGAGTTAGAAGATTGAGCAGATCCCTTAGGATCTCTTGATCCTAAGGGATCGCTAATTCATAATCTATCTATTATTTCTTATTTTATCTGCCTGGCCATTATAAAAGGGACACAGCTTGTAAATATTCAGGATCGATCATTCACCATCATTATTTAGAACTTACTATTGTATTTACACTTTGATCATCGACTCTTGTTGATTAAAACAGAGTACGATTGGTTGTAAACATTTTCGCATATGATTAATACATAAGTCGGTTGCTGTTCCATTCTTTTATACTGAAGTAGTCCAACGGTGCTTCACTAGTGGCTAAGGACCCGACCCTGGTGGATCCACTTGTTATTTTGTACCATTACTTTACAATTGCAATCGTGTGATGGTTTGGTTTTATTTCTGTGTATTTGAACCATATTGCTTTACTGTTCATTGTTTCAAGAGTTTATGAATTGTTTTAATGTATATGTTGTAACTGAATCACGTTGTCGTTCCTTTTCATTATAATAAGATTATTACTCTCTAGAAGCTATATTGTTATGCTGTTCATTTCCATTTTAAAGCTTCGTTGTTCATTCCAGTAAATTGACTTTGCTATTCGTTACAGATTGTTGTTCAATTATATTAAATACCATTGTTGTTCACTTCTTGTCTGTAAGTATTTAGTTTTTCCTTTTAGCGTTATTAAATTCAGCGCATTTATTCCATTAATAACATTGTTGATTTAATTTCTTTCTATTTCGAATTAGTTGTTTTAGTGTGGAGTGTAAGATCAACAACTGTAAAGGACATTGGCTATTAATGTCAAAGTTCTCAGATTGAGGATCTTGTTTATGTTTGGTTTCATTTACAGTAGAACTTATTCACCATCGTTAATGTATTCTAATACCTTGGATGATCTGAGTATGGCTTAACATGAAACTCTCTCAAGATAAGCTTCTTGAGCTAGCTGCAATTTGGCACATAGATTTTGGCTTGAAACCTCACCAACCCATTTGTCATGAGATGATAGTCTGCATCCCGATCACCTTTACCTGTACCTGTAATGTGATGTAACCTGTGCGTAATCTCCATGTATTTGTCATCCCATTGTCTTTCCCGCAAGATCCTATCCTATAACTTTCTCCCATAAGAGCTCATGGCTATTATATGATTTACCTATACCTTGCTGCTAAGAGCATCTAGAACCTAATTCTCCTTCCCTTTGATATATCTAATATCAAAGTTGAACTCACTAAGGGTTACAACCATCTAGCTTGCCTAACATTCAGATTCGGCTAATCAAACAAATATCTCAACCCAATGTGATCACTCATCAGAACAAACCGTATGCCCAAAAGATAGTGACTCCACATCTTCAATGCATGCATGATCGCCGCTACCTCAAGATCATGTGTTGGATAGTTTTTCTCATGCTCATTCAATGTCCATGATTCATAGCACACTACCTTTCCTTATTGTATGAGAACTCCACCAATTCCTCTCTTACAAGCATCTGTGCACATACAAACTCATTGTTTGGATCCACAATCTTTATCACTGGTGCATTTGTCAACAACTTCTTAATTTACTCAAAGCTACCCTCACATTCTTCTATCCATTCAAAATTCTTACCTTTCCGCTGCAATGATGTGATAGGATATGCAATGTATGATAATTTCCTAATGAACCTCTTGTAGTAACCTATCACTCTGATAAAAGATCCCACCTCATCTACATTCTTAGGAGCTTCCCACTCCATGATGCCCCTTATCTTTCCTGGATCTACTAGAATGCCTTCGTTTGAGACAACATGTCCCAAGTAGTGTACCTTAGTTTGAAATAAGATACACTTGCTAATCTTAGAATACAACTAATAAATGTTCGGCATCATCTTCTTCATTCTTAGAATATACCACTATGTGATCAATGAATACAATAACAAACTTTTCTAGATAAGGATGCAACATAGTATTCATCAAACACATAACTGTAGTTGGATCATTAGTCAAATCGAATGGTAGAGCAACAGACTCATAATGCCCATACCTGGTCCTAAATGTAATCTTGAAGATATCCTCTTCCTTGATGCATACGTGATTGTATCCTGATCTCAGGTCGATCTTAGAGAACACTGTTTCTACCTTAAAATGATCAAACAAATCATTAATCCTAAAAAAATGGCATTTTTTTCATAATTATTACTTTATTCAGTGACTTGTAATCAATGCACAACCTAAGAGTACCATCTTTATTCTTTATGAACAACACTGGTGCACCCCAAGGTAATACACTTGGACTGATGTATCCTTTATCAAGCATCTTCTCTAACTGCAATTTCGACTCTACCAACTAAGGTACCATCATCCTATAAGGTTCTTTTGATTCTTGATCCGCCCCTGGAACTACCTCAATAGAGAAATCTACCTCCCTATGAGTTGGAAACTCTGTAATGTCCTAAGGGAATACATCTTGAAACTACTACAAAACTAGGTACTTGCTCAATACATATGTGTCCTCAACCTCCTTACCCTTGTCACTAGAAATGTGCATTGCAAACATCACACAACCTTTTATGTGATTACACTTAGCCTACATAGCAGTAACCATCCTCATTGATGTAAGCTTCTTCGTTCCTTGCAAAGTCCTATTTCCCCCACTAGCATCCACACACTCAATGGCTTTGTCAGAGAAATCCACTTTGGTTCTATGATGGTATAGCCAATCCATACCCAAACGTGTGCTATATGATCCTAGTGGAAAAACATTCAAGTGTGTTTTTGTAGGCATACCATTTAACTCAAATGCACAAGCTCTTACCTAGTTGTCAACTCACTTCTTTGAACCTATAACCAACTGTGCCCACCAATTTGTTGCATGCACTTCTTTTCTCAATCCACACTTATCCACTCGATCAGGATTAATATAACTATAGTTAGATCTGGGATCAATCAAAATAGAAACAACTTGATCATAAATCTTACCATCCATCTCAATCATCGATGCCTAATGATCTGCCTACCCGTTATCCACAACTACATAGATACGAGAAATGCTATGACCAAAATCACCAACTGTATGCACCTCTTCAGCACTGTAGATCTAGGGTTTACCACCACTCCAATACTGCAGACAATCCCTCTTACGATAGTCCTTACCACATATCCAACACTATAATAGTTCACTACCACCATCTCTAGTCTACTTCTCTCCATGTCCTTTCTTAGTTGTATTGAATCTCTTGTAAGGAACTACATTTTCTTTCTCACCTGCATCTTGAGGTCTGCCTTGCTTTGGTGTCCACTTTCCTTTAGCTTTCTCATTTACTTTCAAGTCATGCTACAACTCGAATTTTGTCTTTGACTTCTCATAACAATGCTTCAACATTCAGATGGCCTCCTCCAACAATCTAGGCCCATCAAGCTCAAGATTGTGTTTCTATGCTACTAGTAGTACCCTGATGAATCTCTTAACCTTGGCCTTCTCCTCCTTGAGGCAAGGCACATATTCCAACAACTCCAGCAATCTACTACTATACTCATCATCTGTCATAGAACCCTTCCACAACTCATAAAATACCTTAGTTATATCATCATAAGACCTCTACGACAAGCACGTTTTTTTTTTTGGTAGGTAAGCACCCACGGGGGATTTGAACTAGTGACTTATTGCAAGCAGTGCCTTAATGGTGCACCCATTCATCATCAATCCAAAGTCCCACGGGCTAAAGTACTTGTTCTTGAAGAGCCTTTCAAATGCATGCCGGGTTCAATTATCTTCATTAATGTCTTTAACGTTCTTTACATCTTTCCACCAAAAATCTCCTTTACCTTTGAGACTTAAAAGGGCTATGCTTTCCTTCATGTTTTTGTAATAATCATGCATTGTAAAGAATTTATTCATACCCAACAACCATGCCTCTGCATCTTGTGATTTCTTCATATGTCCATCAAAGGTAGCTGGCTTCGCTTTATTAAACTCAAGAAGTAAGTATCCCTTATCACTACTCTTGTAAGGATGATAATGATGACGATCATGATGTCTATCAAAACCAAAACTAGAATAGTATCTATGTCCAGTACCTCTCCTATCCAAATTGTCCAACAACCTGCCATCTTTGATCGTGTCATATATATTCGACCTATGCCCATTATAAGACTTGCTTTTACTAGGAGACCTACTACTATATGCCCCATTATTTTTGTCCTCTTACCCATGGGTGATCCAAAGTGGCCCCTATTGGTGCAATTTTGACAAACTCTGAAGTAGTATTGTATTCACCTTTGCCTATTTCTCTTGTGCCTGCATGATTTTATCATTGTCTGCTTTGCAACTCCTTACTTTTTCCCACAAGCTCCTCAATGTGTGTGCCAGATCAGAATAATGCCCCACGCCACGCTACTTATCTGATGCATAGGGATATTCTATATATTCTACCGAATTGCTAGCGATCTGATCTCTTTCCTGCAAGGCATACTATGTCAACTAAAAAAACACAATAAACCAACATACCTTAGCATAATTTGGGGAGGATACCTTGTCTACGATATCATCAAATTAGTATGATACATATATAACATAATCATAATAGCATATATACATCTATCAAATAAATGCATCAACAAATAAACATCCTTCTAGGTAGGGATAGGTACAATCATTAATGTAAGGCCTTATCAACAATGCATGCTATGACCTTATGCATGAAAACAACCGTTATTTCATCATATACATTTCTAAATGAAACCATCAACATGCATAAGAAATTACTAATCAACTACACATACACATAACTGCATGTAGTCGAGCATAAGAACCAATTCTTGTAACCAAACTACAAGACTGATACATGTAATCAAACAATGAAGAGTTCAACCCAACATACAAGGATGTAATCAAGATGCATATAATCAAGCTATGTATAATCTTCATATAATCAAGTAACCAATCATATACTTCTGATGTTACATTCCACAAAATCACATCATGTTCCTCTTGATAACCTTAATACAATCATGATCAAGATGATGCACTACAACAAGCACATTGAATGAAAGTGTAAGAGACACACATGAAACTGGAATTTTCGCATGAACAAGCACCTTCACCCAAGGAGAGTGCAACCACACTCTGATACCAATCTATAACACCCCCTCTCAGGTCTACCCAATGTAACCATGCCAACCGAGGTAAACATGAGAGATAGGCTACTATGAACAGATTCACCCTCCTATGTGACATTAAGAAAGTGGAATCCATGAAACATCACACAGTCATCCCACTTCATCAATAAAATGATCAGGAGACAATTCAACCACTTTGACAGCCTGTCCCTGGGTCCCACTATTTTTTTGGATCTCTTAGCCGATAGTCACTCTCATGCTATGGAAAAGGGAGTGACCATCAACCTAAAGTCGCTCTCACAGGCCTATCTTTTATTGCCTTTGGACCAAAATTTCTAGTTTTGTGCAAGCAACCACAAGATTTAAGCCACTTTTATACCCCATAATCCCATCCTCTGCCTAGAACTTTCTACAACCTTCAGAATTAATTAAGGATATGATAACAATGTCGATCAATCAAAATCAACCTTAGGACTCGCCCTGACCATCCCTAACTAGAACTGGCATTCTCTCAAACACTTGGCATTAATGCAACCTATAGGTGTAGGATACAAGAAAGATCATAAATGACTGGAAGAACTTATGAAGCATAACCAGAAGGATCACCATCTTCTCCATTGAACTACTACATCATCAATTAGGTCTTGCATCCCTCCATTTAACAGTTACAAGTAAATACATGAAATAACCATGACATGAAACTACCATTTAACCATGCTTATAATCAAAAGAAAACCATGTAAATATGGGACAACCATTAAATTCACATATAAATCAATGCAAAAGTAAGAGATCTTAGATTTCATTAATCATAGGAAAATCTAACCATGTTCGGGACTTCCACATCCCACTTGAGCATAGAAATGGTTGAACCAAATGTCCCTTTCAGCTAGTCACCCCTATGCGATATTCCAATCAAGAACGTGGGATCTCATAGAACATGAATCCAATAACAACAAAGGGAATCCAGAGGTTAAACCACCTCCACCCTCATCAAACTATGATCACACCAGAACCAGTTCTCTGATCACAACCAAACAAAACTTGAAATGCCATATGGAATCCATCACTATCCTTGAGGAACTTTATGCCTTCTTGTCTCTCAGGATTTACAACAATCGAAACAAGAATCACTAGGCTCTAAACCGAGACATCTTCCTCAAGCTTTACCACATATACTTGTAAAACCGGTCAAGGGATTCCTAGGCCTTTTGGAATGGAACTTTAGATCACCTCCACCCTGGATTTTGAAATGCATCCAACAAACCAAAGCTCAAAAATAGAAATAAACATCCCAACACAATGGCATCTGGAAAAAGTCCAGGCCAGGTTGAAATCCACTATCATAACCCAGTAAAACCATGCCACTGACAGCAAGAGAACCATACACCAACATGCAAAGACATGCATGTCCAAACCAACAAGGAAATCACACATGAAAAAGGTTACTTGCAAGTATTCCTATTGAAGTTGCTTGATCCTTCTTTCCTTTCCTTGATCCCTGCTTGCCTTCCTTTCCCTTTGCTTAGTTTTCCTGCCTTGATCCAAATTTAGAGTGCTCCAAGAAACTCTAAGGAACCAAGAGAGTGAGAGAGAGAGAAAATAACGAGAGAGCTCCAAACTTTAACTTAAGAAAAAGACATGAACTAATTCTCAAAAGCCTTTTTATCCATTAGGCCTCTAATTTCTTCATTTTCCATTATTTTCCTTCAATTTCCTCCTCACATGCAACCTATGATATTTCAACTTAATTTTCTCCTAATTTCCTTTATTTTTAGATGTAAATGTGACAAAATGGCTTCCCTGAGCCTTTTGAAATTTTCCATAGCCAAAACACATATCTAGTGATGCCCACTAGGATGTCTTTTCCAAACACTCAACTTGGAATAAGTGTCCCTTAACCGTGGTCTTATTTTTCCATTATTAACTTTTATTACATGTTATTTTCACTAGGGTTGTTACATAGGAACTCCATCTTGTCTTGTATACTTTTGTAGACAGCTGCAATACTTGAGTACCAAATCTCGCTTAGAATCCTTAATACCCAACTTAGTGCGGAGGGTATGGAAAATATTTGTGAACTCAGGTACATATTGGTCTCTTCCTTTTCGTCGTGTGGTCCACTTTATGTATTTATCTTCATACCTCCCAAAAGGGTAATATTGTTCCTTGATGGCATCTCGGAAAGAATCCCAAATGGATGCGTTTGAAAACAATGAGGATTCCCTCTCATCATTTTGTTCACAGTAGGTTTATCACCATCCTTGATGTGTGGGGTGGCTTCGAGAAGTGAAAAAGTAAAATTTTCCTGATTGGAAAAGTCATGAACTGAAAAATACCCTTGAAATAGATTCAACTGTTTATCTACTATGTTTTCATCTATTTGGCCCTGAAATATGGGAATATAGAATTTAAATTGTACCTTAAAAGAGTGGCACCTCCAAAGTGGCTACTAGATGAAGATGTGTCACCTGTGGGTAGTCATCGAAGGATTTGGGAAAATTTATCCATCGTTTCTTTCCTTTATCACTCAAGGACTTCCTTGAGCAATATTTTGAAAGAATCTCCTTCCCCTGGTCTTTCTTTTCTTCTGCCATGGGAGTTCGTCTGGGTTTGTGAGCCTAGTCTTGAAAAGGTTCAACCAAATCGAGCCTTGACTCCTTATACCCTGACCTCGTTGGGGACATGAAAAGAAAAATAGAGAAAGAGAAGATCACTCTGATACCAATGATCTGAAATGAAACATGAATGCAACAGAACTAACACTTTATTTCATCAATATTAGAATACTTAAATATGCTTACAAACAGAATGGAAATAAATTAGCATGGGTGGTGGTAGCTTATCTCTGAGAAGAGATGTGATGGCTCCATGCCTCTGAACTATGTTACAATGAGGCTCCAAGGCCTATTCATTATTTAGTAATAATGGAAAACCCTAAACATAAAAAAACCTAACCGTAGGAGATGAAGTACTAAAACTGTGGGCCCTATTTGGGTAAATTGGTACATCAATTGTTTGGGGTCGTAACCTTGGCATACTATCTCTGTATGGCTATCATAATACCTCGTTTTGAAGATCTAAAAGAAGAGGCCAAGAGGAAATATGGAAAGAAGATTGGGCCTTTTTTATCACTCTTTGTTTTCTCTAAAAATGTCATTTAGGGCCTCAAAATGGCTCAGGAAGTTCAGTACCTGAAAAACTACCGAAAATTGCAAATTGTGCTAAAATTAAGGAAACTAAAAAGCTGAAAGAGATAATGTAGTGGGTCCAAGTGGAATAGGAGGGTGGCCACCAATATCCACCTAGATCAGTCGGAAGGAAGGAAATTATGAGCCACAACTTTAAGTGATGACATCTAAACCACCCAACTTAACAATAGATGGAAACAACAACACAACATCTAATCATGAAACAACAAATAATTCAACTTTCGTAATTAAGGAGAACTAAGATAGGCTACTTTCAAAACCACTATTAGTGATGTACAAAGTGGCACAAAGTAGAGACAAAAGTAGACCCCTAAACTTTCCACAACCATGATGGAAGTAAGGAACCAATTCGAGACCAACCCATGAGTGTGTAGAAGACCAACCACTTTTCTAAGTCTCTGGTTCCACTCATTCAAAGAGTACTCTGTCTCAGGATGACCACTACAACACCATGTCTAAGAACATGCCATGTCACCATATCACAAAGTAAGCCTTTGAGCCAGTTTAAGCCCATAATTGCAATAAGGAAAAGCACTGAAGTTGTTAGCCATTGAATTCCCATGAATAATGTGATACATGCCATCCAGAAACTTGTTTGCACTAGCGATGGGCCAAACTCATCTCTTCAAACCATCCACTGCAATCACCTGATATGAAAATCCACAACATTTATAAAAACGACCTCCTCGATAGCAGTAAATCTAGTTGCATCTATACATATGTGAGGGTAGCCCACACCACCTACATCTTAAATGTCATTTGAGGAAACAGAGTGGTGGGCTTGTCCCCTACACTCCTCTCTTCCACATTTCTCACCCCGTATTCGTGATACTATTCATTTTAATTAAAAAATACCATATTTAAAAATGTAAGTAAACTTTTATTATATGTTATTATAATAATATATTTTATATACATATTATTTTAAATATATATAGAGATAAATAATTCATATATGTATATATATATGAAAATAATAATATTAATAAAAATTTAAAATGTATGATAAGTTAATTGTTTAGATTAATGCATAGCCACCTTATATAATATATTCGGTAACACCATTGTATAAATTATTTATTATTATTATTATTATTATTATTTTAACCATGATGAATCCATAACTTGTAAGAGTAATATAAGTGAGGTCCAAAGCCAAGCCTACCAACTCCCACTAAATCAAATATACTAGGGATTTATTATAAAAGGAATTTATGGTTTAGCATGATCCAATCCAAGACTCCATATGGTGGGAGAACCTACTACTTATAGGCTTCACAAAAAGCCAAGTTAAGGACATAATATCCCATTCTAGAAACCATTTGGTAATCCTACCAGTATACATCCATCTAAAGCAAAAATCTACCATACTTTAAGAGGGATTGAATCTCTTCGGAGCCTTTTAGAGGTCATAATTTGAAAAAGATATTGCATCACTCTCGTCCCTTAATAGATCTCAATCCATCTATAGGGATCTTTTTATTTTACTAATATATTCTTAAGTATATGTCAACAATCCTACATATTAAATTATTTTATTAATGACCCACATTAAATTTCTATTGTTATAAAAAACATTTAAATGTGGCTTATTAATTTTCTATTAGGAATTGAACGAGTTACATGTTTCCCTCTTATTATTCTCAATATGAAGTACTCGATATTTTATAAACATTCGATTACTTTTTTCCTTTGGATATTGAATATTTTATTATTAACAACATTAAAATCATTTATTTTCACTTTATATATATATATATATATATATATATATATATATATATATATATATATATATATATATATATATATATATATGGTATGGACATAAATTAGAAAACATATATTTTAAAATAGTTTATTTAAATCCTTTATTCAAATATTTTTGAAAGATATAAGATTTAAACATAATCACTTTTTTTTTAATGTTGATATGAAATATTACATTTCCCTCATACTCGGTTGTAGAATGTACCTATAGATGCAACAAGAAGACAAAAATTTGAAATTAATATATAATAAATATCTTTATTGTGCGACGTGTGCTTTCCACCCCAGTGTGGAAGAAATGTTGTAATACCTTATCATATCTTATCATGTCAAACATTTTGAATTTGTTAAATTAGCAATAATACATAGATAAATAAATAAAATTATAATTATAATTAGTAATAAAACATTGTAACTCAATCAAATTATATAAAAATTTAAAATTAAATTAAAAATTATAATTATAATAAATTATAATTAATAATAAAACTAGCCTAGATCCATCTAAACTTTGAATCTACCAAGTGCCAAGAGGGATCCAATCTCTTGAGGGTGCAAAGCTATTTGAGAGAGAAAATAGATTTAATGGATCTAGGCTGGTTTAAGGTGAATGTACATGGACCAGATGAAATTCATGTATGTTATCCATAAACTCGATGTAATATTTTTCTTAAAAGGAAAAACATGCTTTTGATATCTCATAGGAAATAAAAAAGCACAATCCATTCGCTGCATAACAAAACACTTTATAACTTAAAAAATTGGGCTAAGAATAGAATCCCATATATAACTTAGACCATGAACATATCTTGAAAACATAATTAAATCCTATTTGAATAGGATCAACCAAATTAAGTCACAAAACATACAACATATTACCATTAGACGCCTCTAAGAAGGAGACTAACCCATCATTTGATAGCAAAGCTTCCTTAGATAACATATACCACAATGACATTATTTTCCCTATACATATGAGGAACTTTCACATCATCATATTACTAATGCAGTTGGCAATTTTCCTCTCCCAATATTCTAAATGAAGGACACTTAAGCAAGATCTTCCATGGAAGAAATCCATAATTACTTTTAAATCTCCATACAATCTAAATATTTTTCCCTACTTCCAAATGGAAATCCTCATGGCACACCATACAGTAAGGATTTCAACTAATAAATTTGTGCCTTGGCCAATAAGTAGTTTATATTTAATCATCAGACTCTAGGAGAAGAAAATGACTATACCAATTGCAAAAACATCTCTCTCACCGGAACCATCAAAGAATTCCCATATTATAATAATCGGCAACTCCTCGTATCTTATTATCTTGATATTCTTCCCTTTCATTTGTTTTTCTTGCCCAAGCTAGCATGATATTGCATTGTGTGAAATAAATTTAGAGAAAACCAAAACATCTTGAAACAGATAACAGTTTCATTCTAGCCCAATTCCCCACAATACAAAGATTGAAAGGAATTTAAGGGAAGAGGAAATAAACCTTTTATTTCAAGTCTATGGATATTCTTCAATTGAGCTTCCATTCCATCGGGAATCAAGGTTAAAACAAGACAAATTCGCCCTCCAAATAGAAATTACAGAAGGGTGGTGAATAAATAAATGAGTAATAGACTCTTCACTCATCTGACATAGAAAAAAACATCTAGGACCTACCCATCCCTGCATAACAAGAATATCTCAAGTCAATAATTATCTTTACAAAAACAACCAAAGGAACAAACTGCATTTAAGGTGGCCTTGTCCCTTCAATAATAATCCACGCCACCATTTTGAAGAAGTGAGAGGGTTGTTGTGAATATGTACATCATATTGAGATGTAGTTGTAATAATTCCGTTGTTTATTCTTAGACCACTTGGTGATGTCTTCTACCACTTGGGGTAATTACAACACTAGTTTTTTTTTATTTTGGTAGCTAAAGGACAATTTCCTCCCTTCAACAACCTTCCTCATTAATAGTGACCCATATTCTCCCTTGGAAGAATTTTATTTGGTCAACCAAAAATATCGCTTTTAATGGAAAAACCACGAGTGCACAAAAGTTCATCTTGACATAAATTCATAATTAGTCCTCCAAAGAAGCATATAAATACATATCGAGGTAGCCTCATTTGGACATCACATCAAAGCATCTTCTCTCTCTCTCTCTCTCTCTCTCTCTCTCTCTCTCTCTCTCTCTCTCTCTCTCTCTCTCCTCCTTTTATTGTTTCGTATAGGTCTGAAGCAAGGTAGTCAAGCTCACACGTGTTAATTGAAGAAGGGAATTCTAATTTTTTGTGTTTTGTGTTTGGGAAACCATTGACCAAGTTTGACTTTGAATTTTGACTAACTTCAACTTGTAAAATTTTTATTTTTGGAGGCAAAATTTTTCCGTGGAGAAATTAAATTTTTTTGGGTATTTTGACTAGGGTTGACTACGGGTCTCTTGATTCAAATTTTATTCTAGAAATATGACTTTTTACTATATCTTTCTCTCTCCTTGACTATTTTGATTGTTGACCGACCTAATTTGAAGAATATTTGACTAATGAATATTGATTAGTTAGGGAATATTTGATAGCTTCTTACTGTGATTCACTTTGACCAAAAAGTGTAGACTTTTACTTTGGATCATATTTGACTTTTAGGCTCATATCTCATTGGATATTGGTTAGTACATTTGGATAATAAAGTTATTGACCTTTGACTCTTTTATTGATGAATTGGAATATTTTATCTCTCTATCAAACATTTGATGATAAAATAATAGAAGAAGAATGTGTAAAGGGTTTTCCCCCTTGTGGGGGGTTTCCCTGTTCTTTGACCAAATCTTGTGTCTTTTTTATTGCTCTAAGTTGTCTTTTATGGTTCTATCTATAATTTTTATTTGTTATTGGAATATTAGATTGATTTGAAAGTGATTCCTAATTGAAGAAAGAATTGGGCTAAGTGATTATGCTAGCATAGCATAATGAAAAATTAACATGGTATTAGAGCTAGGGTGAAGACAAGCCCAAGGAGACAAGAGACAACCAATCAACTTTGAAAGAATCTATTTGAAAGAAGCTACTTGGTCAAAATGTCTACCTCTTACATCAAGGAAACAAAGAAGTTTAGTGATTCATCAAACTTTGTTTCTTGGTAGATTAGGTTGGAAGTGATATTGGATGAGAATGATGTTTTGAAATATGTGTAAGGAAAAGTGAGTGGCCACCATAAAATGCTCCAGCTGCTACCAAGACCGACTATACGAAAGGTGAGATAAAAGCCAAGAAAATTCTTATTGACTCCCTGAAAGATCATTTACTTAATTATCTTGGAGAATTGAAGAAGACCAAGGATATCTATGACAGGTTGGTCAGGGTGTATGGGGTAAACAATTTGAGTCATATATATGTGATAGAAGACTTCCACAATTTTTCATGTTGTTGTTGAAGATTTCAGGAAATGAACTGTGTAATGTTTTTTTATCTATCCAATGTTTCATATGGTTACTTCATCCATCATCAGTGACCAAAGATATTTTGTGAGTAAATGAGTGTTGAAGAGCTTTTAATAGGATAAAAGGAAAAAGGTATCCATTGGGTTAACGTGTAGATAATGGACTTGGTGAATGTCAAATATAAAAATGATTAAATTTATTGATAAGTGAAAGAATTATTTGACCAAATCAATATCTAAGGAATTTAAACAAAATTAAAATAATTAAAATAAGAATTGTAATTTTTATTTTACCAAATTCACAATTGAAAATTGAATAATAATAATTAAAAAATAAAATAAGAACTAATCAAAAATAAAATAAGATTAATCGAAATTTAAAAATTATTAATAATTAACTAATTTATAATAAATTAGAATTAATAACAAAATAATATCTATTAGTTGAAAATTATAATTAAGGAAAGTTAATTGAAAAAAAAATTAAATAAGTTTTTTTTTATTATTTTATTTTTTTTATGTAAGCTTGGTAATACCTTTCCATTCATTCATTCATAAAATAGACAGGTTACATCCATGAGATATGCTTGGTGGCCTCAACCTACCTGAAGGAAACCAGGTCTATTGGCCACTAGACTGCATTGTATGCCATCCAAAACATAAAAAGTTTTAATTTGTCCAACCAGGCTTTATAGGCCTTATAGTCTATAGACCACTTAAACAAAAGACTATAAATGTAAATGCTATCCAACATGTTTAACAACAAAACCAAAATTATCAAATGAAATCATTCCAACAGTTAGTCATCAGACGACTCTATTGGAGCGGGGTCTTTAGCACTTGACCCCGACATCTCAATTTGAGCCAAACTCTGCAACTGTTTCTCCAAACGCCCTAGTGGACATTCTAATGGTATAGTTGTATCTACACTGCACGAATTTCCTTCTAGATGTCAGCAAGGCTCAGTTCTAGCTTTGGAATTCTAGTTGTATTAAGCGTGCTTGTGATTTCTCTCGCCATGATGCATTTCATGAGCCAATAGAGGTGCACCGACTACTTGAAAAGGGTAAGTCGGCCTCTGGTATGACTTGGGTCCATAATCATGTCCATCCATTCCTTGGCCTGGACCCCTGTCTCGACCTTAGAAATCAATTCATTCTCATAATTCATGATCATTTTCTTTATCTGTGTTGAGGTCCCAACACTATAAGCATGTAGAGTGTTTTGCAAATTTTTTGCATTAGATTTCTTGCCTCATGGCTGCGTTGCCTTTCTCATCAATGGTCACGGTTCCTTCCCTTTTCCTCTTCCTATCCACTTACTATGGCCTCCATACCCAGTCACCCTACTCCTTGACACAACCATCACCATGTTGGCATTTTCTTTTGCAAGACTACCCACAAACTGCGAGACGTCTTATCTCCACACCAAAGGTAAGACCCACTGTGCAGGAGCCAGAGGGAGAGGTAGTTTAGGTAGACCTAAAGATTTCATGAATACAAAGATACCACTAAATGTAGTTTCCCAATAAAATAATTCCAGTGAAGTTACCAACCTCTGCTTATTTCCTTCCTCTTCCCACCATGCATTCCTTTGCTTTTTCCCAAAATAGAGACCATGAATATCGTCGGGTACCACCATTAAGACCACATCCAACCCATTATAATCTAAGACCTCTACTTTTCCAAAGAGGCCATAATCAGTGCCCTCCACCATTAAGCTTCCCTGGGCTAAGCTTGACAGTGAAATCCAAAGAGAACAAACTCCCCAAGCAAGTTTCACATTTAACGATTTCATGACTACCCAGAATTTTTGATACATTCCCATTCTAGCAAGCAGCATGCCATAGAAAATTGAAATTGACATAACAAACTCAGAGAATTTGTTATTATCTAACATCACAACAATCCAATGCAGCATCCATTCACAATACAAATTTAGAATCGAAGCCCTCACTTCACAGATAAGGTAAGCTTGAGAAACATACCAGATGCCTATCATGAGATCCTCGCCACAGTTACACTTTTCATTTGCTCACACCCTCTTTACAAATACCACAGATGGCTAAGCTATACTACTCTCACTTTTGGAATACCAAATGAGGTAACTTACTACTATTGGCATGTATATAACCATGCTCATCACCTAGAACCTTACCCTATTGCCACTTAAGTCTTGAACTCCCATGAGGATATTATCCTGTGAGTCTTTTATTACATGCATCATGTGTGGGATTAGGGAGGGACGCCAACACACCCCAAATCTTAATTCATTAATCATTACCTTAACCCCAAGGTGAACCACCAACTATTTTGCACCCTGATCGAGGAACCTGGTTTAAGCCCACATCTCTATTCAGGATGGAAGACAAAACTTCTAATCCCTTTCCATGATTCATTCCTTCAGTAGTGGAAGCTATAATCTTATGAGGGTTAATACACCCCCAGTTTTCAAGGAAATCTGTAGCCGAGTTACCTGAGTGACGTACATACGAGGGAATCTCTCGCTCCCCCCCGCCCCGCCCCGCCCCCCGAAGCGGCACTCATTTCCTTGGTCGGATTCATAAATCAGAAGATAAAGTTAAATAATTATTTTAGAACTTGGAAAATTTTGTAGGAGCTACTCAAAAACCCTGGGAGAGCTCATTCCTTTGCCCTCTTAGTGATATAGTTAAATAAAAATGAATTAAAATTAAAAGGAAAATAAAAATAAGAATAAGAGTTAGTTGAAAATTATTTATTTTTAATAATTTAATTAACAAAAAATAATTAGTTCAATAAACTAAATTTGAAAATTAATGATTTAAGGTAAGAATTAATTAAAAAATTAAATAATCTAAAAATATAAATGAGAATAAAGAAAATAAAATAAGAATTAATAATACATAATATTTATTAATTGAAAATAATAATTAAATTAAATAGAGAATATAATCTAAGGAAGAAAACATAATGAGAGTCTAATTTCGAAGTTATGAACAAATTTTTGGAAATGATAAGAAGATTCATGAGCGAGGGAGTAGGGTGGTTTGAAGAAGGCCATCAAGGGCGGGAAAGAGGCAATGAAGGGAGGGGCAAGAATCAATGGGTGAGGTGGTAGATGACAGGTATCCAAGATTGAGTGAGATGGTAGATTATGGGTATCCGGCATTGGACCTATTGATTCTTGCCCCTCCCTCGATTGCCTCCCCCCCTTGATACCCTTCATCGAACCCCACCACCCCTCCTCGCCCCTCCTCCTCTTCTTCACGTATCTTAATATCATTTCCAAAAATTTGCTTATCAATTCCAAATTAGACGCTCATTTTGGTTTCTTCCTTAGGTTATATTCCCTATTTAATTTAATTATTATTTTCAATTAATAAATATTATTTATGATTATTTTTTATTTTATTTCTTTCTTTTTATTAAATTTTTGAGCTAATTCTCACTTTAAACCATTAATTCTCATATTTGGTCTATTTAAGTAATTCTTATTTTATTAATTAAATTATTAAAAATAAATAAATTTTCAACTAATTCTTATTTTTATTTTTATTTTTTATTTGTAATTAATTCTTATTTGAATTATTTTCAATTAATTCTTCTTAATTCTTGTTTTCAATTAATATATATTAATTTATTATTAATTCTGATTTATTATAAATTAGTTAATTATTAATAATTTTTAAATTTTGATTAATTCTTATTTCATTTTTAATTAATTCTTATTCTATTATTTTAAATTATTATTATTCAATTTTCAATTGTGAATTTGGTGAAGTATTAATTATAACTATTATTTTAATTAATTGAATTTTACATAAATTCCTTAAATATTAATTTTGTCAAATACATGTTTCACTTATCAATAAATTTAATAACTTTTATATTTGACGTTGACCAAATTCATTCTCTACACGTTAAACCAATGTATATTTTGTTCCTTTTATCCTATAAAAGGCTCTTTAGCACTTGTTTACTCACAAAAGTCGTTTGGTCCCTAATGATGGATGGAGCAACTATTTGAAATGTTGGATGAGTGAAAAACATTACACAATTCAATTTCAAAAGTCTCCAACAACAATTTGAATCACATTCTTTCCTTTAAAATTCCACTCAAGCACATTAAGATGAAAAAGGGGGAACTTGTGCAATCATATATCATGAGGATATCCCATATAAGGGATCAATTGCAAGCTGTTGGAGAGCCTATATTTGGTAGAGAGCTCATGTTGGTCACTCTTCAATGCCTTCCTTCATGTTTGGGATACCGTCATCACCATTATAAGCAACAATGGAATCTTTTTTACAATGGATGAGTTGGCTAGAAAATGTACTCAAGAAGAATCTAGGATGCTATATAGAGGGAGGATTGAAAAGCATGAAGGAGAGCCCTCTACATTTTTTTCTGAAGACAATAAAAGGAAAGGAAGAGGAATACCATCTGGTTCAAGAAAGCTTGTCCTTGAAACCAAGGACTCCAATAGAATATTAAGGAACATTGAATGCTACAATTGTCACAAGCATGGTCACTATGCTCAAGACTTCATGAAAATTAGAGACGCTCCAATCTCTAACAACAATCATATATTTAACAAAAAAAAGTTCAATGATAGAAGACGAGGTGACTATAAAAGAAAGAGAGATGACAAAAGAATAAGAGATGCCTCTGATGATCGTGAAGAATCTATCATCTTCAAAAGAGATCAAGGAACTCCAGGTATGGAAATAATGCAACTTCTATTCAATCTGAATATATTCCTATTTTTTCCCTTTCTAGTTCCTCTCCTCCATATTCATATGATAGTTTAATGGTAGATAATAGGGCTTCTATACATTTCTCTATGTATCAGGATGTCCTCTCAAATCTGGTTGAGACGGAGACTAATCTATAGATCATTTTTAGAGACAACCCTACCCATCTTGTAAAATGTTTTGGTTATGTTAAATTTCATTTGGACTCTAGGTAATCCGTTCTTCTTCATGGTGTTATGTATTTTCTAATATTAAAGAAGAAATTGGTATCTATATTTTCCTTAGAAGATAAAGGGATGAGAGTTTCCTTCATACGAGGAAAGGTCCTCACCTAGCCTATGGAATCCTACTTGAGGGATGCATTTACCTTGGGAACTAGACTTGAAGGAATATATAGTGTCAAAGGAATACCATTGCAAGTAGTGGTTCATGATAACAATAATAAAGTTGAGCTATGGCATCAAACATTTCACATCTACATTATGAAGCCATGCCCAAAGATAAAAGGATGATTTCTAGGATGCTTGATTTTCAAGCTACTCATGATAGGAAATGTGCATGATGTGTCAATGGAAATAAGGCATGGGGACCATTCCCTTCTAGTAAAATTAAGACTAATGATATTCTACAACTCATTCATTCTGAATTTTGTGGACCCATGCTAGAGCACTCCCTTGTTGGCTTCCTTTACTATATAATCTTTGTTGATGAATTTTCTATGAAAACATGGATATTCTATTTGAAGCACAAGGACAATTTTTTTTATATGTTCAAGTATTTCAAATCACTAATACAGAATCAGAAAGGGAAGAGGATCAAGGTCTTTAGTTCTTACAATAGTGGGGAATGTACATCTAATGAGTTTGTTGAGTTTTTCAAGAAGGTTGGAAATAATTAGGAGAGCGTTATACCTTATAATTATTAGCCATGTTGCATGATAAAAATATGTCGAAGATCCTTTGGGGAGAATCCATCAATATTGCAGCCTATATTAAAAAAAGATTCATCATTAAGTCTTGGGTGACAAGAATCCCTAAGAATCTTTTACAAGTATAAAGCCTAATGTTAGTCATCTAAAAATATTTGTCTGGTTCATATACTTTCATGTGCCAAAGAACAAGAGGAACAATCTAGAAACCACTAGAAAGA
The DNA here is from genome assembly GCA_031772625.1 of Pinus tabuliformis. Classification (NCBI taxonomy): domain Eukaryota; kingdom Viridiplantae; phylum Streptophyta; class Pinopsida; order Pinales; family Pinaceae; genus Pinus; species Pinus tabuliformis. The sequence continues at coordinate 865,881,455 of CM062807.1, read as the reverse complement.
AAAGTGTGTTTGTTGGATATTGTGAAAATTCTAAGGCCTTTAAAATATATTTGTCTAGTTAGTGGAAAATCAAGTTTAGCAGGGATGTATATTTTGATGAAGATGTTTCCAATGGAAAAAAAAGTACCTTCCCCTGCCTCCTGATGTTGAGAAGGAGGTTGATTACATAGACATACTAGAATATCCTTCCATTTCAAAGTATGAGAAGAATATTTTTTATGATCCCATGGAGCATATGGAGCCCTTGGATCTTCCTAGATGTGATCTCCTTTCCAAGAAGTGACCTATTTCACTTTGTGATATAGTACGAGATATTGAGACAACTCGATAAACATGCCATTTCAAGAGGGACCTTTAGAAAAAGCAAGAAGCCATGTCAATACTAGTGGTTTGTTGTAGCTATGACCTCCATCATATAGCTTGAGCCTCCCACTTTTGAAGTAGTAGTGAAAGAGAAATTTTGGAAGGATGATACGGCTGAAGATTATGAATCCATTATGAAGAACGATGTGTGGGATGTTGTTCCATGGCCCAAAGGAAAGTTTTTTGTGACTTCAAAGTGGATGTACAAGATCAAGAATGGAATTGATGGAAGTATTGAGAAATATAAAGCAAGGTTCATGGCTGGAGGCTTTTGTGAGAAATATCGAGGAGATTATGATGATATATGTCCACCAATTTTCCTCTATACTACTATTAGATCTATTGTCTCCCTTACTACTAGTCAAGGATGACCTCTTTGCTAGATAGATGTGAAGATTGCATTTCTTCATGTTATACCATAGGAAGAAGTATTCGTTGAAAAACCATTCGGATTTGAAATACATGACAGGAAGACTCACATTTGTAGGTTAAAGAAGGAGTTCTATGGTTTAACTAAATCCCCTAGAGCCTCATATACCAATATTAATAACTACCTCGTGACGCTTGGGTTCATAACAAGAAATGTTAACCTGAATCTCTACTTCAAAGTGGTCCAATATATGCCTCTCATTTTGGTTTCATATGTTGACGATCTATTCTTGATAGGTAGTGAGCCTCTAATTCTCGAGTGTAAGAGGGAGCTGGTCTCTGAATTTGAAATGAAATACCTTGGTTTGTTACACTATTTCTTGGGATAGAGGTGTGGCAAGGACCAGTGATATTTTCCTTTTGTAAGGAAAATATTTCATGAAACTATTGGAAAGATTTATAATTATAGAATGCAAGTCCTTGGCTACATTGATGGAGATGAACTTCAAGAAGTTATGTGGAGATGTTGCTAGATTTGACTTGGCTAACACCTCTAAGTATCAAAAATTAACTGGGGCATTGATGTTCCTAGTGAACACACATCCAAACATATGTTTTGTAGTGAACACTTTTATTCAATTTATGATTAAGCCTCTCCATGTGCATTAGGTTCCTACCAAGCCTGTGGTAAGATATTTACATGGGACAATTAACCTTGGTTTGAGATACACTTCTAGAGATGTCAAAATTCACAGGTACACAAATATTGATTGGGCCAAAAATGCTATTGACAAGAAGAGCACACCGAGGTGCTTCCTTCATTTGGGATCTACCATGATATCTTGGATGAGTAGGAAAAAAAATTTCACTGCCCTTAGTACTGTTGAGGCTAAGTACATTGTTACTAGAATGGCGAGTTGAGAGGCTATCAAGTTGAGGAAGATATTTTAAGAGTTGTTTGAGTAGGTCCTAGATATGACAGTGATATATTGCGACAACCAGAGTGGGATCCAGATAGAAAAGAATCCCATGTTCCACGACAAGTCCAAGCATATTAAAATCAAGTATCACTACATTCATGATATGGTACAAAGAGGAGCAGTGATACTTCATAACATTTTGAATGATGAGTAAATAGAAGATATACTCACAAAGGTTTTGCTGAGAGGGAAGTTTATGGTCTTCATAGAAAATCTTGGATGAATGGATGTGACCCTCGTGGGTAAGGGTCACAGATGATCAAGGACACTGAGCAATTCTCTTCCCCTCGGTTTGAGATCATACGTAGAGGAACTGAGCCTAGGAGCTCCTTGGGTTGAGGGAACTCTAGACAATATGATAGTATGGGATCCTTACCTTCCATGGTAAGTTGTATCCTTCGTATTGTAAGGCAATAAGATATTCTATGATCCTTACATTCCATGATAAGTCATATCCTTCCTATTGTCACTCATTGGTCCTGGCAAATTATACCCCAATCAGAATCTTACCCATAAGCTGGGCTCATTGGGATTGTTTCTTCCCATTTGGCCAATGAGTGAGCATACTTGAGATAGTATGTGATCCTTTATATTCATTGTAATTGGTATCCTGCTTGAGTGATGGGACGTAGGTATTCTACCATTGACTCTTGAGGGTCAAATTGGGTAGATCAACAACCAATAAGATAAAGTGTGATCCTTACCTTTTGTGGTAAGCATATCCTTCTTATTGTCACCATACATCAGGATATGTGTGATCCTTACCTCTCATGGTAAGTGGAATCCCTCCTATTGTATGTGGATATAGGGTGGCAGATGGAGCTCCCCTATGATGATCCTTCTTCTATATATGTATATTTTTACTGTAGATTCAAATTTCTTACGTGATATTCTAAAATAAAAGACATGAATATTCTCTACACATCAATAGAAACAAAAATTGATCAATGAAAACACTAAGAAGAAAAAGAAGAATTTAAATCACAAATAACGCAATATTTTTCTGAGGAAAGAAACCGCTCAAAACCTCAACTATATATATTGCATTAACCGAAATATCTGAGAAGAAAATACAATTCTTGTTCGACCCAAACAATCTCTGCACAAGTACAAACTATTTGACTACTTCACAAACTAGCTCAAGACAAAACTTAGCCAAATATGATAAGTACGAAGCCCCTACCTCTTTGCATAATCCCTGAGGTAACTAGTCCATGCTTAATTGGGAAAATCCCTCACCAACACTACGCAATCCATCATAGGCATTCTACTTGTTGCATGCACCATATGTACAACTTGGAAAATTATACAATTGATAGTATAGTGTCCTTGAAATATAAACTCAATCGGGTCTTCCTCTGAACTGACATGCATGAGCTATTTTGAGTGATTTATCATTTATCTGATTGATCACTGCATGTGAATTAAATCCAATTTAATTCACTTGACCACTCACTAGTTCCTCTAATAATTAGAACTAGTTTAACTGAATTTAGCTTAGTTAAACTGAATTAAATAATTACAACTCAATAAGAACTCAACCTAGGCCCCTAAAATTTAGGGATCACTCTACATGACTTTAGATATACTTCCAACTTGAATTTCCTAATTGAACTAAGTCAACTTAAGTTATTTAATTGCTACAAGCTGCTATGAAAATAGAATTAAAATTTAATTCCCAATTTAATTCAAGAACAAAGTAAATTAGGATTTTTTTTTGTTACTATTTTTAACACTCCCTCTCGACAAGAAAGGGATTATCTTCTACTCCAATCCTTCCTCTGCGAAACTCAAATTTTCATCTTGACAATGCCTTTGCCAAAATATCTTCATCCTACTCCTCTGTAGGAATGTATTCTATCAATATGATTCTCCTCTGCACACAATCTTAAAGATCATGATACTGGATGTCAATATGATTGGAAAGATAATGAAAAATGGATTCTCATAGATTTTGACACAACTATCATTGTCATTGTAAATCACCATTGGATTCATCTACTGACCAAACAAAGCAACAAGAATATTCCTCATCCAAATAGCCTCACAAGTTACTTGACTAGGAGCCATGTACTTTGCTTCTACTAAACTAACTGCAATGGATCACTGCTTCCTATTGTACCAAGAAACTATTGCTAACCCAATACTAAAGATTCCTCCTGATGTGTTCTTCTTGTCAGATGGACTTGTTGACCAATCTACATCGATGAAACCTTGATGCTTCATTCCCTCTGTTTGTCTGTACCAAAAACCAAACTGGGTGGTGCCTTCAAGGTATCTCAACACATGTTTGGCTACCTTCCAATACATTTTAGTAGGCTTATCTATAGCTTGACTAATTTGGTTAACTACATAACACATGTTTAGTCATGTTTTCACCAAATACATAAGTGAACCCACAACTTGTCTATAAATAGTAGCCTCCACTATTTCTCTTGAATTAGCATCCTCCTTCCTCCAGTTACCAGCTAGAGTAGTCTCCATGGGCTTACTGCTCTCCATGTGGAACTTCTTCAATGTCTCATTGGCATACTTACCCTGAGAGACAAATAGTTCCTCATCTGCTTGCCATACTTCCATACCTAGAAATTAATGCATGAGCCCAAAGTCCTTCATTGCAAACTCTCTTGCAAGATAATCTTTGAAATACTTGATTAGATTCTCATCACATGTAAGAATCAAGTCGTCAGCATATAAAAAAATAATCAAGTATTTACCTTCAACAACAATATAGTAAATGTTTGCATCTACTTCACTTTTAGTGAAAACCAGTCTGGTGAAATATCTATCAATCATGGTGTATGAAGAACGAGGTGCTTGTTTGAGTCCATACAATGCTCACTTGAGTTTGCACAGATGCGACTTTCTTAAAGGTCTCAAATCCTTCAAGTTTCTCAATATACATTTCCTCTTCAATCCTGTCATTAAGTAATGTTGCATTTACATCCATCCAATGTATATTCCATCCCATCTGCGTTGATAGTGCTAGAATATATCTGATTGATGAATAACTTATTACAGGTGAAAAAGTCTCACCGTAATTAATTCCCTCCACCTGAGAGAACCATTTGGCCATAAATATGGCCTTGTTTCTCCACACTACCATCTGTTGCTTTCTTTACCTTGTAAAGCCATCTGGAACTTACCACTGACCTGTCTGCTGGTCTTGGGACCACTTCCCAAAAGTTGTTTCTGATAATGGATTCATATTCCTCAACCATTGCATCAACCCATACTAGTTTCTAGACTTCTTCCTCGAATGAGGATGGCTCAACCTCTACACTCCCACTCGCTAAGGCCATGTAGCTAGCGTACCTCTCTTATGACCTCCTTTGCTTGTGTTGTGATGTGGGTGCTCCCACATTCTCTCTAGCATCCTGTAATAACTTTCAAACCTATCTGAAGCACTTTCTCCCATCTCTAGAAATCTCTGGATGAGTGGGTGCTTCTGCTCCCTACTCCTCTGCATGTGGCTACTCCACATCATCCTGAGGTTCCTCCTTTGGAGGTAAAAGCTCCTCAACTGCATGTAGCTAAAGCTTCGTCTTAAGGGAACATCTTGTGGTCTTATCTTCATCAAACTTCACATCTCTGTGAACTACTCACATCCAATTGTTTGGAAGGTACACCCAATAGTTGTGATGTATATCAGTGTACCCCAAAAATATGCCCAACTTAGTTGTTGCCTCTATATTTTTTGATGCACCTTTGGTAACATGGTAGTAGCTTGATCAACCAAAGATCTTGAAGTGTGCCACATTTGGTTTCTTTCCTGAAAAATCCTCTTATGGTGTACTCATCCTAAGGATTATATGAGGACTTCTATTTTGCAAATAACCAACTGTATTGCATGCTTTAACCCACAAGTGTAATGGTAGGCGATGATCATGAAAAACTACCCATGTTGTTCCCACAATACTTTTGTTCTTCCTTTTAGCCAACCCATTCCATTGTGGGTTATGAGGTGGTATCAACTCATGTCCAATTCCTTCTGTTGCACATAAGTTATTGAATTTATTCGACACATAGTCTCGACTATTATCACTTCTAAGAGCTTTAAGTTTCCTACTAGTGTCTTTCTCGACAATTGCTTTGAATTCACAAAACTTAGGGAATTTTTGATCTTTCTTCTGCATGAATAGAATCTAATGCTTACAAGAAACATCATAAACAAATATTACATAATACATATAGCTGGCCATGGATTCTGTCGAGAACGGTCCACACACATCTGAGTGAACTCAAACAAGGGTCATTTGTGCTCGACTATTTTTTCACGAAAGGAATCTTTGGTGTACTTCCTCAATCTACACCCTTTGCATGTCTCTCTGCTCTAGTGTACCATTGGGAATTCTTGTAGAAATCTATTGCATGATCACCAAAGATCTGTGGTGCAAGTGACCAACTATTTTATGCCATAACTCACTAATGTCTCAACTTTTCACCTTGTACCTCCAATTTGTAGAGGTTCTTCACTTGAACCCCCATTTGGTTAACCTGTCTTGTGGCTATGTGACAAAGGAAATCCTTTCCCTTTCTAAATATCACATCATAGCATCTATCCTCCAACCTGGGAACAAAAACGAAGTTCATCAAACCCAGAACTTACATGGAATCTCGCAAAGTGACGAGAGAACCAAACCCCTCTGAAAGGTAACAATACCTATGTCAGTGGTGCTATACCTCCCATCATCACCCATCTCGATATGTATATGGAGATCCTTCTCCTCCAAGTTACTGAAGAGCTCTTTTTTATGAGTCATATGGAATGGAGCTCCACTATAAAGGCACCATACACTACCCATCGACAATAACACCATGCAAGTGATAAGGTAAAGTCTAGTTCGAATTTTGAAGTAATAGCTTCACTTGTCGCTCTTCTTGAGGGCTTCTTATCGACCTTCTTGTGCAGACACTTTGTGGCAAAGTGTCCCAGATCGTGATAGTGAAAACACTTTATTTTAGACATGTCCCTCTTCTTTCCACCTTGACAAGAACCTCATTTAGAGTGGGATTATTTCCCCTTCCCTTCCTTTGCTTTACCATCTAAGGCACAATTCTCCTCATCATCATGCTTTGATGAGGATCTACCTCTGGTGTTTCAACGAATCTCTTCTTGTACCAAGTCAAACCACAATTTCTCCCACTATGGTAGCTTCTCCCTCCCATTAATTGAGTCTTGATAGCCTTTCCAACTGTTGGGAAGTCTAAGAAGTTCTAGGCTCACCAAATTGTCTTCTAAAACAGTAACACCAACACTTCCAAGATCATCCTGACATTGGGTAAACTTGGTCAAATACTTCGAAATTGAGTCACCCTTCTCCATATTGATCTTTTTGAGATTTTTCTTCAGTGGTAGCTTCTTGTGGTCACTGTTGTTTTCAAGCAAGTCTTTTAGATCCTTCCACATTCCAAATGGAGTTTCCTTATTGTGGAGATTTGAGACAATATGATCTCGATCTCCTTTTAGGATAATCCTTCTCACCTCTGCCACAAGTTTTCTCCATTCAAATAGATATTTAGCATCAGATGTTGGAGGCTTTGGGATATCATGATCTATGAATTCCTTTAGCCCGTTGTCTTCTAACACTGCCTCCATCCTATCCTTCGAAGGGCATACTCACTTCTCAAATTGTAGAATGACATCCTATTGAACCTGAAGTATGAAACTACAAATTTGATTTCACCTACATGACAAACTTGTATTCTCCTCTTCTAAAGTGAATTCAACTCTGATACCATGTAGAATTTTACTGTAGATTCAAATTTCTTATGTGATGTAGTAAAAGAAAAGACATGAATCTACTCTACTCATCAGCAGAAACAAAAATTGATCGATGAAAACACTAAGCAGAAAAGGAAGAATTTCAGTCACACATAACAAACTATTTTTCTAGGGAAATCAGCTGCTCAAAACCCCGACTATCTATATTGCATTATATACAATATCTAAGAAGAAAATACAATTCTTTTTCAACCCAAACAATCTATGCACAAGTACAAACTATATCACAACTTCACAAACCAACTCAAGCCAACACTTAGCTAGATATGTTTCCTTCCAAGCCCCTACTTCCTTGTGCAATCCCTAAGGGAATTGACCTATATTTAATTGGGAAAATATCTCTCCACAGCTACGCAATCCATCATACGCCTTCTACTGATTACATGCACCATCTATACGACTCATAAAATTATACAACTGGCACGAAATTATCCCTGAATTCTAAACTCAACTGGGTGTTCCTACGAACTGACACGGATGAAATATTTTGAGTGATTTATCATTTATCTAATTGATCATTGTATGTGAATTAAATCTAATTTAATTTACTTGACCACTCACTAGTTCCTCCAACAGTTAGAACTAGTTTAACTAAATTTTTCTCACTTAAACTGAATTAAATAATTACAACTCAATAAGAACTCAACCTGGACCCCTAAAATTTGGGGATTACTCTACATGGCACTAGGTAGACTTCCAACTCAAATTTACTGAGTCAACTAAGTCAACTTAATTTTGTTAACTGCTACAATTTTCTATGAGAATATAGTTACAATTTAATTCCAAATTTAATTCAAGGGAAAAATAAATTAGGATTTTCTTGTTACTATTTTTAACAATATGTTCGAGAGTGTCCAATAGATGAGAAGAGATGATATATGACTTGGTCCAGTGATGATGTTGATGACACTATTGAGACGAGATTCGTGATGGAGTCAGAAATTTCTCCCTAGCTGAGAGGGAGTGTTAATTTGATAGTCGCGGAACAAATTCCCTCCTTTGGACAACCTTCCTCATCAAGAAATACACCTACTAGCTCTTGGAAGAATTTAATCTGGTCAAGGAAAAATATTATATTTAATGGAAAAGGTACAAGTGCAGAAAAGTTCAAGCCATCCTAAAGTAATAATTCGGTCTCAAAAGAAGCATATAAATACACATCAAGGCAGCCTCATTTGTACATCACATCAAGACATCTTCTCTCTCTCTCTCCTGTTCTAATTTGTTCATACATTTCTAAAGCAAGGTGGTCGAGCTCACACATGTGAAGGGAACAAGGGAATTTTGATTTTCTTCATTGACTATGTTTCGGTAGCCATTGACTAAATTTGACATGGCCTTTTAACTTACTTTGACTTGCGAAATTTTTTTTTTTGGAGGATGAATTTTTCTATGGAGAGTGTTTGTCCAATTTAATGTTCTTAAATATCTTATATAAAATATCAATTGGAGTTGGTAAACTCGTGAAGTGAAAGTGAACCATATATGCTAGAAGCCTTCTTCAATTTATTATGGCAATGATTGTGTTTGTTTTAAAGATTTTCTTATTCTTATGTTGCTAATGAAATTTATGATTTTAAATTACAACTAAATTCCTAAAATCAATTTTGAAAATAAAATTAAGAACAAGCTATCATTATCCTATTTAACTGAACTATTGTTAGTTTCAAAAGAACTATTTTAAAAAAATCTAACAGTCCTATTCATGCAAAGTAATGAAAAGAAAAAATTCTTGTAAACTCTATGAAAAACTCCTTCAAGATAAAGTATTTGTGTTTTTAAAGGAAATCATTTTTAACTAAAAGGAAAGTTATTCTAAAATCTATGAAGAACCTACTTATGTTCTAGAAAGAAAATTACTTATGTTCTAAAAGAGAATTACTTCTATTCTAGAATGAATTTATAAGGCATCCTATGATAAATATCACTACTTTGCGATTAACAATTCAACCTAGAAATGATAAAGTGAAAGCAAAGGAATGTAATCTAATAGATGTATTAACTATGGAAAAAAGAAGAGTATATACATGGTTCTATTTAAGAAAGCATATGAATGACTAAATCTGATAGACAATAGAGAAGATTACAAGAAAATGACTGTAAATAAACTAAAGCTACAACAAAGGATATTGTGGAAATGACGAAAATGAAATGACTAAATTAAACATAAAAGACTAAAAATCAACTGTCTGTAGGGCCTCTCCACAAAACAACAAGTTTTATAACTTCAATTCATCAGTAAATTGTGCATAAGGTTGTTGAAATACTTCTTTATTTGAAAGAGTAAGAGAACATAGTTTTAAAAGTTTACACAGTCATCCAAAATTACGCATTGTTTTTCTTTCTATTTACAGAGTATATATAATAATTCGTGCTCAACAGATTGAGACTTTTATGCCTTATAAAACTTAAAACAATCCTAATTCGACTTCTGATCTAAGATAGAGGAATAAAATTTCTCTACGATTGTCTATTTGGAAATAAAATTGGAGAGTCGTGATTTATCTGGACTCTCATAGCTCCTCTTATCCATGCGTTGACTTTCTTCCTTGATTGTTGGCGTACTAGAGTCTGGAAAATCATGGAGATAGCATATCAAAATCTGTAGTTTAATGATTATCTGACTTGATAGTGATGATGGAAAGAGGAAAGATGGATGATAAAGAGTGTCAAAAACAAAATAGTCATGAGGTGTTTATTGACACATGGATGCATTGTTTACTCACGCAACTGTAAAATAGGGCTCCAAAGAACCTGAAATATCTCCCCAATGGTAACAAATTATGGGAAATGGTTCACAGAGAACTTAATTGGGCCACTCTTAACAAAACCCATGTTTTTCTTTCAATATTCTCTTTCATTTGCTCAGAAAACACGTTTGAAGTTGACTGGTCAAAACTGTTGCGATTTTCCTTGATCTTTGCATGGAGATCCACATGTACGAGCTGGGTGGAATTTGACCAATCAGAATCTATTTTGGAGATTATAGAAACAATCTTCATGTGTCATATTTCATTATAGAGTGGTGCTACTAACTCAAATATGGAGGTAGTTACGACAACTTGACAAATCTACAACTTGCACTTGCTAAACTGTCATTAGTGAAAACCATGTAAAATTCTTCTTAATTCATCAAAAATAAAGGAAAACTATGTTAACTAACCACTTAGACATATAGATACACGTCATGAAGAATTATGGAAAAAATGTTGGCAAGTGATTGAAATGGTGCAATGGATGGTTGGAAATAATGGCTTAGTGAATGACAAAGTCAAGTGAAAATGATGACAAATCAGTGACCCAACAAAGAGATCAAAATTTTTTGGATTGATTGACTTGGGTTGACTACAATTTTCTTGACTTAAGTTTTACTGCAAATATCTGATGTTTGACAACAACTTTCTCTTCCCTTTGACCGAGTTATTTTGGGACTATTTTGACTTAACATTGACCAACAAGAAAGGCCAAATATTTTGAATTTTGATTGAGCTAATTTGAAGCATCTTTGAGTGTTGAACATTTACTAGTTAGGGAATCTTTGCCTATTGTTGACTTTTACTAAAAATTGTAGTCTTTGACTTTGGATCAAATTTGACTTTTGGGATCATCTCTCATTACATAATGGTTCTAGTAGATTTGTGTAGTCAAATATGTTTACCTTTCACTGTTTAAATGATGGATTGGAAGATTGTATCTCTCTATTGAACATTTGATGACAATCTAATAGAAGAAGAATTTGGAAAGGGTTTTCCCCCTTGTGGGTATTTTCCCTAGTATTTGACTAAATCTCGTATCTCTTGTTATTTCTTTTAACTATCTTCTATTGTTCATTGGATTTACTTTTCTATATATAATTGTTATTTGTTATTAGAAGAATAATTTGATTTGAAAGTCATTTTTAACTAAAGAAATAATTGGGCTAAGTGGTTGTGCTAGCATAGAATAATGAGAACTTAACAACTTTACCCAAATTCAATACAAAATAGCTCCATTCACCTCCATAACATTAGAAAGGCCTAAATATTGATTTGAAAGCCACCACTTACTATCTAAAGTTACATCTACCTTCTCGGCAACATCTATGATAGTGATATAACCTGAATGATTTAAAAATTCAACCGATCTATTAGAGAGTTTATGGTGCGCATTGCATCCTATCAATGGGTCACGACCAAGATAAACTCTATCCCCATTCCCAATATTCCATAAGTGCCATTTCCCAAAATCTTGCAAACCACTTACCAAATTATGCCAAATAATAGAAGATCCCTTGTTCACTTTTAGCTTTTACCTCATCCAATATATAATCGACATAGGTTTCAAATATTTCACCCTTATTACTAGACTCAATGAACTATTGTGAAAAAAAAAATGCAAACACCTCTTGGCCACAAGAGCTAGTCCAATTTCCTCAATATTTCATAAGCCCTATGCTATTAGGGACTTCAAAAGCACCATAACACTCTAGTACAATGTATGCATTCCTCTCCCCTACTTCTTTCCATTCCAAAGAAAATGAATACATAATTTTTTGATATCACCTAAAATATTTTTCGGAATTTTTGGTAATGTCAACCAAAAGATGAGGATCCATTAAATGACCAATTTGATTAAGATCGGATGCCACCCTAATGAAATCTGTTAACACCCAGGTTGTTCCCTATGACTCCCAAGGGAAGACGGCTGGGGTAACCACTAACCAATCTTTGGACGACATACTGAGGCAGAGGAAACATTGATAAAAATACGCAGGCATCAAATGCCTCAGGAGGAGTGGTGGCAATTTATGCTTCAGATTTTGCCACGGTAATTCCAGCTGTTTGGTCACTGCCAGCTCAAAGTCACTTTAAAGACAGACAGCATGATAAAGTCAGCATTGAAAGCAGCTGAGTGATGACTCAGCATATAGACTCCAACGGCCAGCCAAAAGATAAAGAGTTGCGCAAATTTGGACAGCGTACCCTCAGCCGACTCCAACTGCCACCGGATCAATAGGCTCTGACCAATTTTGACAGCTAAAAGACAGGAAGTTATTACAGCATTAACTTTCTCAACTACTACACTCCAGCAGTTGGCAAGATATTAATGCAGCATGTACTCTTCATTTTAGATATTTTCTTGTGTAAACTTTCTATATATACTCCCCTTGGTAACGCATAAGGGTTGAGAATTTTCACTCTAAGGCATGTATACTGTATATTTTCAGAAGAGTTTAATACAAAGAGCAAGCTCAGCTCAGTGATTTTCTGGAAGTATGGTGTTTTGCTGGTGATCTAAGTGCTGTTGCAGAATTCTTGCGCTGTCTGGTGGAATGATATGTTTTCTTAAATCTCTGTTTTGTTTTCATATATTGTTACATGCTCATGTTTTCATCAAATCTAGCAATAAAGAAAAAGAATAGTGCAGGATATGTTTCCTTCACACCCTGTGCTCAATCTTGTTTTGCTGTAAATGTTTTCTTCAGAATTAAATGGACATGAATTCTTAAATGCTCATGTTTTGTTTAAATCTTTATTGTAAATGCTATTTAGAAATCCTTCACTGCTTCTAGGTAACATTATCTCTTTATCACTATTTCAGTATTTCAGTTTAATGAAAGATCCTTAAGTGCCTTTCATATTCTGAGCATATCACACTAAACCACAAATTCATAGCATCGTTTCTCAGACAGTAACCCAGCTCTGCAATTTCATTACTTTGTTAAATCAGCACACCAAACTAAAGGACCACTGACTCCATAGCCCAATGGACTAGAACTCTTTGGAAAATACATAAGCACCTTGACTGAAATTATCATCCAAACAAAAAACTTAAAACAGACCTGAACTTATAGCTAGCCTAAAATCATTACAAACAGAGATAAATTATAAAGAGAGAGCCCTCTCTGACTACAGTTTGGCTAGAAACTGTCGTCCAAAGATTGGTTAGTGGTTACCCCGGCCGTATTCCCTTGGGAGTCATAGGGAACAACCTGGGTGTTAACATAATTGGCGACTCCACTGGGGACTTCTTAGGATTTTCCAATTTCTATACATCCCTCAAAGCCTGAAATCAAGCCTAAAACAAGTCAAGAGGCCTTCAAAACTGTTTCCGTGTAACATTGACAGTTTTAGGGAAGAGCTCTTTCAGAGAATCTTCATCTCAACTTTGAAATATATATAGCCATTCCAAAATCTTTATCCAGTCCTTACAGATATAAAAATTTCCTACAAAATCCTAAAAAACAGTTAGAAGCTGGCTCCCAAGAAAAATCCACGGCATACTAGGGAAAATCCTGACCCTAATCCACCCATCATTGTTGATAATCCAAATACCATCCCTAGAAACATCAGGAGGCAGCAAAGGCAGGAGCAGCCTGCTGATTTAACCTTGGACTTAGATCATCCCAGCCTCATCTCTACCCCATGCAAGGTCCTTTTCCGGTCTACTCCTAGTTCCCCTAGTTCACCATCCACATCTCAAAGTCCTCCTCTCACATCTTCATCCACTGCACATACTCCTTTAACCAACATCCTAGTTTCTACCCCTCCCATCAACCCTGTTATCCCTGTTATCCCATTTATCCCTGTTAACCCTATAAACCCTCCAAACATGGCTAATAGATATGCACCCTTACAAATACCAGCTAATGCTGTAGCTCTACCCCAAGACTACCAAACCAAAATCTCATATTTTGACTCCACTGGCCCTTTGACAGCTGTTCAGCATGCCAAAAGGATGCAAGACCATTTTGAGACCTATGAAATAGATGATGACAGTGTGAGAATGAGGATGTTTGTTCAAAGCCTAACTGGGGATGTAAGAACTTGGTTTAGATCCCTGAATGCAAATTCCATCACAACTCCTGATGAGCTGTATCAAGCCTTTACTAACAGATGGGAGAAAAAGAAAGATCCACTGCACATACTTGGGGAATATGACACCATCAAAAGAGGTCCCCAAGAGACTGTTTTGGAGTATTGTGCAAGATTCAACAATGTATATAACACAATCCCAAAAAATTTAAGACCCCCTCCTGATTTAGCTCTGTACAAATTCCCTGATGGTTTTGACCCTAATATGGCCTATCAGTTAAAGGAAAGAGACCCTCAAACTCTTGCAGAGGCCCAAAGGATTGCTATCACAGTGGAAGCTAACCTAATTGCCAAAAGAAACAGAGCAAGGTTGGAAAAGAGAATAGCCTTCAAAGAAGAACCCTCTGCTTTTGATCAAAAGCTGGATGCAATACTCACTGGAATGAAAAGATTGGGTGATAGAGTGGAATCGGTTGAGAGAAAATCATCATGGGAAGCACCACAAAACAACCCTCCTAGGAATCCAAATTTTAGGAGAACTCAAAACCCAAACGTTGGCAAGGCCAGTGCTGACCAAGACTTAAGACCTCCTTTCCAAGAAAATTATGCTGAAACTTCCACATCAACTGAACCCAATGAAGATCCTCAGATTAATTTAATGGGTCTAGATGGTGAAAGTCAAGTTTTCTTAACACAAGAGGATCATGAGGATGTTGAAATCAAACTGTTCCAAACTAAATCAGGTGAATCCTTTGACTTTAAACAAGGCTATGACACTGCTGTTTATGAAGTCCATAGACAATATAAGCTAAGGAGCATAAATGTAAACATAACTCAGCCTGAAAAGATAAAGGATAATCAGCAGCCTAAAAGGGTCATAGTCACAGAGCCTAATGACAAAACAAATTCACCTACAGAAGAACTAATTATTGAAGAGATCACTGAACCATTGTCCTTAAAACAGCAGCCTCTGGCTACTTCATCCTCTCACCCTGATTCGAATGTTATTCCTCAAGAGATGAGTAAAAAAGACAAGCCTCAAGATCAAGATAAGAATCAAGAAGAAGAATTGGTGAACAAGGAAAGGACTGTCATCCATAACCCTAAGACCCAATCCGAAAAACCCTTTGACCTAGAAACTGAAATTAGTAAATTAAAGATAGCAATTCCTCTCTCGGAATTGGCCAAACACAGCATCTACAAACAACAAATCAGGAAATCCCTCCAACTTACTAACAACAAAGATGATGTTAATGTGTTGGATGATACCCCAGAATTACTTTTCGGCCCAGAGGTGGATGGAAAGACAACAGGTGTAGGCATTTTACCTTTTTATGTCAGTTTACATATTCATGACAAGATATTACACAACGCAATGTTTGACTCAGGTGCCTCTCACAACCTGATGCCCAAATCAGTCATGGAGAGACTAAACTTGGATATTACAAGACCATATAAGGACTTATTCTCCTTTGATTCCAGCCAAGTCAAGTGCTTAGGCCTGATCAAAGACCTCTGTGTCTCACTTGTCCAGTACCCAAATAAAACAATTCTAATGGATGTTGTAGTTGTTGATATCCCACCCAAGTATGGTATGCTGTTCTCAAGGTCATGGGGGGCTAAACTCCAAGGTTCCCTGCAATTAGACATGTCATATGCCACCATCTCTGTTTTTGGGCAACCAAAGAGATTATACAGAGAAACATTAATGAAATACATGGTCAGCAGTGAAGAAAAGCCTCAAAACTTTCCAATATATGCTGTCCATTCAGACATAGACTCATACATTCTCTTCAATGATAATGCAACTCTCTCAGACAATGAGGTTGAACCCAAGACACTCAGACAAGAGGAAGACACCAGTGAGCAAACTACTACCCAAGAAACAAGGATGTTACAAACATTAAACACAGCTGCTGCTTCAGAAAGCGAACAATCTCCATCAAGTGAGGAGACTATCCTAAAAGATAAGCTCAATGACAAACCAGAGCTTCAACTTACATTGCCAACCCATGAACAGATCATTAAATCTCCTTCACAACAAGAGATCCTATGGTTCCTTGAATTTGATGGATCAGTCCACAAGTTAGGGGCAGGAGCTGGAGTCTGGATACATAATAAACAAAACAGTCATGTAGAAGGTAGAGCTTATAGACTGAATTTCGGGTGCACTAACAATATGGCTGAATATGAAGCTCTCTTACTAGGCCTAAAGCTAATAAAATCCCTACAAGCCATAAGAGTTTCAATCCTAGGAGATTCAGACCTAGTTATCCAACAAGTAAAGGGTAATTTTGTCACCAATGACAAAAGACTGAGGTCTTATAGGTCTGCTGCTGCTGAATTACTAAATTCATTCACTGAATTTCAGATTACCAAAATTCCTAGGACTCAGAACCTTCATGCTCATAGCTTGGCCACATTTGCAAGTACCTGTAAGCTCCCTTTTGAGCCCCACCATTGTTTTACAGTTGAGATAAAGCTTAGACCGTCTGTCCCAAACAATGTTAAAGATTGGCAAGTGTTTGATGATGACATGCAAATAAACAATTTCTTGACTTTGCAGCAAGAATTTTCAGGACTACATATTGACACTGAAAGAGCAAGTCAATCACAAATCCAGGATGAACAGAATAACAAAGCAATATCACCTAAGACAGCTAACCAAATGCTACATCCTACAATTTTTAACAAAGACAACATACTAGAAATCCAACAAATTAGTTGTGAGGAGACAGCTGATGATGAAGCTGAAGTGATACAGTTAAAAGACAATTTTCTTCCAACTGGTTTAGCTCCATTAGAAGACATTTTTGATTCCAATGATGTTCCCAGCAAACCAAAAATGCAGCCCCTCAACACTGCCATAGAAGAATGCAACATTGGGACTGTTGAACAACCCAAAATCATAAAGCTGTCTGCTACTTTACCTCCTGATCAAAAGCCAAAATACATTGACCTCTTTAAAGAGTTCCAGGATGTTTTTGCATGGAGTTATGAGGACCTAAAGTCCTATGACACCTCTGTAATCCAGCACACTATCCCTCTCAAGCCTGATCAAAAGCCCTTTAAACAAAAATTGAGGAGAATCAATCCTATGCTTCTCCCAGCAATGGAACAAGAAGTACAGAAAATGTTTAAGGCAGGCATCATAGCGCCAATCAGATTCTATGAATGGATCTCCAACTTAGTCCCTACAAGAAAGAAGACTGGGGAAATCAGGCTGTGTGTGGACCTAAGAAATCTGAACCAAGTATCCCTCAAAGACAACTATCCCTTACCCAAGATGGATCACATTCTCCAAAGAGTGGTAGGGGCCTCAAGGATCTCATTACTGGATGGATTTTCAGGCTTCAATCAAATCTTGGTGCACCCTGATGACCAAGACAAAACTGCATTTACAACCCCATGGGGAACTTTCAAATATGTAAAGATGCCTTTTGGATTGAAAAATGCAGGGGCAACTTTTCAAAGAGCCATGGATATTGCCTTTGCCAAAGAGATTCATGACTTTTTAGTCATTTACCTAGATGACCTTACACCTTTCTCAAAATCAGACCAAGAACATATAAAACATTTGAGACAGATCTTCGTAAAATGCAGAAAATATGGAATTTCCTTGAATCCCAAGAAATCCCTGTTTGGTTTAGAGGAAGGTAAATTATTGGGCCACATCATTTCTAAAGATGGCATTAGAATTGACCCAGATAGGATACAGGCTATCCTACAAATGCCCCACCCAAGAAATGTCAAAGAGTTGCAAGGATTCTTGGGAAAAATCAATTTCTTGAGAAGTTTTATCCCAAACTTAGCAGAACTAATCAGATTATTAAATAACATGCTAAAGAAAGATTCAAAAGTCAAATGGACTGTTGAAGCCAATCAAGCCTTTGAAGGTATAAAATTGGCCCTTACCCAAACCCCAGTGTTGACCAATCCTCAGTTTGACAGAGAATTTATCATTTTCTCTTTTGCCTCCCAGCATACTATTGCTGCTGTTTTATTGCAAAAAGATGACCAAGGAAATGAGAAGCCAATTGCTTTCCTTAGCAAAGCTCTTAGAGATGCACCTTTAAAGTATCAAATCATGGAAAAGCAGGCTTATGCTTTGGTCAAGGCCATTAAAGACTTTAGGATTTACATCCTTTATTCCCATGTTGTAGCTTATGTACCAAGTCCTATTGTCAAAGACATTCTCACCCAAGAAAACTTAGAGGGCAGAAGAGGAAAGTGGATTGCCAACATTTTGGAATTTGATATTGAGATAAAACCTACAAAACTAATAAAAGGGCAAGGTTTGGCCAAATTAATGACAGAAGCAAACTTCCAAGCCTTAGACATCAACCAGCTGGACAGTGAACCGGAGCTGGCGACTCCAAAGATCAATGTAGCCTTTGAACAATCCCCATGGTATTCTGATATTTGTTATGTGTTACAAAACCTGTGTGCTCCCCCAGGGCTGTCCAGAACTAAATGTAGGTTCTTAAAAATGAAAGCTTCTAAATTTTGTGTTATGGATGGAAATCTGCTTTGGAAAAACCATGAAGGTATATTGCTGCACTGTTTAATTGAAAATGAAACTGACAATATCATAAAAGAATTTCATGTAGGTGACTGTGGTGGGCACTTGTACTGGAAGTCCACTGTGGACAAGATACTAAGGGCTGGATATTACTGGCCCACCATGTTCTCTGATGTCAAGAAATTCATCACCTCATGTCATAAATGTCAAGTGTTTGAGGGAAAGAGACAGTTGCTGCCACTTCCTTTAAGGCCTATTGCAACAGAGAGACCTTTTCAACAATGGGGCTTGGATTTCATCGGGGAAATTCATCCTTCATCCTCAGGCCAGCACAGATGGATTTTAACAGCAACAGACTACTTCACTAAGTGGATTAAAGCTACCCCATGCAGACAAGCAAATGATTCAATAATTATTCAGTTCTTGGAGAGCAATATATTGGCTAGATTTGGCTGTCCTGACAAGATAATAACAGACAATGCTGCTGCTTTCAGATCCAAGAAAATGGTGAACTTCTGCCATAAATTTCACATCACTTTGGGCCATTCTACTGCATACTATCCCCAAGGAAATGGCCTTGCTGAGTCATCAAATAAAAGTCTGGTAAATATCATAAAGAAAGTACTTGAAGAGAACAAAAAGAATTGGCATAAGAAGCTTGTGAATGCCCTATGGGCAGATAGACTAACAACCAAAAGATCAATTGGGACCAGCCCAAATGAGTTGGTTTATGGATTAGAGGCCAAATTCCCCTCATCACTAGGAGTGCCTGTTATGAAGCTTCTTCAAGAAAGCCAAGCTGAACCAAATGATATGCAAAGAAGAATCAATCAAATCATATGTCTGCAGCAAACCAGAGATCAAGTTTTCAGCAGAGTTCAAGTGTTACAAGAAAAGCTAAAGAAGGCTTTTGACCGCAAAACTAAGGCAGAAGAGTTCAGTGTGGGAGACAAAGTCCTCAAGTGGGATGCAAGAAGAGAAGACAAAGGAAAACATGGAAAATTTGATTCCTTATGGAGAGGACCATTTGTTGTCCAAGTTGTGCAAGGTAACAACACTTACTTCCTAAAAAGACTTAATGAAACTGACTTGGATGAAGGTCCTGTGAATGGCAGGATGCTGAAGCATTATTTTGACTATTACCCATGAGTACAGCCTGAGGTTCCCTTGTATATATGCAGATGTATATATTATTTTCTGTTTAGATTGTAAAAATGCAGTTTTCCAAGTTTATTGACTGTCAGCAAAAGGCACATAGATTCAAAGATCTACTAAGAAGGAAAAGCACAAGTTTGGCATTTCAAAGCAGCACACTTCAAGTTTTGGGTAAAACATGTCAAGGGCCAAGGCAATCTGACCTGTTGTTCTTGGTCTTTCAAATGCAAAACCATCCCCATGTGGAGCCACTGTTAGCTACCTATACCAATAGGTTTCATATTTCATGATTGGCTATAGAAGTTCCAAATATGCTCTGCTTTGATCATGCAAAGATCACATATTTCCAAAGGAGTACAAGGTGTGTAAATAGCTTAATGCGTCCCAATTTTAATGGATGGTCCAAACAGTCTAATCTGGATCATTCCATGGTTTAAATTTGCAGTTGTAGATTAGAGAAAGAAGTCCGTCCAAACTGTTTAATCTTGGCAGACAAGTAGTTCAGGTAGAGAAGAAAAGGCTCCCAACAGCTTAATCTGGGACCTTAGAAGAAATAAGGGTAGAAGTAGATAGAAAAACAAAAGAAAAAGCCAAAGAAAAGAAAAGGCGGGTAAGGGTCTGCAAGTCCAAGTGCACCCTCCAAGAAGAAATAAAAAATGCTAGGCAAGTAGCTGGGTAAGTAGTTGGGGTTGCAGAAAGGTTATCTTTACCATTGCAGGTGTGTTAACTTTGTTTACCAAAGCAAAGTCAATGAATTGAGAAGGTGTTCTTCTTCATCAAGTTGCAGCAAGCAAAGGAGCATGTCTAACCTCCCTTTTTCCCCATTTCATGTCATTTACTAACATTCCCTCATCAGTTGAGATTCATGGAAGAATTATAGTTTCATGGTGGTTCGTAATCTTTTAAGAAGCCACATTTCTTGTCTAAAGTTCTTTTCATTTTGATCTACTCCCTAAACTAAGCGAGTTTCAAACAAACTTAGTGGTTTCCCCTTCATTTACCCTTTCATACATCTTAACCCCTAACTCTACTATCTAAATCCCCTATGTCCCCCTTTCCCTACTATAATAACACTATGGTGTATAAATCCCAGCACTATGTACATATCCTCCTCTTGGCACTATAGCCAAATAAATGGTCAAGGGAGACTTTAGTCCATCTGGGAGTGTGGTCAACCCTATCTTGGAACTGCTCTAACCTCTGGTTATGAGCAGCAACCTCTTCCCTCAGCCCTCACCATCCCTCTGCTCAAAAACACAAAAACCCCTTTTTCCCTTGCTAAAATCACTCCTATAAACCCCTTTCTCTTGTAAAACCCTTGAAAAACCCGAAAAATCCCCAAAACACATGAAAAACCCACTATCCCAAGGTTCCCTGCCCGAAATATTAAATTGAATATTATAATAGGCCAGCGCCCCCCCCCCCCTAAACCTGCACGATCCGTCGGAGGGCCCGCCAGCCGTCGATCTTCCGCCACCCATGATCCAACGGTGGGCGATCATTTCTGTTCCCCGACCTGCCGACCTTTAGCATCCGGGGAAAATGGTTTTCCGCCCCGTACAGGGACGCGTGTCAAACGCTGGGGTTGTTCGGAGCCCCCCTCCCCAATACCACTCATCAGCAAAGGCGGTGCGGGGAACCCACTTACCACCATTCCGATACCGCCGTCCCTTATGTCATCGTTGCGTCATCCTGACGTAGCACCCTGGCTCACACCTCAGCAGCCACGTCACCTCCGTACCCGGGCCCCGCCATGACGTCATCGGCGGAAAAGCGCCAAATGCATACTTTTTCCAAATTTAACGTTATAAACGACCAAATGAGCCGTTTTTGGTCATTTTCACGCGCAAAAGAAGTAGCCGTTGTCAACCAGCTGCCGCGAAATTTGTCCCCAGCCATCAAATTCAACATTTCGACCGCTAACAATTCCAGAATTCGATGGCATTAAACCTCCACAGCCCGGCCCGCAAGCTTCCAAGCTAGTTTTTCCAGGTATTTCACCAGTTTTCCCCACTTTTGCCTATGCATTCCAATTCTCTGTAAATTCACCATTAAAAAACTGGTAAAAATCCTAAATTCAACTCTGCTTATTACCTAAAGTAAGCCCAAGCAACCTGCACCACCCCTGAACTATAATTCGACATTGGAGCGGTCATTCCACGGGCTGAAACCATAAAATTGTCCTCGAGGTGCTCGGCATTGTTCCCTTTTGCCGAGTACAGGCCAGCTGCATTTGTACCAAAAGAAACCTCATTACCTCTGCAACTTACCCTTGGCAGTTCACGTCCCTGAGAGGTTGCAGCAAACTACAGAAACCAGCTTGCATTTTCACTGAGAAAAACACTTCAGACTTGGTCTGTATTGGTCCTATTACTCAAGCTTTAAAAAAGACTTTGTAAACAATTTCCATCACCTTATTTCAAATCAAGTTTTACAATGGCTGCTTCTGCATCCTCATCCCTTAGTGTAGCTCCATTGAATCCAACAAATAGAGAGTTGGAGGCCTTGCCATTTGTTGACAAGGACTGTCTTATTGAAGACTTTGAGGGCAACAGGGACTTCTTGCAGACCTTCAGTCAGTTGAGAGAGGACTATAAGGATGGTCATGGTACACATGGGATATGGGAGTCAAACCTACCATACTATTGTCTCCCAACTGTAAATGTCTTCCCTGAAATCATTCACCTATGTGCTGAAAACTATAATGTGCAGCACAGAACTGTTACCACTCCATCTGGAAGGATCCTTTTCTACATTAATGCTGAGTCTATCAACAAAATGTTACATTTTGATCAGACAGAATTGCTAATCCCGTTTTCCATGAGCTATTTGCTAGAGACTGGTGAAAAGATGACCAGTGAGGAGATTCAAAAGGTCACCAGAGATTTCATGAGACCTGAGTGCCAGCCTACAGAGCCACCTCCCTACCTGGGTATCCATTTCAATGATATAGGCAGGCTTTTACTGGACATGATTGCCTATGTGCTGGGATACAAAAACAGTGAGCATGTGGACAAAACAATGCTGGTATTGCTATCTGCTTATAGCCCACGCCAACCCCCTGCCAGGAAATATAACTTTGCTAAATTCATTGTCAATAAGATTCATGATCAGCTGAGTAAGGTGGACAGGCAGGGGGTCTTCAGGTACTCAGCCTATGTTTACCACCTGTTCATGTACTATCACTCTGAAGCCTTCCCATGCTACATCAGAAGGCTGGATCACAAAGGGGAAAGAAGATCTGTTATCTTCTGGACCTCTGTCTTTCATAAGGTCACAAATTCACCCTATACCTACTGTGAATTTGTTGACCAATTTGTATACCCAGTCTCTTGCCTGTTGATGAGGTCCCCTCCTCCCAGAATATCAAATGAGATAAAGAAAGCCCTGCAGCTTTCTAGAAAATATAAAATAGGTGACTGGTACCTATATGAGAACCATACTGTCATTAAGATCTATGGCTGTGAGCTCTGTCCATACAGGCTCCCAAAATATGTACCTATGAGGTTATTTGCCTTGGAATATTACAGGCAGTTGATTCAGTCAGACCTCACCCATTTCCACAGCGCCAAAAAGAAGGCCCACCTCAAGTTCAAACACGAGTTGGGCCCCTTCATCATGAACAAAAAAGAAGGGTGGGAAGAGGCGGACCTAATCCTCAAGGATAAATACAAGTTATCCTATAGTTTTCGGTGGGTCCATTATGACCCTCAAGGTTTCATCACTGCTAGAAGAAACAAGTATAGGCTTATACGCATTAAACATTGCCAGTACTCTCACATTGAAAAATATGCCAACCTGCAAGAATGGCAGATGGACACTCTAGTTGAAAATCTAACTGAGGAAGAGAGAATGCTAAAGAGTAGGAGGGAACTTGAAAAGACTATTGACCTAGACTATGTGCAGCAGGTACCTTTCAGACCGCTTTATTCAATAGGAGAAGGGACCTCGGCTACAAAGACTGCACCACAGGCACCTTCTACATCAGCACCAGTGTTAGATAAAGGCAAGGGTATAATGGGTACAAAAGAGGAGGTAACAAAAGAAAAGCCTGCCCCTGAAGCAAAGCAGCAGACAGGGCAGCAACAAGAACAGCAGCAAGGGCAAAATGTCCCTCCACAGACTCAGCTACCAGCAGCTCCAACACTGCAAATTCCACCTCCACAAAAAGAGCCAGTAACTGCCCCAATCTTACAGACCCCAGCACATGAGGAAAGGGGAACTAAAAGAGATAGAGAAGAGTCCACTCCTCTCAGTGGATCCTCCTACCAGCCAGAAGCCAAAAGGCAAAGAGCAGACTCCCCAGAGGTAGAAGACATTACTGATGATGTCTTGGAGAGTGAAAGAAAGGACAAGGAGGGTAGTCAACACACAGGTACAAGCTCCTTTCAGCAGGAGCAAACTTTACAACTCGGCTTAGAGGTGTCCTCCTCTTCCCAGCTGACCAAGAAGCCCAAAAGCACCAAGGCTTCTTTCAAACAAATAAAAGCTCAGAATGAGCTGCTAAGGGCCGAAGTCTACAAGCAATTCGTAGATGCAACACCAGCCCAGCAAGAGAGACTATTGTCGGTATATGACATTCAGTAGGAGAAATTGCTCCTGAGCCACTTCAAGCCAATGGGGCTGGAGCCTAAGACACCTGCAGATTTCATAAAGACAAGGGTGGAGGTCCTAGCCAGGGATATACATCCCATGGACCAGATTGAACTCCACAAGCAAACTGGAGAGATGGTCTATGCAACCCTAGTAGAGAAGGCCACCTTGGCCCATGAGCTGAAGGAGTCCCTAAAAAACACCAACACCCAGTTGGATTTTGAAAGACTATCATCCCAAGCCAAAGACAACAGAATAAAGTCCCTGGAGGAGATC
Organism: Pinus tabuliformis; assembly: GCA_031772625.1. Taxonomy (NCBI): domain Eukaryota; kingdom Viridiplantae; phylum Streptophyta; class Pinopsida; order Pinales; family Pinaceae; genus Pinus; species Pinus tabuliformis. Next base: position 865,856,618 of record CM062807.1, on the reverse strand, counting down.
ATCATCGATCTAGGACATGATCCTAGCGATCCAACGGGTGTAAAGGCCCTCATGAAGAAAAAAGATGATGACTTGAACGCATTAAAGAAGAGGTTGAAGCTGCAGCCCACAGAGCACCCTCAAACAACAGAACTTCAAAAGCAAAAATGGGCTGAGGACTAGCTAGACCTCCTAATGCAGCAAGACCAAAGGATTAGGGAACTGGAGAAAGAGCTGGAAGGAATATTACAGGAAAAACAAGTAGATTCCACTTCCCAAGCTCCTCCAACTACATCAACAACAACAGCAACTTCAGGGGCAGCAGTGCCCCCTACAGCAGAAGCAGCCGGAACAGCAGCAGCCCCAGATGCCAATCCAAGTATAGAAGAATTGACCAAGGCCGTCAAAGCAATGGAGCTCCAAGCAGACGAAATAAAGAAGGCCAAGGAAAAATTGGCAGAACTGGACTCCAAGTATACCAACTCCAAAATGACTGTAGCAGAACAGGGCAGAGAAATAAAGGCCCAAAGAGACAAGATAAAGGCCTTAGAAAAGGAGCTGAATCTAGAGACAGCTATGGCTGACATAAAGAGAATCCTATGGGCTAAAATTGGCCAATCCATCAAACAGCAGTGGAGGTCAATAAAAATAATGCATGAGCAGATGGATTTGATGGGCCAAGCACAAGCGGAAATTCAGAAGGCCAAGACAGTACTAGGAAACAAAACAGAACAGGCAAACAGGATGATAGACTTCCTGAATAGACAGGAAAGGGAAGAATTGGCAGCCATAGGCATTCCCAACAGAACAGAAGTTGTCCTCTCTGCCAAGAAGGCACTAACTCTAAGAAACTATATACAAATAGTAGAGAGGAAATTTTTTGAAATGCAAGCAGATGTGGAGGAATACAAGGCCAAAATGGGAGTGCTGCAAGCAAAAGGCCTGCCCAGCTTGCTAAGTGGTGCAGGAAAGCTGATCTCCCTAGATCAAATGGCCAACAGAATGGCAACCACTATTGAAAATCAGATTATTGCATCTGGCAGTACATCTGAACCAGCAGGGCCTCCTACAGGACAAAGTTTATATGAAAAACTTGAAGGCATGTTCTTCATTGAGAATGAGGTGAATCACCTGTTTGAGACCCCTCCCAATCTTTACAAACATACAGAGGCAGAGGAAACATTGATAAAAATACGCAGGCATCAAATGCCTCAGGAGGAGTGGTGGCAGTTTATGCTTCAGATTTTGCCACGGTAATTCTAACTGTTTGGTCACTGCCAGCTCAAAGTCACTTTAAAGACAGACAGCATGATAAAGTCAGCATTGAAAGCAGTTGAGTGATGACTCAGCATATAGACTCCAACGGCCAGCCAAAAGATAAAGAGTTGCGCAAATTTGGACAGCGTACCCTCAGCCGACTCCAACTGCCACCGAATCAACAGGCTCTTGACCAATTTTGACAGCTAAAAGACAGGAAGTTATTACAGCATTAACTTTCTCAACTACTACACTCCAGCAGTTGGCAGGATATTAATGCAGCATGTACTCTTCATTTTAGATATTTTCTTGTGTAAACTTTATATATATACTCCCCTTGGTAACGCATAAGGGTTGAGAATTTTCGCTCTAAGGCATGTATACTGTATATTTTCAGAATAGTTTAATACAAAGAGCAAGCTCAGCTCAGTGATTTTCTGGAAGTATGGTGTTTTGCTGGTGATCTAAGTGCTGTTGCAGAATTCTTGCACTGTCTGGTGGAATGATATGTTTTCTTAAATCTCTGTTTTGTTTTCATATATTGTTACATGCTCATGTTTTCATCAAATCTAGCAATAAAGAGAAAGAATAGTGCAGGATATGTTTCGTTCACACCCTGTGCTCAATCTTGTTTTGTTGTAAATGTTTTCTTCAGAATTAAATGGACATGAATTCTTAAATGCTCATGTTTTGTTTAAATCTTTATTGTAAATGCTATTTAGAAATCCTTCACTGCTTCTAGGTAACATTATCTCTTTATCACTATTTCAGTATTTCAGTTTAATGAAAGATCCTTAAGTGCCTTTCATATTCTGAGCATATCACACTAAACCACAAATTCATAGCATCGTTTCTCAGACAGTAACCCAGCTCTGCAATTTCATTACTTTGTTAAATCAGCACACCAAACTAAAGGACCACTGACTCCATAGCCCAATGGACTAGAACTCTTTGGAAAATACATAAGCACCTTGACTGAAATTATCATCCAAACAAAAAACTTAAAATAGACCTAAACTTATAGCTAGCCTAAAATCATTACAAACAGAGATAAATTATAAAGAGAGAGCCCTCTCTGACTACAGTTTGGCTAGAAATTGTCGTCCAAAGATTGGTTAGTGGTTACCCCGGCCGTATTCCCTTGGGAGTCATAGGGAACAACCTGGGTGTTAACAAAATCCATGAATTGTACCGATGAAAAATGTGATTTTCCACATTTTTAACAAGCTAGGACCAATATGTTCTTCAATAATTGTTAGGATTTAAGAAAACTCCACGATATTTAAAATCATCATTTAATGAAACAAACTTGAGAGTGATTTTCTTTTGGGTCAAATTCACTTAGGATTCATCCAATTTTCTGTGAAAACAAGATGATTTTTCTAGGATGACCTTGATGCCCGATGCTACAAAGAGAAAATGCAAAATACCTTTGAATTTTTTCCGTTCCTCAACATTCCTGGAGCTAAAGAGGAAAAAAAAAATCTACAAATTGAACTGTCAGTTATGTTGCCATATCTTAAAACAGGTCTACTCCTTTAATTCTACCCTTTGATCTTTCCTCCATAATTAGTTTGCCAAATCCTTCAATGATGAGTAATAAAATAAAAGGTGATAAGGGAAAATATTGACAAATGAAACACAATGGTTGAAAAACTTCAATGGATCACCATTAAGCATAACAACATAATTGGTTGATGTCACATAGCCCATTATCTAAGAAACCACATCAAACTTGAAACCATTCTAAAGTAAGACTATCCTGAGAAAGGACTAGTCCACTTTATCATAAGTTTTCCTTATGTTAATGTTCATCACAATACCTAGAATATTTCTACATTTAATGGAGTGCATGGCTTCCTGAGCTAACCGAATAGCATCATGGATCTGTTTATTTAGTAAAAAACCAAACTAGGCAAAAGGCATATGATTTGAAGAGCCAATCATTAAGCTATTAGTTAATCATATTTGAAGTTATTTTATATAAATAATTGCACAAAGCTATTGACTGATAATCACTAAAAGTCTTGGCCTCCAATAATTATTGAATTAATTTGATGAAAATTGCATTGAGATTATGATATGTAAACTGTCATGGATATTCCACTATACAGGTTGTCACAACAAATCTAATAATACTAAATTAGAAATATGAAGTTCTACACTATTATAATTTTATTAAACTTTAAGATATGTAGATTTAATTGTTATTAGTGCATGCATGTGAATGGAAACCATGCATAAAAATAGAGAATGACAAAATAAGCTCAAACACATAAGCCACAAAATATGCTATGGGAAAACCTTTCAGGAGAAAAATCATCTTGAAGGCGAGGTCACTTTGCTCTCTTTCATTGTCTAGAAATATGGTTGCAAGTACAAAGAAGTAAGGTATGTGGCCTATGGGCTGCTAGAGTGCAAAAATCCTCTCTAAGTGCTCTACCTCCTACCCCTCCTAGTTATATTTGCTAAGCTATGGAACAAAATTATCCTGAAATAATGACATGCCTCTTCCTCCTAGTGGCCCGATTATAACATAACCCGATAACCTACAAGTGATGAAGTTTCATGACATCAAATCTTAACTAGAGTTACAATATAGACTCTTATAGAGTCTTTTACATCATAAGCACATGGCTAACCACTTTTCCATGAATAATGGGGGCTGACATGGCATCCTCCAAAATTATAGGTGTGAAAACAGGAAGGTCAACTTCTGAGTGGCATAACTTTTGCATACGGACTCAAATTGATGTTCTTCTAGTGCTGTTGGAAATATCTACGTGTGTAGACTAACATGAAAAGTTGCCACACTAAAGAGGCAAATTTTTACCCCCAAAAACGTCATTTTATGCCTCAAAAAAGTCTTGGAAGGTTTTGAGACCCCATTTCACCAAACTAAGTCTTGTCTATAAAAATAGTCCCATGAGCTTATTTGTCCACTTTTTCCACTCTGGATGTATCAATATGGATGAGAAATAATATAATGATCGAATCCAAATCATATTACTATAAAAAACACCTCGTCTGTGATTTCTCAACCACCTCGACAATGTCCCTTCCCATAAGATAAAAAAAGAAAAATCAAAAGTAGTGCCACGAACCAACCATCAAGCCATGGAATATTGTCCTTGGGAATCCACTTGAAGATATTGAGGATCTCCTTCTTAGAAACACGCCTACCTATCCAATTTGATTCTCATGAGAGAAAAACTTGGGGTATGCCGTGAATACTCTCATACGATCAACTATATTAGAATGGCTACCATCCTCAAACAAATTTTCAAAGAAAGAAACTCCATCCTTCACGATATCCCCATATGAATATAGAGGCTAAGTGTCATCCTATGATTGAATTAACCAAATATAGTTTACTGCATGTCTGATTAGCAAACTGATGAAAGTATTTTGTATACTATCTACTTCAACAAGCTAATTCACTCTACTCTTAAGCTTCGAAGAAATTTCTAGAGCCCTAATGATATCTGCATTTTTTTCTTCTAAATTCTTGATTTCCTCACTTTCATAATCTATTAAAGCCACATCACTTATAAAAACAACATTACAAATTTTACTTTCAATTGAAACTAGATCACCTAATTTCACATTTCTTTTCGTTTTTATCTACTCTCCAAAAATCCTATTTACTAATTTCAAAATTTCAAAGAATTGATCCACTAGAGAAATAATATTAGAATGGTTTATATGAACCCATACAGAGCTAACCAAATCCTTGAAGCTCCCATCTTCCAACTAGTATCTATTAAATTGAAATGGATAATGTTGCATATTAACATCCCTTAGAAAAAGAACGATAGCCTTGTGATCAATCTTGATTCACAACTCACTATGGAATGATACATCATAACCTTTCACAAGAATGATTCCTTTACTAAAAAACTCTCAAGCCACTTCCCAACTATATGTTGCTCTCATTAGTTCTTGGACCAAGTAGGAATCAATTGTGGGGGCTCAACATTAAAAAGGCTGATCATCTCTGTCCAACGATGGAAAAAATTGACCTATGCAACTAGCCTGGTAGAGGCTCCCCACATTGATTTTTGGGATAAACAAAAATTCAAATCTCGTGATAATATCAAGTTATTGTTACTTACGAAATTGCAGTGCAATAAATTTGACCAAAAGTTGATTCTATTTTCATAGGGGCCGAAACAATTGATGATAGATAGATTTGTCCCTAAGGGAGATCTAAGCCCTTCCATTAAAATTATAGCCTCAAAGATAGAGTAATTAAAAGGACCAACCGAGGGGGACCAACCTCACAATAGACCACCTAAATTCCGAGTAGCATCAATAGAAAAGAAATTTGACCCCACCAACAAGTTGGATAAACGTTCAACAACTTTCAGGCACTCTTGCAAGAAAATGACATATGGAATATGAATAGAGAACATATGCTTAAGATCATTCCTCTTAGGGAAGCCCCTAACCCGCTCATATTCAGGGACAAGATCTTCATTAGGTATATGGAACTCTACTCTAAGGGCCCTATAAAAGGGTTGGGAGTACGATTATGATCATCTAGAAAAAACCATAGCCTTTCTCTTTGGAGCCCTTCCCCTACTTTGCATATCAATGGAGGTTTGATTGAGCCCTTCCAAATGAAATAAGTCAAAAGAAGAGGGTTTTAAATTATGAGAAACTACCCCTGAACCCTTAGCTTCCATAGGAGAAAGTAAATTTAGAAAATACCCACTAGTCGATGAAGACTCAAAGAATCCACCTTTAGGCTATTTTCACTTCCAAAAATCCCTTTACAATTTGGATTTGAACACCTTGAAAACCAAATCTTGTTGATGTACAATACATGCTCCTTATCCTCATCTTTATTTTCCATAATCAAGACTAAAGAGGATAATATTCCCGATATTTCCCCCAAGTCCAATAATAAATAATTATGAGTTCTCTTTCACCAATATTCCAATTGACAATGTCTTGTTTAGAAAGCTTAGATCCATTCCCCATATCCCCATCATCATTGTCTAGAAACATATTTGTGCTTATCTCTAAAGAAAAATTCACCTAAATCGACTCCTCTAAAGGCCCATCAGACCATGCTTCAGTCAGATGTCCTTCTTGATAGCTATGTACTTCAAGGCCTTTATGTGTCATACTACTTCCTTGTATAATTAAAGATGGAACCCCTACATCAGCCTGAACCCTATCATTATGAACCACTTCTAAAGAATGTACAGGGTTATCAACAAGGATGGCATTTTGGTTAGGAAGGGGCATCTCCAACAAGTCATGAAGGCTATGCTCTCACATAACATTAACTTAGACTTCCTTTCAGTAAAAAATTCCAATCATTTGAGAGATACCAATATTTTTTGAGTCGAAAATTTCTACCAATTCTTTAGCTTTCATTGAGTTAACATTCCACTCCACCTTCTTAAGAGAGGAACTCCTTTAGTATAAATCATGCATGATGTGCCCTAAATTTTTGCATCACCCACATCAGAAAGTTACACCCCGATTCATGAGGGGTTGCACAAAAGTCTAATCCCCCCATTTTGAAACAAATTATGCTACTAGTTCTTTGGAAATATCAACTTCGACAAACACTCAAGTTACACATTAGTTTTCTTTAATAAATTGTGCTTCATGAACAAATAAGGCTCTACCAACCAAATTCCCAATTGTCATTAGGTTGTTGACATTCCACAATTGTAACAACAAACCTAGAAAAAGAAGCCAAACATGTTGAATAAAAAAGGATTTGTGCCATGGATTGAATGTAGGGTAGAAATGTCTTAAAAGTATGCTTGCCTCCCTCACAACAACAAACCCTTAAGGATTGCCTCTACATCCATTTTTTAATGAAATCTAAACAAACTCCAACCCTTTAGGAGAATGTGAAAAGATGGCAAATAATCCAATATAGGGACCCAAATTTTAACCAACCATTCTCCCAAAATTTTCCTTCTAAAATCTCTTGTCCAAAACTCTACCAGTATGACCTTAGACAAAACCAAGGAAAAATCAATAAAAAGATCAAAACCCTACCATACATTCAAAATTTCCTTCTTAAGCCCGCAAATAATGACACTTCCTTTGCCAATGGAATCTTTCTTTGGTTGTCGCAACTGCATCTAGATCCCTTTCCTTAACAAACTTAACCTCTTGAGGGATCAAAGAGTAAGTTCCCAAATTCGCAGAAACACTACACTACATGTTCCCTTCTCTGAAAAATCGATTACTAACTCTTGCATTGAAGGCTTGTCACATTCAATGAAATTAGACTTAGGGATAACATCATGATTTGCATGTCACTTACTCTTTGATTCCAATCTTCCATATGGATCATGACCCTTTTGCTTGCCATCACCTAAGCAGTTTTTCAAATCTTGGATAATCCGCATTTCAAAAGCTCTTTCATATTCCTTGTATCTTTATACACTACAAGTGTATGGGTGATGCCTCCAGAGATTTGAACACAGGTGGGACCACTGCAAATTAATTCCAAATACCAAAACTCAAAAGCCAAAAGTTGGTAACGGGACTTGTTTTCATATTGCTTGTATCCTCCTACACTACGGGGTATGGGTGATGCCCCCAGAAATGGGTTTGTTTTGCTATCAACCCTAGCTGCTGCCAGGTTTGAACACAACAGAAAAATACCATTGGCAACTAGTAGATCCAGAATTGTTGAAAGCAGCCACCCAAGGTAGAAAGGTTAAAGGGTTGAAAGAGGGTAAAAGGGTTGAGAGACGTAACGAAGCAAAAAGAAAGGGTTGAGAGAGGGTAAAAGCGTTCAGTGATGTAACGAAGCAAAAGGAAATGACACGGGGTTATGAATAACTGATTGTGGGCCAAAACTTGTGGCCTCCTCATTCAAAACCCCAGATGATCTGCCTTCAATGTTGACATGGTCAAGCCCACGAACAAAGAGGTTCTTCGCACAAGGAGAACACAGGCTGCTTGTGTATGAATACGTTCAGCCTATAAATACGTTCCCAACGGTTCCCTAGGACAACTATCTTTTCTCTACCATCATCCAACTCGAGTGGAAGAAGCGATACCGGATAGCATTAGGGACGGGCAGAGGAATAGCTTAACTGCACGACCAAATACTTAAACTCCGCGTAACCAATATTAACCGTTCGAGTAATGTTGCGTTCTTTTCTCTACCATCATCCAGCTCGAGTGGAAAAAGCGATACCGGATAGCATTAGGGACGGGCAGAGGAATAGCTTAACTGCACGACCAAATACCTAAACTCCGCGTTGTTGAAATCGTAATTTCAACGCAGACGCCAGAAACCGTCGGGCAAACCCACCGGAGAGTTCTCGGGCCAGTTTCCGGCGAAGGGAATCTCCGTACTCTTCAACCCGAGAAAATTTGGAGCCGCCACGTGTTTCTGACCTGACGTAACGCAACATCACGTTCTCGGGAGGTAAACTTCAGCAGTTGTATGGTTTCCGATATCAACCTCCGCCGTCCGATCTCCTTGCGTGTTGTCAGCCGTCGATTCTTGAAGGTGCACGGGCCTGCGTCAATTCAATGGTTTGCGTGGCGTGCTTGGTTTTCCTGTTGACCACCGCAGAAAAGGAATTAAATTGAATTTATTGAGGTCGTAAATGGGTGGTAGAACATTTAATTTTAATGTTCTTTTATATGCACGGCGGTATGGGCACATACACTATATGTGTCATATTTTTAAAAGGAGCGTTGACCATTATTTTTTTATATAAACACATGGAACGAAAAAAAAGGGTGCTCCGGGGTTGTTATACATGGACCATTGTAAAAGGAATAGATGGGGCAGCATATGTTAAAAAAAATGGAAAATTGTAAAATGTATAGAGTGCATGGTGAAAAGAGGAATGTATATGAGAGTGCGTAAAAATTAGTTTTTTGCTGCAGTGAAAAACTTGCAAGAAAACTATGGTGATGCACAGAAGTGCATAAGTGAATGTGAATGTTTTTATGCGTAGATCTCTGTTGATCTTGCAAGGAGAAAAACAAATGCACAGCAGTGCGAAGAAATTACATGGAACAGGTTGTAATGTTTTGTGAGACATAGTAAAACAGAGGAGTAGCAAAAACCATGTGTGGTTTTGCACAGCAGTGCATAAAGAAAATGGTGGAGCGTTTTTTGTAAGTCTGTGTAAATTTTGTTTTACAGCAGCCTGTAAAAGGAGTTTTACATCAGTAAATGTAAATGGGGTTTTACAGCAGTAAACCCAGCATAGTGAAATCTCAGGTGGAGAGAAAAGACAGAGTTTTTATTTTTGATGGGTGAAAGTAATTTTGGTAAATCCCTCTGAGTGAAAGAGGATGAATGTGTATCAGTGTTTTTGTTTTAATGAATTGAAATGATTTTATGGCTGTGTAATACTCTGTTATGAGTAGATTTGTTTTTAAAAAAAAAAAGCTTCCCTGTGCACAAAGGTCCTGGAACAGTGGAAACAGAGCATTGGCTCTGTGGTGTTAGAATGTCTGGTTTTGGTATTTTCCCCTTTAAAAATAACCAACAGTGGTATCAGAGCTAGTCCAGGCTCTTTGAAGACTCAAAGAAGCTGAAGGAAGGTGTGGTTGCAGCAGTCAAACCTCTCCAGCAGTGTGAAGACTCAACCAAAAGGAGTTAAGGTATTTTTCAAAGCTTTCCTTTCTGTTATTGTTAAAGGAACAGTGAGTGATTTAAAGAAAACACAGTCAAGTATTTAAAGCCTAGATAAGAATGGCAAGGTCAAAGAAGAAAGCCTCCAAGCCTGCTAAAAATATGTCTCCCTCCTCTACTAAACTAGAAGGCAACCTGTTTGAAAGCATTGTATTTGAGGTTCCAAAGTTTGATGGAAACTTTGATGTATGGGAAATCATGATGAGGGCTTTCCTAATGTCTGAGGGGATTGAAGTCTGGGAGTCAGTGATTGATGACAGCAAGATGGATAAAGAATCCATGGAGTATGATGCACAAGCAGCAAAACTAATCTTGGATGGACTGCCTGATTCCGTGAAGAGGAATCTAGGAAAATATACATCAGCAAAGGATATTTGGGACAGACTGCATGACCTTCATGCAAAGGGAGCACTGACCATGACAATGAGTCAAGAAGAACCCATCATAGAAGCTGAGAATGAGAAGGTTGACCTCATCAAACTTCAAGTAAGAGAAAGGGATGAAGAGCTAGCCAAGCTCAAGAAGGAGCTTGAACAATGCAAGAAGAAACATCATGAAGAAGTCATATCTATGACAAATCAGCTGAATGAAGCAAAGAAGCAGGCAGATGCCTTGACAAGTCAACTTGAACAAAGGCACATGAGAGTGAATAAGCTTGTAGAAGAGATTGGACAATACAAGGTAGAGGTCTCCTCCCTTAAGTCCGAACTACAAGAAGCCAAGAAGCAGGCACAAGGAGCTGAGAAGAAAATAAAGAGCAGTCAAGCAGAAGATGAAGAAATCTCCAAAATGAAGACAGATATTATCTCCTTCAAAATAGTAGCAGCTGAAGCTACTCGTAGCAAGGAAGAAACTGAGGGACAACTAGCAAAGAAAAACAATGTATGTGAAAAGTTAGAAGAAGAGATTGTCCTCCTCAGGAAGAAGGTTGAAGGGATGAACAAAATAATGAAGAGCTCTCAAGCTTTGGATGACATGCTCAGCTATCACAGATCTCCATTTGATAAATCAGGACTTGGGTATGTAGCTGAACCCTCAAACAAGGATGAGGATGCTTTAAGCAAAGGAGATGTGAAGAAGCCAGAAAGAGATGGTGATGCTCCTAGTTCCAGCAAAGGCAAGGAGAAAAATGAAGGCTGCAATAGAAGAGATCCTGTTCCAAGAAGAAAACCAGCTCCAAGAAGAAATGTAGCTGATGTTAAAGAGGTAAGAGGCAATGGTGATCATCAAAGGATCTCAAGGCAGCAAAGCTTCAGAAGTACATCAAGAAAACCTCCATCTCCCAGGTACCATAGTTCATTTTTTGGTTATTGTTATGCTTGCTCAAACTTTGGTCATATGGCAAAAGATTGTAGAGCATTTCATAAAGATAGATGTTGTGGTCTCCGAAAACCTCCAAGAGACAATTTTAGAAGAAATCATGAAATGTCATTCATGAAAAAAGTTGAATGCTTCAAGTGTCATAACATTGGGCATATGGCACGTGACTGTAACTTAAGATGGGCTGCTATGCAAACTAGACCCATGCAAAAGAAGAAAGTTACACAAGTATGGAGAAGAAAAGAAATACAGTGTGAAAGCCCCTTAAGCAACGCAGCGGATCTAAATTTGTTTTGAGAAGAGCCTGCCAAAAGAAGACAAGCATACATTAAAGGGGAGCTTGTAATTTTTTGTTTGCTGAACTGTATTAACAATCATTTGTTGATGGAGGGTGTATTGCAGCACAGCAGTTGCAAATGAAATCTTTGTTAATCCCTCTGAAAGGTAATATGCAGCAGTGATGAAATCAGCAATGTTTTTTGCTTTGTGTTTATGCAATATGCACAGAAATGCATAAAGAAGAAAAGATGGCAGCGCTGAAATGTAAAGAGCAGCAGCAAGATAAGAGAAAAATGCAAAGTATGGAGACCCTCACAGCAGTGGGAAGATAGAGCATAAGACAGCAGTTTGGAAATTTTTTTTGGAGCACATGGATTAGAATGAACAGCAGTTTAAATTTTTTTTGGAGTACATGCATTGAAATGCATAACAGTGGAATGTAGTTTTCTTCTATGTAATGTGAGAGAATATACTCACAGCAGAATGAGTTTAATACACAGCAGATGGAAATGTTTTGTATTGGGAATGAAAATGCAAAGCAGTGAGAAGAAAATGAGAAGAAGGCAAAACGCAGCAGAGCATAAATGCCCAGTGGCTGAGAATGCAATGAAATTCTTTCACACAGCAGTAAAAAAAATGTAATTTTTTTTATGCAATGCAACATGCACAGAAATGCCTAAAGAAAAACAGGGGCAGCGCATAGTTTTAATGCACATGGAATGAATGAGAATGTGTGAGGCAGCAGAAAAACGAAAGGAATTGCACAGTAGTGCATTGTGTAAAATGAATGAAGCTGAAGATCGTGTGAAGCAAGGGTGCATGAGAAAAGGCAGCAGCCTGTGTTTTTTTTTGTGGAGAATGAAGTGCCAAGAGTATGGGCACACAGCAGTATGATAAAACAAAAGGCAGCCACAGTGCAAATTGCAGAGGCAACGCAGCAGCAAATAAAACCCAGGGATGATAGTCTATGGTTATGGGTATGGACAGCAGTGAATATGAAAAATGCAACAACAAGAAGTTTTGAACAGCAGCACATGCAAAAGAAATTTTCCTTACAGCAGTAAAGGTAAATGTAATGAATTTGTTGTTCATTGAAATGCAACATATGCAACAGCAGTGAGTGTAAGAAATGCTTATACACAGCAGTGTAAATTTGTAAGTTGGGACAGTGTAATTGTTCCAGAAAAGACAGAGTATTTTGTCTTTGAAGAATGCACAGCAATGCAGAGTTTGTAAAGAAATGTAAGAGCAGTGCATGTGTAAACGCAGTAGCGTGGAGCAGACACAGCAGTGTGGGGTAGATGCAGCAAAGAAGATGGCACAACAGTGCAGCAGAGAATATGCAGCAGCATAAAAGAACAATGTAATGAGTTTGCACACACAGCAGTGCAATGATTGTTTGTTTTTGAAACTGCATGTAAAGCAGTGTCTGTTTGGTAAATCCCTCTGTTAATGAGGAAGTTGCTTTTCAGCACAGTCATTTGGTGAAACCCTCTATTAAAGAGGAAGGTGCTTTTCAGCACAGTTTCATGGTGAATCCCTCAGTCAAGAGGAAGATGCTTTTCAGCATAGTGTGGTAAATCCCTCTATCAAGAGGATGAAGCTTTTCAGCATAGTCACAGGTGAATCCCTCTGTCAAGAGGAAGGTGCTCTTCAGCACATTGTTATGGTGAATCCCTCTGTCATGAGGAAGGTGCTCTTAAGCACAGTTTCAGGCTAATCCCTCTATTAAGAGGAAGACAAATTTGTTGTTTGTGAACTGCATCAGAAGCAGTTGGTGAATCCCTCCATGTGAGGAAGTGTTTGGGTCAGCTTGAATGCCCAGCTGTTGAAATTAAAGGGGAGTGTTGAAATCGTAATTTCAACGCAGACGCCAGAAACCGTCGGGCAAACCCACCGGAGAGTTCTCGGGCCAGTTTCCGGCGAAGGGAATCTCCGTACTCTTCAACCCGAGAAAATTTGGAGCCGCCACGTGTTTCTGACCTGACGTAACGCAACGTCACGTTCTCGGGAGGTAAACTTCAGCAGTTGTATGGTTTCCGATATCAACCTCCGCCGTCCGATCTCCTTGCGTGTTGTCAGCCGTCGATTCTTGAAGGTGCACGGGCCTGCGTCAATTCAATGGTTTGCGTGGCGTGCTTGGTTTTCCTGTTGACCACCGCAGAAAAGGAATTAAATTGAATTTATTGAGGTCGTAAATGGGTGGTAGAACATTTAATTTTAATGTTCTTTTATATGCACGGCGGTATGGGCACATACACTATATGTGTCATATTTTTAAAAGGAGCGTTGACCATTATTTTTTTATATAAACACATGGAACGAAAAAAAAGGGTGCTCCCGGGTTGTTATACATGGACCATTGTAAAAGGAATAGATGGGGCAGCATATGTTAAAAAAAATGGAAAATTGTAAAATGTATAGAGTGCATGGTGAAAAGAGGAATGTATATGAGAGTGCGTAAAAATTAGTTTTTTGCTGCAGTGAAAAACTTGCAAGAAAACTATGGTGATGCACAGAAGTGCATAAGTGAATGTGAATGTTTTTATGCGTAGATCTCTGTTGATCTTGCAAGGAGAAAAACAAATGCACAGCAGTGCGAAGAAATTACATGGAACAGGTTGTAATGTTTTGTGAGACATAGTAAAACAGAGGAGTAGCAAAAACCATGTGTGGTTTTGCACAGCAGGGCATAAAGAAAATGGTGGAGCGTGTTTTGTAAGTCTGTGTAAATTTTGTTTTACAGCAGCCTGTAAAAGGAGTTTTACATCAGTAAATGTAAATGGGGTTTTATAGCAGTAAACCCAGCATAGTGAAATCTCAGGTGGAGAGAAAAGACAGAGTTTTTATTTTTGATGGGTGAAAGTAATTTTGGTAAATCCCTCTGAGTGAAAGAGGATGAATGTGTATCAGTGTTTTTGTTTTAATGAATTGAAATGATTTTATGGCTGTGTAATACTATGTTATGAGTAGATTTGTTTTAAAAAAAAAAAGCTTCCCTGTGCACAAAGGTCCTGGAACAGTGGAAACAGAGCATTGGCTCTGTGGTGTTAGAATGTCTGGTTTTGGTATTTTCCCCTTTAAAAATACCTAACACGCGTAACCAATATTAACCGTTCGAGTAATGTTGCGTCGAGTGAACTTCAGACGATAAGGTTCAAAATGCCAGCCATACAAAATGCAGAGAATATCTTGCTTTTTAGTTTTTTTTTTTTTTTGTCTTTATATCAAATATGCATATAAATATACTTGGAGTTTTATGGTCATTTTTATTTACATGGCAGGATTCCAGAAGATTTTAAAATCCAATGGACAACTGTGAAGCAGCGAGATTAGTCAATTGACATCATGCTGTTCGTCCGGATATTTTCGAAATTTGCTATCTAAAGCAGTTCAGCAGGAGCTTTATAAAAATGCCCTGGTTATTGGATATTGTTGTAGAAAAAAAATCCAACACATATGTGCGCTTGCTCTGTGTTTGGTGATTGAAGCAAGCTGCCGATGGAGCCTAACGACTTTCCTTTGTATACTACACTGGAAAAGAAATCACTCTTATACAGAGCTTATTCGTGCACCCACTTTTCTGCAATAATCGGTCTCATATGTTATCGCTTGTTGTATATCCCAAGTGAGGATTCTTGGCCATGGATTCTGATATTTGTCGCAGAACTAGGCTTCTCGTACAGCTGGATTCTGGACCAAGCCCTAAGATGGTGGCCAGTTCAACGAACAGTCTTCCCAAAGAGACTTTCTAAGAGGTAATAATTTTCCCATCTACGTTTCAGCACCAGAGTATTAAACCAGAGTTAAATATGATTTCATTCAACGGTGTCATGTATATGTTATGAATATTAAATAATTTGCCCATATCGACAGGTTTCAGAGCAATTTACCGCCTTTGGATATCTTTATTTGCACTGCTGATCCTTTCAAAGAACCTCCACTGACTGTTATAAACACAGTATTGTCCGCTCTTGCCATAGATTATCCCATGGGAAAATTGTCATGTTATGTTTCTGACGATGGAGGATCACCTCTGACATTTTATGCTCTCTTGGAAGCTTCACGTTTTGCAAAGATCTGGATTCCATTTTGTGATAAATACTCCATTCAAGACAGATGTCCAGAGGTTTACTTCTCAAATCCCAGTGCTCTGGAAAACGTAAATCTGCTCTTCATGACAGACTGGAAGCATGTAAATGTAAGTCGGTAGTGTTTTATCCCACCAAGGACTAGACTTTAACTTGTAGTTTTTCGACTTACTTCACATCCTTTACCAGGCTTAAACAGCCTTTATTTTTATTTTTTGTTCTTTCAGAAAATGTATTTTGAATTGAAGGATCGAATCAACAACGTCATGGAGATGGGCAGTGTTCCACCAGATAAACAGAATGAACACCAAGGATTCAAGGACTGGGTTTCTGGAAGCAGTAGGCGAGATCATCCAAGTATAGTTCAGGTCATCTGTGTTACTGAATCTTTCGAATCATATCTACTTACGCTGTTCTAAACATCTCTAGTTGAGATCGCCTGTCTTAGTCCATATTCAGATGCTATATATATATATATGAATGTTTGAATGGCGAGTGCAGATTTTACTGGAGAAGGGAGAGGACAGGGACATTGAAGGAAATGATCTGCCCGGTCTTATATATGTCTCCCGTGAGAAGCGACCTGGAATTCCCCACCATTACAAGGCTGGTGCTCTTAATGTTCTGGTAATATATTTTCATGTGTACTGTTTTTGTTACCAAGAAAGCAGTCGATTAGTACATTTAGGAGTATAATCTAGTTAAGGTCGCCGAAGATTACAGGGACATAATTTATGATGTTGGCAGCTAAGAGTCTCTGGCGTAATGAGCAATGCTCCCTTCATTCTCACTCTTGATTGCGACATGTACACCAACAATTCTGAAGCACTTCGTCAAGCCATGTGCTTTTTCTTGGACCCTAAAACAGGTGACCAGTTTGGCTTCGTCCAATTCCCTCAAGTATTTCATGGCATCACGAAGAATGATATCTATGGAAATAGTCTCAGGATATTCGCCGAGGTGGGTATATAGAGCTTTCAGATCTGCGAAATTGTGTGAAAACCTGCAGATAAACTTAGTAATGAGAGCTGTAAATTTTCATATGCAGATCGATTTTAAAGGACAAGATGGAATTGATGGTCCATTCTACGTAGGCACCGGATGCATTCACCGCAGGGAGGCCTTATGTGGGACTGAGCGACGACAGAGCTCCTCAAATTATCATAAAGCTGCATCCGCCTTTGTTTGTGCAGAAGAAACAGTTGCGAAAGATAAAGCAAGTTCATCGAAGATGCTGAAAGATGCACGAGAACTTGCAAATTGCACATACGAGGACAACACCCTGTGGGGCAAAGAGGCAAGTCCCATTTCCAGTGTCACTACATAATCGTATCGAGTGAAAGGATTGCTGGATATTAAATGCTGAGATTCAAATTTGTCTATTGCAGTTTGGCATGATTTATGGCTGTGCTGTGGAGGATATATTGTCAGGCTTTGTTATACAGTGCAAAGGGTGGAGATCTATTTACTGCAATCCAAGACGAAGCGCATTTTTGGGGTGCGCTCCAAATAATTTAATTGATACACTAACACAGCATAAAAGGTGGGCTGTCGGTCACCTGCAATTGTTTGTGAGCAAGTTTTGCCCATATATATATGGGATTCATCGAATACAAATAGCCCAGAGAATGTGTTACAGTTACTACCCGCTATGGTCTCTGTCTTCCATGCATAAACTTTGCTACGGATTAATTCCTGGTCTTTGCATGCTCCGTGGTATTTCATTATTTCCCAAGGTATTTTTCTCAAATGCAGAACCTTTGGAAATCCTTTTTTATTTTGAGGTATCGTTCCGCATTGTATTTTTGGCCTGTTAATTTTCATTACTAATTATTTATTTTTCGTTATGCGCAGTTATCTAGTTCATATTTCTTTCTCTTCGCTTTGTTAGCAATATCTGCATATGGTTACAGTCTGTTTGAGTATATATGGATCGTGGGTTCGCTTAATCGTTGGTGGAACGAACAGAGAATGTGGATGATAAAAGGGGTTTCGGCCTATCTCTTTGCTGTAATTGAATTCGCTGGCAACATGATTGGTGTATCGGAGGTGGGCTTCGAGCTGACGAACAAAGTAGTGGACAGTGAAGCAGCCAAAAGATACGAGGCCGAAATTTTTGAGTTTGGTGTGGCATCTCCTTTGTTTGTTCCACCAGCAACCTTGGTAGTAATAAACTTGATATCTGTAGTGGGTGGATTAGCACGAATCCTGCGAGAAGGGTATTCGGCTTTTGAGTGTATGACTTTGCAGTTAATTTTGTGCAGCTTCATTGTCATCAGTGGTTATCCTATATTGGAGGCCATGTTTCTGAGGAAGGACAAAGGGCGAATACCTACTTCAATTACTATTTTGTCTACTTTAGTTGCAGTCTCTGTTTGTTCCGTCGCTTCCATGGCCATTCCATCGCGGTAGGAAGAAGCTCTATGTTTTTAAAAACAAGGCTCCGTTGTAAACTCATCGTCCCTGATTAGAAGTTGGTTTATGTGATAGTTTTATTTTTCTTGAGATATCTTTAATTTGTCGTGTACGTTTAACATTAATGGATCATAAGTCTCTCATTTGTGCATGAGGTACCCGTGTTAATTATTACAGCAGTGGAATGCTTAATCTTGAAGTACACAGACAACAGTGGAAGAGATGTAGATTAGCTGACTTATTTTATACGAGAGATGAGTGACTTACCTTATTTTTTCTATTTTGTATTACTAGCATAAAAGATGCGACTATTTTTGCTAAAAGAGATTTGGAAGGTTAGGAATGTTTACTGAAAGAAACAGAACACAATAACGAGAAGCCAATAAACCGCAGCTGAAAGCTGCCAAATTAAACACAATCTCGCTGATCATCTCTATTTCTATTTATAACAAAATTAAAGTCCGTTACATCAATTAAAATATTGATTTTGCCAGGTGGTGCTGCCCCTTCACATTTGAATAAGCTAAGGCGGTGTTGGCCTTTGAAATAAGACAAGCTGAGGCGTGGAAATAATCATCTCCTTCCTTCGCGACGCTTTTAAATTTGTAGAACCATGTGATTTTATCTTTATTTATCCGCATTTAGTCATTCAAATTTCAAAAAATTATAAAAAAGTGTCATTTTAATATTAGTTTTCCTATATTTTAAATACTAAGTTCATATATTCTAAAATTTAATAGTTTTTATGGGGAATGAATTTAGTTTGTTATTGAAATAAATAATTGGGTGGAGAGCCTAGTATACAATGGAGATGTTGTCACTTAACATAAAGTTACATTAAAAAATATTAATGAACATAACGTTACATTAAAAAAAAATATTAAGAAAATATGAGGAAGATGTTCTCACATAACATAACGTTATATTAAAAAAAATATTAAAAATATGAGGGAGATGTTGTCACGTAACGATGTTACATTACAAAAAATACTAAAAAAATATGAGGGAGATGTTGTCACGTAAATATTTGTCGGCTAATATATATTGTATATGTTGAATATATGTGTAACGTTATTATATATGTGTTGGGTAATATATACTAAAGATATGTGTAACGTTTCTTCATTGAATAACAAAGAAAAATAGGTAAAAGAAGCCCTTGATTCAATTGGGCATATTATGTAATAATAACGAGGTAAATTTCGTGGTGTTTTCAGTTGTAGAAAGGTAAACTCAATATAATGGAAGGTGTTCAATAAAATTAATAGGAGTAAGGGGAAATATTGAGTAGAATGTAATATTTAGGGTGGCATGTGACCTAAAATATTTTAATTATAAATATTTACCATGGATATTATTAACTTCTAAGTAGGTTTTTTTACAATACCATGGGCCAATAACCACAAGAGAAAGATGGAGAGGGAAAGGAGGGAAGAGAACTATAATACCATGGGCTACTACCATGGTTTATCAATGCTTTTGATTATCATGTTATGGATCTAGGCTTTTACTTGTTAAAGTACCATGGGCCAATACCATGTCTTATCAATACCACATGCCAAAAAACAATAACTTATTTCAAAATACAAATATTTTATTTTAATTTAATTTTATAACATTTTTTAATTAAATCTAAGAGAAAAAATGTTATAATTACTCTCGAGGAATATCTAAACCCTCCATGCTCACGACTACTAACAATATTTTCATAGAGATTAAGTGGAAGTTTTAATAAATTAAAAAATGAGAATACTTTAATATATACATATGTGAAATTTATATAATATAAATAATATTATAAAGAACTAGGATAGATGCATCTTAACCAAGGATCCAGCCATCAGAAAGCAAAGTGATAAGTGTGTGATTCTTTTAATTTTGTTATTATTGTATTTTCTTTAACATGATTGATCCAAAATATAGGTTTAATATTTTACAACCAATTGTTTTTTATTAATTTAGATACTCTCTTAAATACAATACAATGGGATCATATTTAATAAAGAGAGAGATGGAAGGGGGAATAGAGTGTGGGAGAAAGACATAGAGGTGAGAGGCACAGTGAGAGAGAGAAAGGAAGAGAGAGAGGAGGGGGAGAGAGGGAGGCAAAGAGATGGATTTGGAAGGGAAAAGAGAGGGAGTGACAAGGGATAGATGGAGATGAAATGAGGGAGAGAGGAAACGAGAAAAGAGAGAGAAAAGGAGAGGATAGAGATAGGGAAAGAAGTAGAAGAGACAGACAGGGAGACATAGATATGGAGGGGGGAGAGAGGAGGAGAGAGAGAAGGGGAGAGGGAGATAGTGACAAAGTTGGAGGGTGTAGAAAGAGTGTGTGTGTGATGGGGGAGAGACGGAGGGAGGTGGGAGAGAAGGGAAGAGAGAGGAATGTAAAAGAGAGAGGACTTAACAGAGAGGAGAGAGAGGGGTAGAGAGAGATGGAGCTGGAAGGGGAAGAAAGACATAGAGAGAGAAAGGTGGAGAGGGAGTGACAAGAGAGAGATGGAAAGCCAGAGAAGGGGAGACAGAGAGAGAGAGAGAGAGAGAGAGAGAGAGAGAGAGAGAGAGAGATATGGAGAGAGAATGTGTATGTTTTGTGGGTGAGAAGGAGAGACAAGGGGAGATAAAGATATAGATGGAGTGGGCGAGCGAGTAGAAGATAGAGGCAAAGAGAGGGAGGGAGAAAGAGGGAAATATGAGAGAGAGAGAGAGAGAGAGAGAGGCAAGAGATAGAGAGGGAAAGGAATAAGGAGAGATAGATATATAGATAGATAGATATGGGGAGAGAGAGAAAGAGTGTGACATATGTTTAGGGGGTTGAGATAGAGAGACAAATAAGGAGAGATGGAGGGAGGTATAAATATAGATAGCAATGGGAGAGATGAAAGAAGAGAAAGATAGAGAAAGTTAGGGAGAGGCAGATAGAATGAGACGAGGGAGAGTGAGGGGAAGAGAGAGAAGGAGAGGGGGAGGGAAAGAGAGAGAAGGAGAGGGGGAGGGAGGTAGACAGATAATGGAAGGTGGAGAGAGAGGAAAGAATAAAGATTCTCACAAAGACAAATATATGCATAGAAGTTAGATCTAGAAAGTCATGAATATTTATGTTTTTGAATGTGGTTGTTGATTTCTAATCCTATTGATCACATGCACTATATGCATTGATTTTAGTGTAGATGTCGATTTATAATTCTATTTAATTCCTTACGTTAGATGCATTAATTGTAGTGTCGATGTTGATTTCTATTCCTATTTGATTGCTTGCATAGGATGCATTGGTTTTAGTGTAGATATTGATTTCTAATCCTATTTTATCGTTGCACTAGATACACTAATTTTAGTTTAAATGTCGATTTCTAATCATATTTAATACCTTATACTAGATGCATTGATTTTAGTGTAGACATTTATTTCTCCTCATATTTGATTGCTTGCATTAGATGCATTGATTTCAGTTTAAATATTGATTTCTAATCCTATTTGATTGCTTGCACTATATGCATTGATTTTAGTATAGATGTTGATTTCTAATCCTATTTGATTGTTTGCACTAGATGCATTGATTTTAGTGTAGATGTTAATTTTTGGTTTGATGCAACAAGATGTATAATGTACATTAATTTCAAAGAAATTAGATTAATAGTGTGCATTGATTTAAGTGTATGCACATCTCTACCTCCTCCATCTATATCTCTATCTCCCATTGTCTCTCCTTCTTTATCTCTCTATCTCATCCCCTAAACATACACTCTCTCTCTCCATATCTATATATCTCTCTCTCCCTCTCTTCCTTTCCCCTCCCTCTCTCTCTTCCCCTTCTCTCTCCATAGCCATATCTTTTCCTCCCTCCTTGTCTTTGCCTCTCTCTTCTTCCCTCTCCCCACCATCTATATCTTTATCTTGCCTTGTCTCTCCTTCTCACCCCCAAAACATACACACTCTCTCTCAGTGTAAGAACATAAAAATTATTCAACCATAAATACAATACTTGAATTTTCATCGTAAATAAAATGTTTGCTTACCCGAAATGTTTTCTTCTTGAAATTATAAACTATTTATAATTGGGTACATTCTTATTATTCCCATTTTCCATCATTCAATATTGTTAATTACTTTGCATTCAAAAGTGGTAATAGAAAATAACTACCATTGAAAATTATTTGGGGTTTAACCCTCCATAAGTCACAATGATTCAATTTCGAGAAAACTACTATTAATATCGGAGAGGAACATAGACAAGGTATGTTGTTTACTACAATAGCTCGAGTTAAATATTTGAATTGTCTATTCAAAATTCTTAATTACTTTGCATTCAAACACAGTAATATAAAATAACTACCATTGAAAATTGTTTCCGGTTTAACCCTCCATAAGTCACAACGATTGAATTTCGAGAAAACTACTATTAATATTGGAGAGGAACAGAGACAATGTATGTTGTTTACTATAGTAGCACGAGTTAAATATTGAATTTCAAGAAAACTACTATTAATATTGGAGAGGAACAGAGACAAGGTATGTTGTCTACTATAGTAGCACGAGTTAAATATTTGAATGGTCTATGATTCCAACTACTCTTTTCATATGATCGATATGAGAAAATGGAAAAACTAATATGTGTGACAATAAGAACAATGGAAGAAAATAGTTTTAGATTGATTTAATGAATATTGTTTGTAATTGGTTATATTCTTAGTATTCACATTTTCTGCCTATCAAAATTTTTTCATTGACACTTTGCAGTCAAAATTTGTATTTCATCATTTTGAATGCAGTCTCTCTCATCTCAACAAAGAGAGGTAACTAAGAAAATTTTAGATTAAATTGACCAAATTAATCTTATACATATTTAGCATCTTTAAAATGATCAAAATAATTAGATGTTCGGAAAATTTCATATGACTGCGCATGGCTGAAACCAACCTAGATCCATCTTAACACCGGATGTATCAAGCGCCGAAACCCAAAACTTCTGACTCAGTAAGACTTCGTTTCCATGGCCATTACAAATTAAGCTTCCCCAAACCAACAATTATATATATTTTATTATAAATATAAAAAATTTAATTTTTTTTGAAATTTATTATATTTTATCACAAATTTTTCAATTACATTCTTCTATTTTCCAAAATTCTTTGTATTTACATTTTCGCATTTCAAAAACTAAAAGAACTTATCATTTTTCAATTATATTTCATAGCAAAGTATGAATTTGCACTTCTAAACCTATGTAACCATGCACACAAATTCTCTATATTTCCCTGCTTCAGGTTCAAAAACTGAAAGCCGCTCTCTCTCGTTCTCAAAATAATGTTTAACTTGAAAAGAATTATAAGTTTCTGTTTATACAAGTTTCCCTACGAATGGTCACATGTCATATCTTGGTCACGTGCATGACTTAAAAAAATGATACAAATAATAAATTTGTATAAGTCAAATATATCTAAAATTTAAGAAAATTAATTACTTTATAAGGAAAGTAATGTGCAAATAGTCTTAGAGTGACTTACAAAAATGTCTAATAAATTATTTTATAAGACGAATATATCTAAATTTTACGAAAAATAAATCTTTTATGAGGGAAGGAATGTGTAAATAGGCCTAAAGTGGCTTAGAGAAACGAAACATTTTATATGGATTTGCATACCGATGATTTCAACAAATTAAAAAAATATTATCTTATTTCTATGTAATTAATTTATAAAAATAACACTAAGTGATTTTGATCAATTTTGATAGATTTTCAGAAACATTTTTATTTATGAAAATTTGAATATTACAAGTTGGTTGTTGGATGTTCGTCCTAACGTAGTTAACATTCTAATAAGCCTCTTCATTAGATAAGATCTTCGTCTTTTCAGAAGAGGATGTTCCTCTATTCATCTCGGGAAATTTCAAACAAATAAGACCTAAAATATCTTGTGTTTTGTTTATATATGCGCATATAAAGTAGTGTCCATGTAATGATCCTTTTGAATATGTACATATAGTTTGTGAATGATTAACATATAAAAATAATGGATAAAAATAATGGATAACATATTAAGATGAGCATGTGATATATTTATTATATAAATGATAGATATTAATAATGCATTTTAATGACGCTTGATTTTCATCTTTCAAGTGGTTTCTTGGAGTTTATTTATTGATCACATTTCACATCAACTCTTAGCAGATTAGGTGTCCTACATTCCCCCTTAATCTGAAGGGTTATATACAATTCCAAGAAAAGAGATCTAATACGAAAATACAGCAATGAAAAACAACAATAAGTTGAATGTGCTCTCTCGGATGATGGCATAAGGTGGCAGAACTCAAGGTCTCAACCAACGGTGGTTTAAGGATGACCACCAATATTGGAATGCTTAGTGCAGTTCGTGGAACTCTTCCAATCTGACAAGAAGATGAAGTCTTTTGCAAGAGGAAGTGCTCTCGATTTTTGTGAAAAAGAAGACCTTTGAGTCTCAACCTGGAACACTTTGTGAAATTCTCGGAACTCTTCTAATTCTGGCAAGAAGCTAAAGTATTCTACCGGAGGAAGTGCTCCTTAATGCTTTGAAAAGGGAGACCTTCAACCTCAAAAAAGGGAGGTCTTCAACTTGCGATGGTTTAAGGAAGGCCACGAACCAAAGTCATGCTTAGGGGATTCTCTATCTCTGGCTACAACTCTAAATCTATGTATGGTTGTCTTTGGCTGTAGGCTTAAGCAGTAGGTTCAAGTTGTGGCTTAGGCTCACTTGATTTATCATTGAAGTTTGTATATGACTATCAATTCCCCCTTGTCAAATACAAGGTGATAACATGAAGGGAACTCAATTGCAAGATATTTTAATACTCTAGCTGAAATTTTGACATATGACCAAAATATAATCTTGGTTATCGGACGCCATTGCCAAGAAGAGATCCATCCAAGGTGAATCCTTGTTCTTGCAGGAGGTTTGTTTTTGAAGCATTTGTTTGAATGATGAGTTTGTTGGCTACAATGCTCACACAGATGAAGACGAAAACAATGATATTTCATATCGCTAACTCAATCACAATGTTGCCATCTAACAATATGTTTTGAATGGGGAGCAGGAATAGGTGGATATGAATCTTCATGAATAAACCCAACATCATGAAACTGTATGGGCTTGGAATAGTCTAGAATATGAAAGGGCACATCCTTATTATATCCAAGACTAGTTTTGTTCTTGTTATTGATAACTTATTCCCAAGGTTCGATTATGGGCTTGGGAATTGTAGACTGAAATTCTACACCTTTTTACACATCTACTCTTGAAATGGGTACAACATCTGAAATTTCTAGATGTTGATGAGAATATACCCCAATCTCAAATAAAAGGTTGTTCTCAACAAAAACAAGTTTAGGATGATGACTACACTATTTTAACTCATACCGTTGTAATTGGGACTCAAGTTGCAAAATCTCTATCTTCTCTTGTGCAATTTGTAGAGAGATTATAATGTTGGAAGGAGTGTCCATGCTAATTTCTAAAGTTTCATGAAGAGTAGAGTGTATGAGTGTTTTCATGAACTTTAATAATTCACCATGCATGGGCATTTTTTTTTATATAAAAAAGGTTGAACAAATGATGAAATGATGAGGGGAAAATACTCACTTGTACTCGATTGACGGTGTTGGACCTGCCAACATCTAGGGGATCTCCCTGGTATGAAGTCCCAACTAGACCTGACACTGTTTGTTGTAGGAGTCTCATCCAATACGATGGCCTGATTTCCATTATCTTAGAGATTTTCCTTACCTCTTTTTGTTCAACACATGAGAGTGTTATTCTTGTAACTTCAAGAAAGTGAGTTGAGTATGCCTCTTGCGCACGTAATGTAACTTTGTGTGTACGTTCTCTTGTTGTAAGGGAGAGGGTAAAAGTGAGCCTCTAGATGAGAGGTAGTAGTACCACCCAGGGAGAGACACACGCGAAAACAAAAAGGGTTTTTCCAACATCCAATGGAATATTCCATATTGGATGTAACAGTCATTAAAACCAAAGTACAAGGGAAAACACATAAATGTCCATCGGACTAGTACACACGAGGGTGACGATCGTTATAACCAAGAAAACACAAGGATGGTTTGTCTAATGTCCGAAGGAGTAGTCCACACGGATGAGAAAACAATGATAAATACTACAACACATCTTCAACAATGTAAGTAATAAAATAACTGAAGTAGTTAAGAAAGAACGCATTACAAACATTTAAAGAATAGTCTTACAAACGAATACAAACATGTGTGAATACGTGCTGGCTTGAGACAAGCTTCTAAATTAAGAAAAAGTTCCAAAACACATGTGTAAACGATACATCACTAGCCCTAGTAGTGGGACATTGGAGCCACTCCTCACTCCTCAAAGAACAAACTACATACTCTCAAGGTTATGTGGGAGGATCCAAGGTGAAAATTCTTTTGCTCATACAATGAGGGGGTATATATAGAAGAGGGGGATAGCTGACCCTTGTGACTCTTCGACTTCCCCTATGACTATTTGACTTCGTGTGAATTTTCAACTAACATAACTCTTCAACTTCATATGTGCGTCTATTGGAATTTCACATTACAATACATTTGATTACGACAATTATGGCCTATAGTAGTGATGTGGCTGAGATAACTCATGACACAACTTGACATGACATTGCTAACGTGTACTCGTTGATTGTGGTGTACATGTCAAGCTGTTATGCTGTTAAGTGATGAGTGTGCTCTCTGTTTATCATTTCTTCAACTATGCATGGAAAATTGTGTGGGGTCTTCGATGGTCATGATCTTTTCTTGATGGTGGTGCGTGCGTATGTGTCCCTTTCGCTTGCTTCTCAATGTGCTTCATATGTTCATTCAACTGCGAGCAAGTCTTCTAGCATGTGCTCCTTCATCTCGTTCGTCGTTGTGCCATATTTCATTAATGTACGTGCTCCTGCAATAGCTCATGAGAAGATGACATCAAATCCAAAAATCTCCTAGTGTAGCATGATGCATTGTTTTCCGTTTTAGGTGCAGGTGACGAGGAGAGAGGAAAAGGCACTGAAAATATGCAGAGCATAGCTCAGGCCGAGATGAGAGGCTCCGTAGCACTATCAAGAAAAACTACGCAGATGTCATTGGGAGGTAGATTTCCGTAATGTGGGATAACAGTGACAGTTGTAAGGTAGAAACCACCTAGGCATAATTGCGTAGTTCGTGGGAGGAAGACAAGGTTGGGTGTAGGGAGAAACTGCTAGAAAATTATGCACAACTTATAGGATGAAGACTAGGCAGGTCATCCAGGGGTCTAGCTAGGAATCTACACAGTTTCTCTGAGGAAGACAGAGTGAGCAACAGGAGGCCCTAGCAGAAATTTCTATGCAGTTTTCTAGAGCAATACTAGATCGAGATGTGGGGAGTTGTTGGCAATAATTGCTCATTTCGAAGAGACATTATTGGAAAGGCAATTGCTACAAAATTTATGCGATGAGTGCAGAGTGAGGCAGTAAGGATAGTGACAATCAAAATCATTCACTTAATTAGACATTCAAACTACCTATAAACATACCATAAACTAAATATATGACATAATCAAACTCATACCTAAATGTATCTCAGAGGAGGCTATCACATTTGCAGAAGTCAAACCAAATTATTATGACACAATATCACAAAAATATCGACTCCTAGCTTAATATCATAATCATAACCATATGCATAGGCCGATCTAGATTAGGAAAATACATATAACATCAATATATTAAATGCAATGAACATAATCATCTTTCATATGACCGCAATGCAAACAAGAACTAATCCAAGTTATCTTTTGTTTAAAGATGCATTAAAAGAATTACAAATATAGTTTGTAGCTTAACTAAAGAGAAACTTTAAATGTGCACATGTGAGAGAAAGAAGAAAGATAGCATAAGAAGACAAGAAGACAAGAACTTGATAATGGAGGTCGTCCCTCATGGACTACATCTCCAGACCCTGCTCGATCAATGGGGTGGTCTTCATTCATTAAAATTGCATGAAAAGAAGTTACATTCATCAGTTACAAAAATGGAGCATTATAACTCCATGCTGAAAAATGCCAGAAAATTGGAGAGCTTTGTTACAAAAAATGACACCACCATTGGATTCCAGCTGTTGAGAGGTGCAAAATCAATATAAAAATTGCCAAGTTCTCATACTGGACCAAAATCACCCTTTTGCAAAAATTCTGCTCAGGGAAAGTTCCACCAGTGTTTTTGAGTGCTCAGGGTTCAGCAACCTTGTCTCAAAATCTGTGCCCCCTGATCTCTCTCTGTCAAATGGTTAAAAACTAAGTTTATGTAACCTTAGGGCGGATAAAATTGTAATATGGTTATTGGTTTGACATATATAAATATCATATTCCATTTTAAAAACAACTGTATGCCATAGTTATAATATATATATTATTTTTAAACTTCATTGGAGGCTAGGCCCGTACTCCATGGGACCACACCCATCCCAACCAAACTAATATTCCGCATGTTGTTGTACGTTGATATTTATGGGCAGCGGGACCACCATGTGGTTGCCCCCAAGCCATGCCCATATCCGTATCTCCATTGGTTACATTGGTTACAAACTATGTGTTGTATGTTGGTCTATACGCTGTAGCCTTGTGTGGGTGGTTATAACCCTTATAGCCATTTGTTAAAACCATAATGTATTTTCCATACATGTTGGTTACTCCCCCGTTGGTTGTATAGTTTATGGCATACGTTGGTTTGAATGTTTTTGGATTGGTTGTTGCGTAATATATCTTTACCATATATGTTATATGGTATAACCATAATGCTTTGGTTTATAACCATACTTCAACCAAATGCTTATACGTTGTTTTGAATATACCATTTGTTGAATGGTTGGGATATACCATATTATATGGTCCTTTTTCTTTTTATATTATATATTTTGGTTATTATATATTTTCTTGATTTGGTTTGATATTGTTATTTATATAGTTAATCGGATAACTATGTAAAATTGTAGTTGTAACCAAAATATCCCATGTTTTTTTGTGCAGGTTTGGGACGCTAATGATGGGCTACCATGTGTCAGCATTTGATGGGCTGCCATGTGGGTCCCATGCACTGACTGGGATGCCATGTGGCACACTGTGGGCCCTATTTTTCCTCTACCATACCAATCTTTGAAGAGCTCTATCTTTTGTATACGAGCTCAAATTGACAGACCGTCTGTGCCACTGCAATCAGGAAGACGAGCCCTCTCAACTGATGCCATCAAATTGTCCTTTCTTCCATTTTGAATTTCAAGCCTTTATCCATCCCCTTGGTGTCTCGAGATCCTCCTGGATCAATCCTCCCCACTGAGGAGCTTTTGGTCCTCCAAAAGCATGAAAGATACTCTGCAACTTCTTCTATACCTGTCTGCATCACAAGTGCCCTGAAAAGGTCTCGCTTCTATCTCCTTCACCTTTGTCCTTCGGAGCCTTAAGCGACGAACCAACACCTGCTACCTCTGCAACCTGTAGTACATTGTTTTTCAAATAACATGACCAAACTAATGACCCAAAATGTCCCATACTTGCCACGAGTCTATCACACTCGATGGTCAAATTTACAATAAGATGGACTCAATACCCCAGCTATGACAACAAGGCCAACTTATCATGGTTGCTCCAACAAGTGATGGAAAATACATCATCACTGCAACCCATGATTTACATTCATAAGGCCAAACATCACTTTCATAGTTTAACATGCAACTCAAAATACAACTCAAACATGACCATACATCATTGTTGCTGATCAAGTGATGGAAACATCTCATCACTTTTACACTAAAATGCAACAAATGATTTACAATGGTGGCCATAACAAGTTATTACCCTTAAAAAAACCAACTCAATAAAGCAGACCATCGTGGATGGGGTGGTTGTATCGATTGCACATATTCACCTTTCAGCTTTTCTGGTGATGGTTCCAAAGCATGAAGTATCAAACATGTGGTTTACTGGTGTCCCTCTTTGGTACAATGACTACAACGATTCTTTATCCTCCAAATCTTAGGGGGTGTCTTGGGGCACTTCCCCTTGGTGTTCCTTCGAAAGGTGTTCATGGAGCCTTCACTATCACTGCATTGTGAGGAAGGAATTTCATCATCTATCATTCGCTGGTTACTAGCCATATCAGAGTTTTTCCCCATCTCCGTTCGGACATATCTGAGTCCTACATAACGCGGCAACTCCTTGACTTTAATAGGGTTTATGATGCCTTGGCCTTGGGTGCTGAGGCCCTTTCCTTGATATCCCATTTTCTTCATTAGCTTGGATCCAATCCCTGTAGTGTGTTTTTCAAAATTAGCAAACTGATCATCATGAAATTCATATGAAATTGGAGAATCACTTTTTACCTCGCAATAGCTTCACTCCATGGCCTGCAACTGGTGTAGTAATCTTTGGTTTTCATCCCCTGTCTCCTATAGAAAGCTCCTTAGCTTGGCATTCTCTGCTTGAAGGCGGTGGCTGAACTCTTCAAGTTTTGCTAAGGGAAGTGTCCTTTTTGTTATATTGGTTGAAATTCTTGATTCATGGCTAGAATCGGACCCCAAATCGATGGGTCCTACTGTCGTGATCCCAAAGGCTGCGAACTTCGTCTCATCACCAGAGTTAGACCCCAAGTCAACAGGCCTACCTCATGCACATCCCATAGCTATGACTTTCTCATCTTCCTCTGACTAGGAATCTTGGCTTTGCTATACGGTGGCGACGACCTTCTGTTTCCCATTTCTGTCATTCTTCTCAGGTCTCAATTTAGGTGTAGCTTCCAACAATTCTCTTCATCATGCCCCTCTTTCCCACAATGTGTACAAGAGGTCTTTGTTCCCCTTCTCTTCACTGCTGTCATTCTCTTTGATTAGTCATCTCTGTCATATTTTCCCCTGTGCTCAATGTAAATGGCCTTTACGCTGGCTGCATCAATGGTGGTTGGTTCAAACAATAACAATCAATGCCTAATATAATTATGTAACGATCCAATGTATTTAGTTACAGTTTCAGGTGTATCAAGTGCAATACCCAAATTTAGTGCTTGCTTTCTAAATTCTTCTGTAAAACTCTGAACATCCTGACCTTTGCCTTGCCTTAAATACTGCCAGTTCATTAAAGCATTTTACATGTAGCCCAACAGATAAAATTGTGCTTTTAATGGAGAAATGAAATTAGGCCAAGACGAATAAAGATTACCCACATCCTTACTTCTTTGTACTTTGCTCTCCCACCAAACGAGTGTGGTGCTGGTTAATCACAAAGAGGCCAATTGAATCTTTGCTTCATCATCCACAATCTGCTGAATCCTGCAGTAGATCTCAATCTACCTAAACCAATTATTAAGTTTTTCTGCATTGCTTTCACCATCGTACATGGGGAGATCAAATTTAACATCTAATTTAAAAAAGGGCTTCTTAGATGTATCTTTTGAATTTCAATTATCATTATGATGAGAAGAAGAAGAACTTTCACTTGTAGAAGGAGAAGGAGGTGGATCTCCTCCATCATCTCTATGTACTGAACCTTGTCCTTTTAGAGTTTTTCCCTTTGTATTTTCTAGTTTTTTGAGTTATGAGAACAACTTCTCAACACGATCTGCCATTAAATAGAAAATCTTGCAAAAATTGAGCTCCTCCTCATACCGAGCCTCTTCATCTGCCATGTTTCCCCTTCGATGAGCACGCCTTGCCTCGGGATCGAAAGACTGCAATTCTCCTTCGCCTCTTCGGAGCTTGTTTCTCGTTAGCATACAAACATGCAATTCACATCTAAAAACACCTACTCTGATACCACTTGATCCATGTTATCTTTTGTTTAAAGGTGCATTAAAAGATTTACATATACAGTTTGTAGCTTAACCAAAGAGAAACTTTAAATCAGCACATGTGAGAGAAAGAAGAAGGACAACATAAGAAGACAAGAAGACAGGAACTTGATAATGGATTTTGTCCCTCCTGGACTACATCTCTGGGCCCTGCTCGATCAATAGGGAGGCCTTCATTCATTAAAAATGGCATCAAAAGAAGTTACATTCATCAATTACAAAAATGGAGCATTATACCTCCATACTGAAAAATGCCTGTAAATTGGAGAGCTTTGCTGCAAAAACTGACACCACCATTGGATTTCCATCGCTGAGAGGTGCAAAATCGATATAAAACTTGCCCAGTTTTGATACTGGACCAAAATCACCCTTCTACAAAGATTCTGCTCAAGCAAGGTTCCACCAGTTTTTTTGAGTGCTCAGGGTTCCGACACTTGTTTTGAAATCTGTGCCCGCTAATCTCTCTGTCAAATGGTTGAAAACTGAGTTTATATAACCTTAGGGTGGATAAAGTTATAATATGGTTATTGGTTTGACATATATAAATATCATATGCCATTTTAAAAATAACCGTATGCGATAGTTATAATATATATATTATTTTTAAACTTCATTGGGGGCTGGGCCCGTACTCCACGGGATCGCACCCATCCCATCCCAACTAACATTCTGCATGCTATTGTACATTGATATTTATGGGCGATGGGACCACCACGTGGCTGCCCCCAAGCCATGCCCATATCCGTATCTCCGTTGGTTACATTGGTTACAAACTATGCATTGTATGTTGGTCTATACGCTGCAGCCTTATGTGGGTGGTTATAACCCTTATAGCCATTTCTTATAACCATAACATATTTTCCATACACATTGGTTACTCCCCCATTGGTTGTATAGTTTATGGCATACGTTGGTTTAAATGTTTGTGGATTGGTTGTTGCGTAATATATCTTTACCATATATGTTATATGGTATAACCATAATGTTTATAACCATACTTCAACCAAATGCTTATACGTTGTTTTGAATATACCATTTGTTGAATGGTTGGGGTATACCATATTGTATGGTGTTTTTGTTTGTTTGTTTTTGTTTTTGTTTTTTTTTTTGGTTTGATATTGTTATTTATATAGTTAATGGGATAACTATAACCAAAATATCCATGTTTTCTTGTGCAGGTTTAGGAGGCTAATGACGGGCTGCCATGTATTAGCATTTGCTGGCTACCATGTGGGTCCCATGAGCCGTCTGGGATGCCATGTGGTGAATTGTGGGCCCTATTTTTCCTCTGCCATACCAATCTTTAAAGAGCTCTATCTTTTGCATATGAGCTCAGATTGACAAACTGTTCACACCACCGCGATCAGGAAGACGAACCCTCTCAACTGATGTCATCAAATTCTCCTTTTTTCCATTTTGAATTTCGAGCCTTTATCCATCCCCTTGGTGTCTCGAGATCCTCCTAGATCAAGAACAAGTTACTAGCTTGCATTACTATCTGACCCATGTGCATATGACTGCATTGATTAAAAAGCAACTATCATGCATGTAACCACAATAATGATAGAATGAAAAGCATGTACATCACCCTCACATGTATAACAACCATTAACCATCATACCTACATGCCAACATACAAACTTGTATAATGATCTACTCTTATCCTAACGTCCATTGCTACAATCGCGCTTCGATAATTTGCATCTCCTACTCCATCTCATCCAACATATTAGCATCGTAACACACCAATAGAATCATGAAGAAACAAATTGCATAATGACCACTACGATGCATGTCTAACCTACTATGCATGCATAACAACATGCATCCAGTCTATGTTTTTGTACCTGAAAGATCTTATACCAATTTGTAGCCCCCCCTCAAACATTTACCCAGTTTCACTGGCCTGCTCGCGTAAACATGAGACGGAGAGATACTATGACATGACCCAAAGTCCTATATTCAATTAAGGAAGTGGGGCTGACAACTAGAACCTACCAACCACAAACTGACATCCTACAGGGCTTACATGACACCCAAGAGATAAAAAAACACTTAGTGCCAAAAACCTAAGCTATAATTCCTTTTTGGTGACATGGGCTGAAAACCACATGCATAAGCCTGTAGGGGTGCGATTATGGCCCAAAACGTCCAGTTTAGAGGGTGTTGTCCCAGATTTTGAGCCACCATTTCAGGCTAGCCTCTAGACCACTACCCAAAGCTCAATGAGACTTTCTTGAATGATAAATAATACAAGGACAAAGAAATTCATGCAAATATTGATCAAGGACTTGACCTAAATAGGCCTAACCATGACATTTATTTCATCAAACATATGGAAAACATGTAATCTACATGTCATAAATGCAAATCTGAACATAGAATTTTGAAACTTATTTGAGATTCACTGAGAAGGTCTAACGCCCTATCATAATAACTTCAATAACATTTTTTAGTCCATGCATTCATCAACCATTCATTTATTCATCAAACGTGTCAATAGCCATAGACAATATACATCATATAACCAACATATAACTAACATATAAACCAACATATAAACGAACATATACACCACAAATAACCAACATATAAACCATGGAAACTTAGTGAGAATATCACCATCATAATCAATATATATACTCATAGATCACAAGAAAAAATACCTCATATTAACATATGAAAATTCCAACCAAGTCAGGGACTTGCACATACCACTCGACCATAGATTTGGCTGAACCAAATATTTCTTTCACTCAATCATCCCCCGACTCCATATTCCAGGTGTGACTGTGGGATATCATGGAATGAACAAAAAAAACCGAACACAGGGCTTCCAGAGGCCAAACCACATCAACCATCAACCAATGATTCCACCTGACAGTCAGACATTAATATCATCAACTAGATAGGTCTCTACTCAAGATGTCCAGGGCTCCAGAGCATTTGTTCCAACCATGGATACAGGAACTAATAACCCAAACCACAACCTTCTAGGGATATAGAAAATTTGCCCAACTTGGATCGAGGGACTAGTAACTCAACCCACCAAGGGCTCAAGAGCATTTTTCCAAACTTAGGCTCCAGGAATAGTAACTCAACCCAAGTTGTTCCAGGGCTTCCAATGAAATTGTCCCAACTAACGGCTCTGGGAACTAATAACTCAACCCACATCCATAAGGAACCTAATAACTAATAAAAAAAAAACAAGTGGAAAGACCCGCAGTACCATGGCTATCCAAGAATGGCAAGGAAAATCTAAAACCACTGTCAATCCAAGAAAATATCCATGCCCATGAAATCACAT
Source organism: Pinus tabuliformis (assembly GCA_031772625.1). Classification (NCBI taxonomy): domain Eukaryota; kingdom Viridiplantae; phylum Streptophyta; class Pinopsida; order Pinales; family Pinaceae; genus Pinus; species Pinus tabuliformis. The sequence continues at coordinate 865,821,478 of CM062807.1, read as the reverse complement.
AACTAATAAACTTGATGCATATACCATGTATTCCAAAACTAGCAAGGAAATCATACATTCAACTAAATTCCTACAAATCACTACATGTGTAACCATTGATCCACTCGTTTCCTTGCACTTTCCTTATTTCCCTTGCCTTCCTTCTCCAAATCCAATGTATGCCAAAGTGCTCCAAGAATACTCTAAGTGTGCAAGAGTACAAGAGAGTGAGAGAATAGAAGAGAGATCCAAAGTTGAACTGACAAAAGCCATGAATTGATTCTCAAAAACCTTTTTATCATTAAGGCCTCTATTTTCTTTGTTTTGCTTCATTTTCTCTTCAATTTCCCTCTCATGAAAATTTGCGACCTTTCATCTCGATTTTCTCCTATTTTCCTTTATTTCCTAAATGAAATGGCAATTAATGCTACTTTTCCTTTGCCGGTGCCTTTCCCAATTTCGTTAACCATAAATGACCGAAAGTAACACCCACTAGGATGTTTTTCCCATCATTAAACTTGGAATACGTGTCCAGTGACCTTGGTTTTATATTTGTTTACATGAAAAATAAACTAGGGATTGTTACAAGAAGCAAGGATAGCAAAAGGTTGGGCTCAAAGATATCTCAGTGTAGTATTATAATAGGTTAAGGAGTAACTTGTTATTGTAGAGCTTTGGATGTAGTCTATAAGTTGACAAGGTAAATTTCAAATAAGAAGAAGCAAGATGAATACTGATATTCATGTCATGGGTTGAGGGAAAATCCAAAAGAAAAGAAAACAATATTCCAAAGAAAATGGCATAAAGAGAAATATGAGTCAAGACGAAGTTGACCAAGAAGTTGTTGAGATAAAAGTACAACTGAATGTACTAATAGAACTGTTACAAGAAGGTAAGAGAGACTAAAGGTGTGAATGGGTTCTATATAAGAAAATAAAGTGACACAAGTTGCAAGTGAAATTGAAGCATGGGTTGCATGCTTGGTTGAGGAGAGAAATCAAGGTAGTAGATATGAATGTTCACTATTGTGAACTTGAACAAGGACCTATCATTGGCGAAGATCAAGACAAAGAAGTTGATGATATCTAAGAGTATCATAATTTTAAAATGAATGAAGTGTTTTTTAATGTAGGTTATGCAAGTGTAGATAATGGAGAGTTGCCTCATGCAGGAAATACTTAAGAAATTCCAATAAATGGAATTGTGGATGAAATTATTGTACCTGAGAAAGGATACATCCTTGGAGAGGAGGATGAAGAGAATAAGAGACTTACTGAAGGTATCATGAACTATTTGGGAAGTTTAAATTAGCATGAGAAGTTGATGACTAAGGAATAAAATAAGGCCACAAAGTGTTATGATTTTAAAGCCAATAATTTGTGTATGTTTGCAGGTTGCATAGACAAGGAAGAAATACAGTTATTTGAAGTTGTCATGAATATTGATGAAGATGATAGAAAAATTCTTTGCAAAAGAATAACTGAAGAACATAATTAGAATTTTTCTACTAGGGGATAGGAAGAAAAAATTTCTATTAAAGACAATCAGAGTGAAGATCATTTACAATTCATAAATGAAATCGTTGGTAAGTGATTGCAAGGACTTGCTGGGGAAAATAACACGAAAAACTTGACTAGTGGAAATAGTCAAAGGAGAGAGAAGAAAAAGCATTCAAATGAAATGTGTGAGATGAATGCATACGAATTAGGGTTGTTGGAGAAGTTGATGAGATGATTTGAGCCGTGAGAAGATATGACAATAAGAGATGAAATATGTTCACAAATTCCTAGCAATGAAGGGATGCTTACAATATCTAAAGAGCGAGAGGTAAATTTTAATTTTAAAATTGGTTATGAGGTTGCAGGAAGTGTTGATGAACATGAAAATGTGATTAAATAAATAGAATATCAGCTTTTTCCTGAAGATGAAATTAAGCCTCAAGTAAAAAATTCAAAGAAAATGTTTAAATATGTTGAATAAGAGATGATATTTTTAGAGAAATGGATGGCATGAGATACAAGTAATGAGGGTTCCATAGAGTTTGCAAAATAAACTGATTTTGAGGAACAACTTTGAGTTCCATATAGCAGTGGCATGCATGGAATGAAAATGCAACAATTGGTGAGAAACATCAACAACACATTTAAGCAAGAATACAACAATATCTCTATTGTAAGACAATAAAGAAGAAGACATTCAGTTGTCTTCAACATATGTGGAGAGATATATCTTGGGGAGGAGGAGGAAGATAATAATTCTGAAATTCTTATGCAAAAGTTGAGAGAGGAATATAATGAATTTCAAATGAAGTCCATATTAAATTTTGAAATAGAGAGGTTGCAAAAGCTCATGATGAAAGTGCTAGAGAGGGTGCACATTGATGTAAGAAAGGAAATCAACCACGAGAGAAAAATTAATGTAAAAGATTGCATTAGTAATGATAATGGAAAGTTGCAAAATAGTGTTTTCAACACTTGGAATAAGAAGGTAACAATAACAAACGAAATTGAACAGGAGCATGAAGAAACAAATGGTTAGCTACAATACAATGTTTGCGATATGGGAGGGTTGGTTCATCGAAGGTCATAAATTTTCTACCTTGGCAGTCTTGTGCAGCAACATCTAAACCTCCGAGTCATTAAAAAATCATGGCTTTTGGATATAAAGCTCCAAAAGGGGCTTCAATATTTAAAAATAATTTTAATTCATTGTTCGTAAATATTATTAGCTTCTCTAATTATTATAGAATAATTTTAGAAAATATATGGATAGGAGAGATTTTTTCCATAAGGGAAAAGCTAATTTACCCTAAAAGAACATGAGAGATTTAGGGAATAGATCATGAGAGATTTAGGGGATAAATAATGATAGCTTCGTGAAATAAAACATGAGAGCTTTAGGGAAAAAATGAGGTAGTTTTTTGTCAGTGAATAAAAACCTACTTTTCTGGTAACTTTGTATTTGATCATTGTAAGCCTACGAGAAAAGATAATGGCCAATTGAATGTGAAATCGGGCAATAGAGTGTGAATAGAGAGAAAAATTGTTTCTAAGTATTTGTTTATACATGATTTGTTGAATGAAAATGATTGAAAGAATCCATATTCTCATGATTATCTCTATGTATTTTTGAATGGAGAATTCTAGTATCTGTGTGTAATATGGAATTAACAAGAGGTCCAGTTTCGTGTGAATATTGAAAAACATAACATATTGATTTTAAAATATGTCATGAATGAATGGTACCAATCCAGTGATATATTAGAGACAATTTCATTAGTGGATTATTTTTGTGCATGTTATATGATTATCTGTGTATTACAATTGAAGGTTTTGTAATAGAGTATGTGAGTCGATAAAATGAGTGCTAAATTAATTCTCAATGTGTTAAAAAGGTATTGTAAGAAGCATGTTTTTACATTGGAATTGGTTGACTAGATGCATGTGTGAAGGCATGACAAAGAAAACTACCAGAGGAATGAAATCAACATTGAATGTGTATTGGAATTATGGATGAGGTTTCCATGACATGGTTTTTTGAGAATATGTAGAATACCTTGTAGCTAGGATTAGATCTAATAGCTACATTGAAAAATATTTAGTTCTGACCAAAGAAATAATTAGATAAACATTGAACGATGAGTTGGAAGTTGTCAAAGGAAATTTGTTTGTGTCTAACATATGGAAAATTCTATGTAGAATTGAAGAATGTGATCTGAATCATATTGATATTCAGTTGAAGGTTAATGATCATAAGGTATATGGGCACCTATTGTTGGTAGAGTACAGACACTAAAAACTGGAGAAATTTAAATTTTTAGGAAAAGTAAATTTTCTTGCTATCATTTTATAACTCAGAGCATGGAACCCTAACTCATTACATGAGGAAGGTGTGAGCCCTTTGGTCAATGAAGTATTGTGGGTCATACTCCTACTAATTTTAAGCTACTAGTCTTGTGTTAAGTAATCCAAATTATTGAGGAATCAAGGATGCAAAGGGGTTGATAATTAGCATAATTCGTTAAACTATGGTTAGAGCATGGAAAGTGCCAAAAATTCATTTTATCCCCATAATATTGAAAGTAGGAAAATGCATGCTTTGTGCATTTTTTATCCAACTAAGAAAAAATCATAAGTAGTTATGAAAACATGAATAATATAGCCATGAATACATAAAGAGAAAGAAATAGCGGACATATAAGTTTAAGAATAGGTCATGGGTACGACTAAATACCATTAATTTGAAACTAGAAGTCAAGATAGTAGGAGTAAAGTAAGCAAAATCCCTTTTAGTTACTAAGAAATTTGTTAATTAAGTTTCTTCACCCTTAGTGTTGATGGTGAAGTAAGTAGAATCGATATACTATTCACCATGAGCATGATTATTATGTTCCATATTGCGACCTACATCCTCCACCTCCATCTGACCTTGTTATGCCATAAGGCGTTTCCCTATGGGATGAACTCCCGTATGTTCCACCGTGTATTGTTTTGCATCACTGATCCGATGCGCTAGTTGATTAAAAACATTTTTACCATTGGATCATCATTATAGGAGGTGCGAAACCCAACCGTTGTGTTGAAAGTTAGGATGAGTTTGTTACTGTAACAACCCATGTTACTACACCATTTATCCTGCTCCACAAAATTTCCTCAAATCATGTTCATTACTCTAACTTCCCCCCTCCTTCTGTCTCCTCCAGAAAATTCGCATTTTGTACTCTCATTCAAGTTTGGAGCTATGCTACTAACCCTAATGGAATCAGAGCTTTTCCTTTTTTCTTTCCTACACTCCTTGGTGTTACACTAAAAAATGTCACCATGACTATTTACAGTTAGTATGGCTCTATCAACAGTCATGCTATCCTCTTAGGCAAGTCTTATGCCTCTGCTCTCCATGTCAAACTCCAAAAAGAGAGAAAGTCTTTATAAATGTATTTATCTATGGGTACGCAGGTTCTCTCAACCTTACCTGCAGGTACGCACCCAATGTTCACAAAAGCTGCGTACTTGTACGCTCTGTATGTAAAGGGGCAGGTGCGTCCCCCTGTAAAGGTCAAAATGCGCAAGTTTCATCTTTAAAAAGTTACTTGTGGTCATTTCTAGAGCATTCTAGAAGGTTGTTCGACGTGTATTGAGCGCCTCCAGATGGTTCATGTACCCCTACCAAAGAGGAACTTATCCCATCAATAAGGGAGCTATCCCATCCAAAGAGGGGATTATCCCATTGATGGTGGACCTGAATAACTTCCTCTAGAGCACTATAAATACAGGCATTGGGCCAGAAGGAGGATAGGTTGAAAGCTAAACATTTCTAAGGGTAGATGCTGCAGGAATTAGGACTCCCATTTAGAAGCTTGTGAGGAGAGATTCCCATCCTTACTTGTTCCATTTGGAAGTGGGTGAGCTTTGTCAAAGTAAAGGAGAACTCTTGATGGACCCTGGGAGGGACTTGCACAACACCAAGGCTTAGGTTGTAATTGTTCCTTTTGTTTCCTACTAATGAAAATGAGTCCATTCTTCTCAATAACTTGTTATTTATGAGTTGTTTCATATACTCCTTGGTCTATATGTTAAACATGTTTTATCTTATGAGATTATCAAGTGCTATTTAATCGTTTGATTGTTAGTGGATGCAGGTCTCGAAGTGAAGGAGGAGCTCATCCAGATCGGCAAGGCTGGACTACTACAACAACGTTGGACTACAGGTAGGATCTAAACACTTGATTTCTTGTATAGTAAATGCATGTTTAGAGAAGGATTGCTCTTGTTTGTCTTGTTTGTCACTAGAGAGTCTTAGGCTCCTAGGGAGGTTGATTTGTGTCCGCACTAACGACTCTTTCCGCCTAACACTTGGTACAAGTGACTCTGGTATACCAAGGCCTTTATGAATTAGTCGATTTCAGGTTCTTTCTATTGAATCTCATTTGAACTCTTGAATCTAGTTTTCTTGTAACTTATAGTCAGCGACCATGCCAAGAGTTTCTCGCCACAAGTTTGGTTGGTGTTTTTTGCTTTTTGCTCAGCAAGTAACAACCTTGCTTCATATTTTCCTTGTTACCTAAGGAATCATTATTCGGTGAATAATATTCATGTTAGCATTTCCATAAGCCCTTCTCTTAGCAAGATTGTCATAAGGTGATACCAATTTCTTAATTTCATTCACTTTCAATGATTTTTAACATAATTTTCTCTTAAATTTGTTTTATTTCTCTTTTTGGTGTCAATTTTTTCCCATCCTCATCATGGATGGTCTTTCATGTAGACATGAAAATCGAGACCTAAATTCTGAATTAGGAAATCCTATTGGCGATTTAACAGTCTTTAACATTGGGTTTTAATGATTGGGTAACTTGCCTTCAAGAGATTTGGTGCTGGGAGAAATTGTAATTGACCATTAGGGTAAATATTTAACTCTTACCCCTCCCACACCAAACCATTTTTCATTGTTGATACAAAAGACAACATTAAATAATTGTTGTTTAATTCAATAGACCTTTCGGTGACAATGAGGCTGGTAATTCTCTGCTACAGTTACCTCCACTCCTCAAGTAAATTTATTGTTAAGCAAATATGTTGGTAACAATAACTCTCTTTGTTGGTTGCTCAATGCAGGTAGGCACCACGACCATGGCATCAACACTATTAAATTTCTGCATGATCTACTCGGCAACACACATACAACATATAAATAATTATCTTCTATTTTTTTCTTTCAGGATTTTCAGACTAGAGATCAATCTGGACATAAAAGAATCTTTGAGTTAAGGATTCTCTTATTGATCAAAATTTCCCCTTTTGGGGTTTTAAAGGGATTTTCCCTGCTATGTTCAAGGCAGTTATCTTTCTGTCTATTAGTCCAAGTAAACATAGTTATGCCACCCTCAGTTTCTTGGCCATTTCCTGTTCAACACAAATTGGGAGTCTTCTTTGCAACATTTCTTCAACCTTGTCCCCCATGGTGTTTTTTATCATGCTCCCAATATTTTAACATACATCCATATTTTGTGATCTCAGCTTATTATAAAGCCTGAGTTTCCCACTTTGACCCTCAAATAAATGCTGCTCCCCTAGTTTTACATGGACTTAACCAAAATTTTCATGCTACTATCGCAATCAGTATAACTCTTTGCTATTAAAAAGAATAGACTAAGTCATTCATGTTAGTTATAGCCTTTCATAATGCATTTCCATAAAAAATTTCACCTTATACATGTGAAACCTCACAATTGGATGTTGAAATTAATCATCAATAATTCACCCAGAGAATGTCAAATATACATAACTCTTTGCATTTTAGAGAGAATTCACAGGGTCTCCAACACTTCCTCACGGAGTCCCTAAAAAAAAAAACCACACAGGATCTTATTTTAATCCCAATGACAACTTGTAATCACATAAACATGAAAATAAGCATGAAATATTTAAGAAAAAAGGAAAATAGTGGGTTCAATAATAAATCCCAGTTGAACATACCAATTGGAATAATTGTAGAATCAGAGCCACCAGAAAGCATGACATCCTATGCATGGAATCATTTGAAAAGTAATAGGATGAGTCCCCATCCAAGGAAATTAACATATTTTTTGCAAAAACAAATGCAGTGAATTGAAAAGGTCAAACAAATTACATCTTAACCCCAAAAAATATGATTTGCAACACTTATGGTGCAAATATTGCTTGTAGCACAAGAAATGGATATGGAATAGTTTGTACCCATCCATCCCTCCAATAGGGGCATTCAATGTGCATATAAGAAGTGTGTATCAACTTTATCTAATTCCAAACATTATTGAAAAGGTATCCAGAGTTTTTGACAAACCAAATCCATGGCCATCATTGTTGATCGCATATTTGTTGTTGTAAATGGTACACATAATTGGTTCATTTTCCTATAGTAAATCCTCAATGCTTCTACTACATGATTGAAAACCTCATACAATATTGACAGTCAAGCAGCTAGAGTATAAGTACACGTAACCTGCACCAAGATAGTCTATGCCATGATCGTGGACCTGAATATACCTTTAACTATCCAAAATATATCTAGCTTAAAAATTACAACTTTATAAAACATCAAAGAAGTATGTGTCTTATTTATGTTTTCTAACATTATTTCCTTCCAAAATAACAACATTGTAAGATTACCTTCATTCCACCTAATCCAGCACCAATTATGACCCAACACTTTACTTTGTTTAATTCTTGAGGACATCTTCATTCATTCCACCTAATGCAACACCAATTACAACCCTATACTTTGCTTTTTCTAATTCTTTTAGGAAATATCCATTCATTCCACCATTTTCTACTGCCTTTTTTCCAGTAGTAAGCAAGTAAAGTATGAATTTATCCATGCGTCTTGAAAACTTTGGTGCAACCTAATTATCTGTTGAAAATGAGTTTATTCCAAGACATTCGAAGAAAAGAAAGAGTTTCCCTGGACACATGTGTCACTTCAAACCAAGGATCCCTATTGTTTTTATCTTTTTCCTACGATTTCCTATGTTCGTTTCTCCACCATTTTTCCTGCTACATAAAATTGCCTAAAATGTTGTTGTTAATTCTAAGCCCCGGATCGGTCATTCATTCTCAAATTCAAGAGTTGATGAGATTAACAATACCATTCCATTCAATATGACTAACATTGAGATCACCCCATTATAAAGGCCTTGCCTGGTAGAGAGAAAATTGCTTTCCAAGTCGTAGCCTGAAGGAGATGGTGCAGTTGTTAGAGGAAGTATTGGAAGGTAATATTTCTGGAAATATTTAGGTTTTTTTATTGTTATTTTCAGTGGTATGTTGTTTTTATTTTATCAAATTTTTGGATATTTATATGCATGTAGGGTTGAATTAAAGAATTTGGATCCTTTCCTTCTCCTCGAAAAATTTTCAGGTTACTTTTCTTATTTGACGAATTTGCAATTAAATTGAACCCAATTCGCGTAGCAAGGAGATGATGAGATTCAAACTCTTACCCTTCTCATGTAAGAAATTCCTCTAATATTTCTTGGGATATATTTGGTTATGATAGAGACAATGGGTCTTGATCATATCATAACATAAGCTATCGATTTTGAGATGAATTTTTGCCATTTTGCTAATGTGGTTTTTCAAGAGAACTGTCTTATTAATGGTGAATTTCAATTGGCTTGCATTTTCTCCTACTTCTGGCTTTCCAGACCATGCCCACATAGGTACAATATTTTTCCTATTTAAAAACTCAATAACACTTTGATTTTTCCATTGGGTGTGTGTAGTATCCTATGGAAGCCTAGGTCCTTTTGCTGAAAACTAATTGTATTGTCCTTCTTTTGTTGTTGAGGTTTTGAGACTGTCACATACATGCTCAAGGTAATCCCATATTAGACAAGCTTCATCTACCAATACTTGGGCATTTCATGGATTCAACTATTTATTTAGTAGACACGGATATATTTGCTTATGTCCATTTTGAAAGAGGAAATAGTTGCCTATTACGTTGAGGAGATGGGGAAAGCACCAATACATTTTTTTGGTGACTGGATTATTTCAATAATCATTCTTACTATCTTGCCCTGCTTAATTTTCTTGATGGGAAGGGACTTTATAACATCACAGTTGACTAAAACCGGTTCCATTTAGAATGTTTGATGGTTTGTGTGGGGGCTTGAACCCGTTATTTGTTTATTTGAGAGCCAACTTTGTCAAATAACTTACAGGACATGGTTTGTCTGTAGGGAGATTTTACACATACAGATTTTGTAGGATGCAAGGGTACCATCAAAGCTGGTGATCTGCAAGTTGGACAATTTTAATTCTCTTGTGGTTTTGATGAACTTTCCTTTAAGGTAAAAAAGGATTGATCTAAGCACTGAGTATTAGACCTAGGTCATTGGAATATGTGATAATGTTCCGAGTAAAAAATTATTGGGTTGTTTAGTGGATGACAACTGGAAGAGCTACAATCCACTATGAAATTCCACCAAGAAAAGGGTCGATATTGGCTTGTAACTTTGGGTAAATATTTCATTAAAAGACAAAATGTAAGTGCCTTCGTTTCTAACAAGATAATTTATTTCAGATTTTCTATTTCTAGTCCAGTTATCGAATTACAAGAAATTGGTTTTCTGTATAGGATTGAACCTACATATCAACAATTGGATAACAAAGGTTGAGAAAGATGATGTTATATTAGTTGTCATAGCTGGAGAATCTTTGGGCATTAAGTCCCCTGTAGACACCCAAAATCCAACAATGTTCTTGGATTTCACAATGAAGGCATGAGTTGTTCTTCATCAACCTGTTCCAGAGGGTTGGAATGCATTTTTCTATGTTTCTTAAGGCGAGGAAATTTTTGGAGACCTTATAATAAAACACCCCCCAATCATAGTTGGAGGTGGATCCTCTTTACCCTTCCTTTTGATGCAGAATTGCTTTTGTTCTCAACCACCTAATTATTTCAATTTACTTATTGGGATGGGGGCTTGATTGGGTATTCCAGGAATGGACTAGAGCCATGGAGAAGGCTATTTGCAGTTAACAATTAGGTGCTTAATTAGGTTATGAATTAGGTGCCATGAATATGGTTGAGTTAACATTTTTTGATACACAAAGGTGGTCTACGAATTCATGGGAGACTAGGTTTTTTTGGCTGCCATTGTAAAGGATGAACATAGAGAGATGATCCTTGAATTGTTAATTATGGATAAAGGGCAGAGCATGTGGCCGAATAATGAATTATGAGAAATATTTAGGGATCTGGAGCTGTAGTATTGGAAATAAAGAGGACTACAGGCTCATGTTAAGGCACAAAATACAAAGGTGGACTGAGAGAAGTAAATTGTTTCTTATCAGTGAATAAGGATTTAGAGTTACATTGGCATTATAACACCTTACAATAGGTGGTAGTTTGTAAGGGATTTGGAAGGGAGTGGTCTCTCAGCTTTGCTTCTCCAGGGATTTCCCTTTCTTCTCTGCATTCCATCTAGACTACTTGTTGCAAGGCATTTTTTGAGGATTTCATGGGGAAGGGTCTCTTTTCATGGTTTTTGTACTCTATTGAGGATGCACAAGGTGTTTGCAGCCTTCTCCTTATTTCTCTTGAACCATTGTTCTCATTCTGGAATTGTCTTTTCCACCATGGTTTGGTTGGCAGAGTTTGGGGCTATGAACACAAACATGGAAAATAGAGAGGTATTGGAATTCAACATGACTCTAAGGAGACACGAGGAATATATTCAGTCTAATAAGAATTCATTGTTCTCTTTGTATCTCAACGTGCATCTATAACGAATTTTCTAATTCAACAAAAACATAGGCTTGACAATTTGGACATCTATTACAGGATGTTGCAGAATTTGGCACTCATCTTTGAAAGGACTCCATGTTCTCATAATCAAACAAAAAAGTCTTAGTTAATTATGCTCGAGTTGACTTCAATGTAGAAGAGATGGTTCACCACCTAAAAGAACTGACAGATATCAAATATGATATTTATTGGAAGCAAATGCTTAAAAAAGCACTCAATACTTAATCACTCATAATTGGCTAGAATAAGCTTAATTCTCAAACAATATGTGCCAAAGAATAGGTAACCACATAAACATGATGATAAGCATGAAATATTTAATAAAAAACCACAATAGTCGGTTCAATAATAAATCCCAGCTGAACTTACCAATTGGAATAATCAGAGCCAAATGAGAGCATGGCATCCTATGCAAGGAATGGTTTGTAAAGAAATAAGATTATCCCCATGCAAGGAATATAGCATATTTTCTGCAAAAATAATATATTTTCTACAAAAATAAATGCAGTGAATTGAAAAGGTCAAACAACTTACAGCTTCACCCCACAAAATATGATTTGCAGCACTTATGGTGCAAAAATTGCTTGTAGCACAAGTAGTGGATATGGAATAGTTTGGACCCATCCATCATTGCAATAGGGGCATTCAACATGCAAATAATAAGTGTGTATAAACTTTATCCAATTCCAAACATTATTGAAAAGGTATCCAGAGTTTTTGACAAACCAAATCCATGGTCATCATTGCTGATCCCATATTTGTTGTTGCAAATGGTACACAAAATGGGTTAATTTTGCTGTAGGAAATCCTCAATTTTTCTATTGCATCATTGAAATCCTCATGCAATATTGACAGACAAGCATCTAGAGTATAAGTGTACGTAACCTACACCAAGATAGTCTATGCCAGGACAGTGGAGCTGAATGGAAATATATATTTTTCTTAATAAATTTTAAAAAGTTTGTATGGATAGGGTATGTAGTGATGGAATCTAATGTCTTAATATGATGTGAGGTAGTGTTGCCTATGATATGATATGAGGTAGAGTTGAGGTTTTAAATATATGATAAACAAATTTTATATATTCATTATAAAAAGTTATTTGAAATATTAAATATATGTGATGAAATTGTTAAAATCATTATTTGAATAAATAAATTTAATTTTTTTATTTCAATTTTTAATATATATAATAAAGATATAATTTAATGAATTATAAAAATAGATTTTATTTATATTAGTAATTTTTTTTTGTTTATTTTAAACTGAGAAATATTCACATTATATAAGTAGATAGTAAGCTTAATAGAAAGGTAGGTCTTAGAGAATTTACACATTCAACTTTATAAGTGAGATTAGGTCTTACTTATATATTCATTTACCTTTGATTGCTTTCAATAAATAATCCACAAATTTTATATATTTCAACAAGTTATTACTTAATAGTTATTTAGGGTACTATCATGGAAGTATCATAAGTTTGACTAAATGGGTTTAGAATTTCCTTGTATGTATATGAAAAAAAATATCATAAGTTTGACTAAATGGCTCTAAAATGTCCTTGTATGTATATGAGAAAATATGTTATTTTGTTTCATTATTATACCTTATCGTTTCAAGGATGAAGATAAGAAAGGATATTGCCACAACCTCTACAAATTTATTGATTTAACAATTGTAGTTTTAGATTTCTAACTCTTAAAAAAAAAAGATTTAGTGAAGACATGATCTTTCCTTGGTTGATTCATAGAACCACATCTATCACAATGCCTTCTATTGATTGTTGTAATGGGAATGTTCTTGGTGGTTTCTAGGTAGGTGTGAATAATTATTATATAGTGAATATTAATTTTTTTATTTAATAAATGCTTGTTGTAATGGGAATGTCCTTGGTGGTTGCTAGGTAAGTGTGAATAATTGTTATATAGTGAATATATTTTGTTATTTAATCAATGCTCAACAAAACATCCACTTCTCTCCTATCAAACAGTGTAAAGTTGCTATGTCAGTGACTAGCTTTACTGATATATTTATTTCGTAGCTCTACTTTAAACTAGTTCATCCAATGGTAAATTTTAAGTTTGCTATTTTGCAAAATAGCTTTGAATAAAACTGTTCCATCACAAACTAGTCCAAATGCCCAAAATAAGTTAAGGAAGGATAAGCAAAGGCAAATCCAATCATATTAAGAGGAAGTGGTAAAAGAGTGTGAGTTTTTGATCAAGTGAGATAACTCAATATTGAAAAAGAGGCAATCTGTATCAAATATTTGATACAACTTTTGATCAAATATTTGCTATTGGAACTTGAAAAAGAATATTGGAATACTGAGAGGTAATTTGTCTTGGAAAGGTTATAGAATCTAAATTTAGCATAATGTAAGTGATTTCTTTTTATCTTATAGCTTTGAATCACCTTTTGTTTTCTAATTTTTATACCACGATTCTTCTCAAATATATCCCTTACGACGTTTCCTTTGCAACATCTAATGCAATTGCTAGTTTATCTTTTTTTTGTAACTAGCAATAAATGAAATTTACCCAACAATGCCCACCGCTATATCACCAACACCCCACACTATAGTAGGTTTAGAGGCACACGAACTAGCAGTTCTTGGTTCATTAAATTGAAGATGAAGGGGTCAAGGGGGTAAAGTCCTAAATAGATATATAGATGCCTAAAATGCTAGTGAGTAGATCACAAATAGCCAAAAACATGATTGTTACAAACCATTTCCCTAATAGGCCTACTTTTCCTTCAAATATGTTATGAGATAGTTAAAATGTCCATTTAAAAAGGTAGATAAACATGCAAACATTTTCAAATGAGAGACACTATACAAATAGATTTCCAAGAAATTAGTTGATGAGATATTTCCAAACAAGAAGTTAATAACTAAGAAATTTCTAATGATTATGCATTGTTGACATCTTCATTTCTAAAGGATTTCCATGTCATTTACTCTTACTTCTTTTGGCACTAACTTTAAGAAAGAAGTTAGTCAATGAAAAAATTGTAGGGATTGGGCATTGTTTTCCTCTTGGTTGTCACAAAAATGCCATGCCATCTAAGTTGTAAGTGCCTTTGTGTAAGATATAGTGGACTATTAGAAAGATGGAAGTATATATTGAATGAAATGTTTATTTAAATAAAGTTTATGTAAATTTAGTGGTTAAAAATTTATCCTTTATTATAAATAAAAATATGTTACACTTTAGAAAATAAAACATGTTTTTGTTTTAAATTTTATAAATCAAAATTATTATTGCTATAATGCTAGTAAAATATGAAACGACTTGTCTAAATAAAATAAAATATATATATTTATGTAACATTATTTTAAAACAGTAGGTTAAAATTGAAAATAATGGTGAAAGAGAATGACAACGTGAAGGAAACTTTCCGAAAGTGAAAAAGGAATTATGTTTTAAAATATAGTAATAGAATATATAAAAAATACTGGTGAAAGAGAATGAGAACGTGAAGGAAACTTTCTGAAAGTGAAAAAGGAATTATGTTTTAAAATATAATAATAGAATATATAAAATACACTTTATTAAAGGTGTATGAGAAAAATAGAGAACCTCATCAGAAATTATTGTTGAGAAAATCTCTCAACATACTCTAACTACTAACAAACAAAATCTACCTACCTTCTAATGTAAACATTATTCTAAATTATTTTATATAAAAAAATACAGATATTCATCATAAAAACAAAAATATAATTCTACATATTTAAATAACCACAAACCTCCATTCTATATCATATCCTTTACCTTCTTATTATAAATAAATAAATAAAACGTCAATAATCTCAGTGTACCAAACTTCATCGACCCAAAGAATGAAATGTTAATCTTATCCAGAATCTCAATGTACCAAACTTCATCCATCCAAAGAGAATCTCAATGTACCAAACTTCATCCATCCAAAGATTAACTTGAAACAAAAGGTTTCAACCCACAAAAATAACTATAAAAAAATTCGGTCTCTTCGCTTTTTTACACCTACGAACCAATAATGAAAAAGAACCATGTTCCTCTCATTATGATTCATCTAAATACAATGTTCATTCATTCAACTCCATCTTGGAACCTTGTTCCATCAAATCTACAATAATATTCTTCCTTGCTTTCAACACCTACCCCATTCTAGCTAGAAACCCTAGCTAATTATTGAAAAGTGGAGGTAGAGAGATATTGAAGTTCTCAATTTCTTTTATTTAATAAAGTGTTTTCTATTATTTTTGTAGTTTGAATTTTATTTTTAAAATTTACAATTTTTGAAGTTTTTCAATACCCTTATATTTTTATTTTTGTTAAAGTGTTTTTTAACCATATTTTTTTCTTCCGCACACAACTTGATGAGTACTTTTAGTGCGGTATATTCATTTTGATTGATTCCACGATAATTCTTTCGATTTCATAGTACGAAGACATGAATAGCTCGGATCTTGATCAGAATGATGGGAATTTTGCAAAAACAAAACAAATCAGAGAGTCCAAAACATCATAATGGCTGACCCTTCGGTCATTTTCGGATCCATCTGTTTAACATCCAAGCAGCAGCATTATTAATAATGCAGTGCTGCTGGATACATTTGATCGCTGCCTTTGATAATTCGAGCCAGAAGGCGATGGATCCTAACGACTGACATTTACATACAGAATTTTTGGCCACAGTTACTGTATAGCAGTAATGGGTCTCATATATCATCGCTTTGTGTATATGCCGATTGAAAGTACATGGCTATGGATGCTGGTGATTTCCGCAGAACATGGCCTCTATTACGATTGGAAGAGAGGACGCAATCAGATTGAAAAACAAAGATACGCATTTCAATGAGGATGGTGTTATTGTTTTGTTTTTTATTGGTTCTGTGTAACAATTTACTTTCCACAAATAACATCTGCTTGTTATTCTTGGAATCTAAGTAAATAATAACGATACAATCAAATATGTCATAGTCAAATATTGGAACCCAGAGGAAGGAAGACAACAAATATGTGATAGGCAAAACTTGGAAACCAGAGGGAAGGGGAAAGAAGAACAGACTGTCCCCACCTAAAGACCTGTGAGGGCGCAAAATTGTCCGTTAGCAATACAGCCAAAATTCAATAATATACCTTCGATTGGACATACAACCAAAATTCAATAATATACCTTCGATTGGACCGGTCGTAATACATCCAAAATTCAATATTTATCTCCCGGTTTAATTTATACTCTTCGCTAAAGGAGAGTTTTCTGATAAACATATAATTGATCTCATCATTCACCACACAATATTAATACGGAACTAGAAACTCATAATTGTATAGCCCACTATGTGACAAAACATCATTCACATATTCTCGTCAAAACCATGACTGAAGTGATCGAAAATGAATCTAGGCATATCTTTTTTATACGATAAGTTAAGTGGCCTGGGCATTTCGCTATCGTTGAAATAAGACGCATACCTAACACCATTCAACATGGACCTTTGAATTTCAACTACCGATCAAAAGGTTTGAGTATGGAATCTTGTCAACATGGACCTTTGAATTTCAACTACCGATCAAAAGGTTTCAGTATGGAATCTTATCAGCACGGACCTTTGAATTTCAACTACCGATCAAAAGTTGTCATGAATGGCAGAGCATTGCATCTTATATTTAGATATATAAATTTAATATATATCAATATATAAATTCAATGCTATTTTTTGTTGTTGTAACTTCCGTGATATAATCAATGAAATATAATATGTTTTGCCTAATAATAAGATTTGAAATTGAGGTGCATTTTCGAGTTAAGTACGAGGATATGTGGTAGAGCATGTGATGTGGTGTTGGAATTATTATAAGGACATGTGTACTGCTTGTTTTTTTAATAAGGACATGCTTTGTTTTTTATAAGGACATGCTTAGAAAAACGAGTATTAGGACATGTGTAATACTAGTTTTTTATTTCCCGGATGCGGGTGTTTAATAGGCCGCGTAGCCCACAGTTGGTGCATCACATGGGCATGTGTCAGCCCAGACGTGCCACGCAATACCCTGCAGCCTGCTTCATAAGGGCACATGCATATGATCCTACGCGGGAGTTATTACCAGTCTTGTTTGCCTTTATTGTCCTCCTGCAACTCTGTGCGATGGCGCTTCATATCCCGGGAGCCTCTGTCACATTCTGGCATTCATTTGAAGCTGCTGGGCACTCCGCTGTAGCGTTGGAGCATTCTCTGGTAAGGTGGGGGAATGCGCAGGGACATTCTTGCTCTGTGGCAAATTTAGCAATGCAAAGGGAGCGCCTCAGAATGAGCAGCCGACGAGGAGGCTCTCGGGGTCGGCCTTCAGCTCGGAGGACCGCAATTTCTCCTTCTTCCTCTGTCGAGGTAACATCTGACCAGCATGGCTTCCATGGTAGAGCAACGGGACGTGGCAGCGCGCCTTGGAGAGGAGATATACCAGAATGCAGACATGCAGCGCATCCGAGAGTTAGGGATAGAATACCTTGCACACTGGCAAACTCCACCTTCATTATATATGTCTCTGTCGAGCATTGTGGCAATCTCAGAGGTCAAGCTGAAGCAACTCAAGGCAACCCTCCACCGGCTCAAGGGACTATGCCCATAATTGATATGCACGTGCCCGCAATTGATCTAAAATGCCCTACTAGGGAAAGTTCCTCTCTGGCTACTCAAGCTACCCTTGCGGGCCGAAGCGAACCGACTCAGCGGATCCATACTAGCCCGATGGTCCCTCTCTCGGACTTGGATGACTCACAACAATTTAGGGGCAAGGTGGAGGAAGAGCCCTATACCACAGACGAGGATTAATTCAACCAATCAGTTCGCCCTCAGCAGCCTAGAAGGAAAGCTACGCACAGTTTTCGTACCTTGTTATCTGTATGTATTCAGTTTCAGTCTGGATTTCCAAATCTATGTGTCGGCTATAAGGGTTCATATGTTTATCAGTCTTAGATCAATTAATGTCATGTGTCATTATGTTAGTCCGTCACAGCATGTCCATGCTCAGCATCCAATTTTTGTACCTGTTCAATTTTGGATATGTATAATTTGGGCAAACTGTCAATGTTTCGGCAGAAGTTACAGGGCCATGGCCCTGTTGTAACACTTATGTAATTTTTTGACTTTTTGTACTACTAATAGAATAGCCTGATTCAGAAAAAAAATACTGGTTTTTTATTATAAAATTAAAAAAAATAATTAATAATTAATTAAAATTATTATTGATTTTACAGCCAAATATAAATGAGATGTATATTATTTTTATGTTTTAGGATGTGATAATTAAATGTAAATATTTATAATAATATATATTTTCTTCCTTATCATAAATATATTTCAATGTTTATGTTAAATAATATGATTGAAAGTAAAAATAAAAATTCTTATATTATCACTTTCCAATCTAAAGAATAAGAATATAGGTAAATGCTTTAATTTTTAAAATTATTTTAATATTAATCCTAAATAAGATATTTGAATATCTATGTTAAGTAATAAAATTTAAAATCAATTTCATATTAATTTTTTAAAGAGAGAAAAGAGAAAAAATATCTTACTTTAATGTGGATAATAAAAAAAAATTCAAAATACATTTTAAATAAAATAGTTTTATATTCCATAATTGGGGTTATATAAGAGAGGGAGAGGGTGAGGGTGAGGGTGAGGGTGAGGGTGGGTTGCAACAATCCATTTGGTCATAAGATTGGATGACATGGTAGCATTTCCCCTACTTATTAATGAAACCTCACCCCAACATGAAGATTCTGCTATTTCGATGCCATGTTTATCATTGACCACCTTCGTTGGCCATCACCCTGCCAAAGTGATCTTATTTGGTTTGCTCTCTCTTGGCATCAAGGCGCAAGTCTCTCCCATGTGACTGTACAATCATTCCAAGTATCAGCAAAGTCAATAAATGACTTCGTCATGGAAATTAAAAGCTTCCACTTTGTCAGTTGATTTGGAATACATACTATAAAGCACATTAGTGTGACTACAAAGGAAATTTTGATGACCATGGTAACTTCATTCCCTTACAAGGGTACTCACTCATTTTTTGTAGAACACTTTACTTCAGCTCATCCCTACATGCGTTGCCCGTGAAATTGGATTGTCTTTAGTCACTCTATTAGAGTTGGAAAAGAGGAAATCCATCTTGTGAACAAGCTTTGCTCCTCCATGATGGTTATTTCCCCTGTTAACCAAAATTGTAATTTAGTTACATTCAATTGTAAAGTTCTTAGTGTGCATGTCGAGGTCAACTTAGGGATCCCATCTATTATAGTTGGGAAGAAGCATTTCATTGAACGTCCATCATACCTTTTGGGAGGGTCCACCCCTCTCTCTTCTTGGTTCTACTATGTATCTTCTTCTCATAGTCTCAGTGTTTTATCTAATTATACACCAAATTTCCTAACATCCTTTCTCTTCCATCAGTTAATTTGCATCCCTCCTTCTCTATGTGGTTATCCCCCTCTTTAGTGTCTTTGTCATGCTCGTTTCTCTTGTCTATTTCTGATCATCCTCATTGGCCCCTCCCCAACCACCCCGATTCATGATTCACATCTTTTCTTTTTCCATGATGTGAACATAGCCTTGCTCTACCTTTTTGTCTTTTCGCTTGTACTTCTCAATCTCTTTCTTGACACTCCGCCACCTATTTCTTGGTCTTGTCAACAACACCCTCCCCCATGCAACCAATATGCCACGCGAATGAGCTAGGGCCAGTAGGGGCACAACATACTACAAATAATTGGCTGACTAGTGTAGCATTCAAATCCATCACAAATTGGGGGAAGTAGGAGCTTGTTTTTCAGAGCTTACATTGGGCCCCATTCAAGAAGAGATCTCTTGTGCTAAGATAGAAGGAGCCCCTTAGAGGAACCTTCTCTCAGACATTGAAGTACTAGCTAAGTTGGTCGATGGGGTCCCTAGCATAGGACATGCATGTGGGTGCTTCAACAAATACATGGACATGAAATTCCTTCTTGACATGGTGATACACGATTGACATGGATATAGAGAGGATGTCCTCATCTCCATGGAGTATCCTCACCGACATATTATAGATTTAGATGAATTCTTGGGGTGCATAGAGAAGGACCTGGGCATTCCACCCACGATTGGCTACTCACCATGTAATAATAGTGAGATAATCCAAGTTTAAGCTATAGACTTGGACCCCTCTTCCTAGATTCTCTGCTTCTATTATGTCTTAATTTTTTAGATTCCTATTTTTTGGTTTTCTCACATGGCCTTGAAGGTGAGTACATTAGTATATGTATGATACATTTTGAAATTTTAGGTACCTTTTCTTCCACTACCTCTCTATAGAGGATGCATTTTTAGATACAGGTGGATCTCCCTATTGACCAGCCAAGCTAAAACTTCTAGTTTTATCATGTAATTTGGTTGTTTAGAAGCAAAATACAAATTTTATATATTCAAATTATAACAAAAAAAAAACTTCAAATTTTAATATAGATTTGATGTGACATTTAAAAAATATTATAATATGTACTTTAAGTAAATTGTTTCAATATCAATTATATATAGATAGGAAAGAGAATATATCAATTACATATAGAGCGAGAAAAAAGAGAGTGAGTCCTACTTCACATTGTGAGTGAAATGTGTATTTAAAAATATATTAATACGAAAATCACATTTTAATATGCACAATGTACACCATAAGTAAAATATTTCAATATCAATATTGAATAAATTATTTCAATTTCAACTATATATATTGTAAAAAACAAATGATAATGGTCCACAGGGTTTTAGATAGAGGCGATCGGGTGCTCTGTTAAGAAACTCTTACATATGAAGTCACAGGTCCAATTCCCCTCCTTGATCAAGGTGATATATTGGACATGATAAAGATATACTCCTACCAAACTTATAAAAAAAAAGAAAAATAATTAATAATAAAAAAATAATGATTAAATTATTTTAATACACTATTACTCAAAATCAAATAAATATATAGTTTCTTTTATACATAGCATGAAATTTATACATATATATATATATATATAAGCAACATCGACATGAATTTAAAACTATTTTCAAATTCCTCCTTCTTCAAACATTATAATATTTAGAATATTTTAATGATATAGAATTTAACAATTCCAAATTAGACTATAATCTCCAAACCTACTTAAAAATTTAATTATTTTAACACTACAGCATTTATTAAAAATAAAATTTGTAATTTAAATTTCAAACTATTAACTCGTCATTTTATCATCTAAATTAAATAAAAAATATAACGCTACATACAATACCAATTTAAAATCACGCCAGTATAAATTCGTTTAAACCATGCATGTACTATGGACGGGGAGGGATTTAAATCACTTAAAGTACAATACTTTTTCTCAAATTTTAGGTAGTCAAAATTGTTTTCCGGCTTGAGCTCCTAGTAAATCTAAACTCAAGGTAAATGTATATTACTTTTTACCAAATGATTTCATTGCATAGTGCACTTAATTTGAGGACGTGAATATGTCAATCATTTTGGGAAGCTAAATATTCTACTACAATGGAAAGGAAAAGTGGAAAATTAATATGAGAACTATGGCCAAGAAATAGGATAGAACATTATTGATGATGATGATGATGATGGTTAACGTCCACTGAGACCAAATAATGGTCTATCGGACCTAAAGAAACAAATTATCTATTTTGATTTAAGATTTTATTCCTATTACAATGTAGAAAGAGGATTAGAAGAGAATATTAGGGAGTGTTTAGAAGAAAAATAAATAAAAATATAGTTAATTTTGTGTTTGGAAAAATGAAAACATTGTTAAAGTTTTTCATATTTTCTCTCCCATCTTCATTAAGGGGAACATGGAATTGGGAAGACAAAATGCAGAATTTTTGATAGAGATGATTATGGAGATTAGATATTGAGATCATCAAAGTGATTGTGGGAAAATTTATTCAAGTGGGGTATGGGAATTTTTTTGGGAAACTTTATTGAAGTGGAACATGGAGTTGGGAGGACATAATGGGGAATTTTTAATAGAGATGAGTATGGATCTTAGACATTGAGATCATCAATGTGAGTGTGGGAAACTTTATTCAAGTGGGGTAAGTACAAGGGACTTTTTTTTTGTGAGGTAAGGTAGGGTATAAGGAGATAATGAGAGAAACTTACTTGATGGTGGACATAGCTTTAGACATATTGAAACAAATAATTGAGTTTGTGAAATCAAATATACTAGTGGTAGAGTGAATACTTGATGATGATCCTTATCTTGATTTACAATTTTTTGCAAGAGAACAAACTAGCAATATCATGATTTTGATTTACACTTTTGTCATATAACACACTATTCATAAAGTAAAAAATTAAATTTATTGATAGTTCATCTATTTCCAATTGATTAGTTCATGGTTGGGTGGGGTCAAAGGTGTTATGAAGTGAATAGTTATATGATAGCTAGTGCATTGATTAACTTAACAATCAATATATCTAATTGCATAAAATACAATCAAAACGGATATACCCACTAAAAACACTCTTAAAGCTCTCTTTTTTTTTGTAATTTTAAGTTGCATTGCCTCATAATTTCAAAACATCAAAGTACATATGTCATTACTCTATGATTTTCTAAGTTCATCAAAGGTGGTCACACTATACCACTAGGAAAACTAGATATATTGACCACCTTTTGAATAAAAAGTCATATCGCTATAAAATTATCTGATGAATGTTAGTCAGCCTATAAACTAGAGAACCGAAAGGAAAATATCATTCTCTACATAATAAAAATGTAGGAGACTAAGGAGGTCATTAGTGTAGGATCTTTGGTATTGGAACGTGGAGGACTTGAAGTTTTAAGCTTGAACTAGAGGTGGCTCTCCAAGGAATTTAGCTAGGCCTCCAAGCATTCTAGGCATGAACATTGAAATCTCTAAGCACATTTAATGTCATTCATGGGAAGGCAAAATATCATATTAATCTTGTTGCTTCTCCTTCAATACTCTGCCAAGAATCGTTTCGAGCTTCGAGTGAAAAATGATTGAATTAAGATATTTTTCCAATCGTCTGCTAGTTTTACAAGGGTTGGGACCCTAGTGGGAAATATCTTCAATGGTCTCTGCATAAGAAAAAATAAGACAACAATGAGTAGTTAGAGAATCAAGATATTAAATCTTAGCTCAAGTATGAGGTAAAACAATGGAGTGGTAAATATCTATCACCTCATATACATGTGCTTGGCCATGGGTTCTAACATGTGAGCTACAACCACCATATACTCTTCAGTCATCGCACCCATTTTGCAGTTGTGCCTATGTTAAAAAATACTCATAATGTTGGAAAAGAAAAATATTAAAAAAATGTTATTAAAAATAAAATTAAAAATAAGTATATATTTGAAAAACGTTAATGTAAAAGAAAACTTAAAACTATAGAAAAATTAAATAAAACTTTATTAAATGAAGTTTCCCTTTAAATGCATTTTTCAATTAAATTGATCAATTAACTCTTTTATATATTATCTTATTTTTCTTTTGTAAATCACCAGTTATATATTAATTCATAAAAATACATAGGATACAAAAGGTCTGTACATACAGACAAAGTGAAACCATCAATGTATGCTCAAAATGACTGTAAGCAGCAGAACCTATATCTATTAAAACCAAGGCTAACCACGTAGGGCTACCTAACGAGGGGTCTAAACTAGAAAAAACCACCACTCTGGGCTACTTGTCAGTAATTCCAAAAGGAAAGAGGGCCTAGAGGACCTCCACAACCACAACAGAGAGATACAAAAAAAAGAGAGAAAGAAGAAACTGAGAAGCTATTACAGCTTCAATATCACATAGTCTTTACTGGGAGCACTTGGGCCTGCCATTGCAGTCCCAAACTTGCGTTGTTGAATCCTTTGCGGAGTGGGGCGCTTCACCTGGCTGGTGTCCGTTACCTCCGTCGGGACTTCCATCGCATCATTGGAACTCTGATGGATGGAGTGCTTGAGGAGATTGATGAGGACACTTAGCTTTAGTGAGAGGATTCTGACTTCCTGAGTCAGGGCACTGAAATTGAACTCCATGGCATCTAGCTTAGCCGAATTCTCTGTAGAAGTAAGGGAGATGGCTTGGTGAGCTCTCCTGATATCTTCAGCCTGCATGCTGAGTGCCTTGGCCAGCATGGTCTTCATTCTCCACATTTCTCCTTGGGTTCGAACGAACTGTGTTTCTCTTGTAGTCGTTGTACCTGGATCAGAAAGCTAGTCCATTTCCTTCTCCAGAGCCTGAGCATCCAACCATTCTTCCTCCTCAGTAACCATAGCTTCGAGCTCTTCGATTTTGCATTTTTCTCTCTTAATGGTCCATGTTTCATAAGTCTCCGGGGCTTTCTGCACGTCCCGATTAGCGGAGACATTCCGACTTCCCTCACGCGCCATAATGTAATTGCAGGTCGAGGATACAATGAAAATCGTAGCAACACTTCTATTGTTAAGCAAAGAGCCAGGATAAAGCAGTGTTCTGATTCCCTAGTTTTATGCCTTAGATATAGCTGAGGGTGGTAAGGTTTGGCTTGAGATCTCCCACTTCGCGATCAGAGATATGTTGTTCCTGCCATAATAACTACCATTATGATTTCCCATCTCCTGCACATGATGCTGATTTAGAGCCTTAACTCTGCCACGCTTGAGGCTATTGGTTGAGAGCCATGTGTCCTCCCCTATGTCCTGCTGATGGCGCCAATCATATTTTTTTGTTGAGTGTCCTCCCTGTACGATGAACTATGTGGGTGACAGAGGGTGATGGACACTCTTCAGAGAAATAGACACAGAAACAAGAAAAGCACTGAGGACGAGGAGTTGGGTGAGGAGCAAAAGATGTAGGAGCTTTATGGTGAAACACTATAGATATAGTGGAAGAATGAGCACCATGGTTGAGTAAGGCTTGCACATATCCCCAGAATCTGGCTGAGTTACTTCTTTTTCTTTTCCAGCGTGTCTGCCCCTGCCTGCTATTCGAGGCAGCGGATTTGTCATGCTAGAGGTTTCTTGTCATGGGCTACGTGTCATCCGCTGAGCCTAGAGATTTCTGACAATCATTCTTCTACAGGATTTCCTTCATCTTCCACTGCAGGTGATGGTGTCTGCCCTCCCCAATCCATTTCGGGGTATTATGATCTAGGACGTGAGCCTTAAAGGCTATCTTCATTCGCTATTAAGGAGTGTCCCGTCGAACTGATGTTCCTCTCCTCCCTGTGACAAATTTCTTGTCTCGAAATATGTAAACATTGATTCCGAAGTTCCGTGCATGTGACATCATGCCAATAGGTGTCCGGGTAGGTAATGAGGTGATCAATCCTATAATTGGCCAGATAATCGGCCACTACATTTGTTGTCCTTCTTATAGCTTGCAGAATGATTCCGTCAAGGCTTGAGAGGTGCTCTACTATGAGCTCTGTGACCTTGGCCAACCTCCAATGTTTCGTTACCTTACTCGATTTCGATCCCATTTGCATTTTTCTTGCGGCATTGATGGCCAAAAGAGAATCCCCTTCCACCGCTGTAGCTCCTTTTACCAGATGAATGAGTATTCGGAGCCCTTGTTCTAATGCCATGAATTCCATCTCATTGTTGATTCCTTCTCCTAAAGATTGGTTGAAATATGTTGAATTTGCCCTTTGTAATCTCGAATGACACCTCCTATACCTGCCAGTCCAGGATTGCCTCGAGATGCCCTGTTGAAGCTGAGTTTGTGAAAGCCTATTGGTGGTCGTATCCACACATTCATGGAGGGGCCTTGTTGTTGTTGTGGTTTAGATGGACTAGAGATGGTGCCTGCCTCAATTCCAAAAGTGTGCATAATTTGTAAGTCAGTCACTGAGAGATCTTTTTTCTGTTCTTATTTCCATCTAGTAAGAGTCGTTTCCCTCATGGTTTGCAGTATGGTGGCTTTGATAGCTTCTATGGTTTTTGCTTCATTTTGAAACACTCGTCTATTTCGTTCCTTCCAAATCGACCGCACTATGAACCTAGGGATTAGTTTCCATAATGTATTGACTATTTGGGATTTGGAAAAATTACTTCGCCAATTCCTTATGCTTTCCTGTATTGAGTCTCTTTTTCTGTCCGTGCTTCTGAATATGGTTTCCGTCCAGTTCCATAGGCTTTCTGTCTAGCTACAAATATTGAGGAGATGATTAATGGAATCTTCCTTATTTTCACACAAGGGATAGCATGAGGGGCCTGTGAACCCATTTTTCTGAAGGCTCTCCCATATAAGAGTTCTTCTGTGCATCAAGAGCCAAAGAAATGTTTTAATCTTCGGCCATAGTTCAGCATCCCATACTCTGTTATACATATTGACCTTTTCCCCTTGGTCTCTTCCTTCACTATATCCTCTTGCTTCTTTTAGGGAGAAATTACCCCCCTCGAGCCTGCCCCAATGTAGTTGAACTGCATCATAAGAATTTCTTATTTTAATTTTAGCCAGCTCTATTTGTAGCACCCTCATATTGTTGTCCTCCTCTTCTGGTTGAAATGTATCTTGAAGATCCACTGTTGCCAAGCTTGATTAGTGTTGTTAGGCCTCCAGTAATGATTCACGGTTATCTTCCCTAGTTCCTGGTTTCTTCCTTGAATGGTGAGGAAATCTGGGCTTTCTATTCTAGGTAATTATTGCCATGCATCCTCCTAGAACAGAGCAGTCTGTCCATTACGGACGCCCTAAAAACTATTCTCTTGAATTATGCCTCAATTATTTCTAGCAAGATTCCAGATTGGAGATCCGTCTGGTGGTTCCTGCATCCTGATTAGATTATGAGGGTTGTAATTAACTGCATACTTAGCTTTCCAATGTTTGGCCTAGGGTATGTTCAGTTCTTTAACCCATCTCCACCATAACTTAGCTCCACAAGCTTGGTTGACAGTATAAGGGTCCTGAATATTTAACCCACCTAGGTGTTTGGGTTTGCAGATCTTGTCCCATGCCATTAAAAACCACTTCTATTTACTTGAGTTTCCCGACCAAAGAAAGGATTTCTAGATGAGTCGAATTTTCTGAAGAACACTTTTAGGTGTCGGGAGAATAGATAACATGAATTGAGGGATAGCATGGAGGACAAATTTGGTGAGGACAAGGCAGCCTACAAAGTTAAGGGTCCTATGAGTCCAATGCTGAAAACACTTTTGTAGATTGGCGATTATTTTGTCCTTATGCACTTTTTGCCAGGGTTTTTTTTGTCAGTGGAATGCCTAGGTATCTGGAAGGGAGGTTACACCTCTTGAATTCGAGGACATTAGATATATTTTTCTAGACTGCTATGTGCGTTATAAAAAAGAATATGGAAGATTTAGCTAGATTGAGTTCCATACCTAAAGCCAAGCTAAAACGATTGAGAATGTTTTTGAAACCAAGAGCTTCTTTGACTGAGGGCGTGCCATGTAGCATTGTATCATCGAGAAACTGCTGATGAGTGGTTGTAGGGCACGCAGGCAGGGGTTGGAGTCCCTGAATCAAGCCATCCTCTTTAGCGTTTTTTATAAGCCTGCTAAGACCTTCTATTAGTATCACAAACAAGAAGGGGGATAGGGGATCCCCTTGCCTGATACCATGAGAAGGTGTGAACTAGGCTATGGGAGCTCCGTTAACCAGAATTGATAATCTAGTAGAGTTAATCAGGGCTAGGATCCAAATTATCCACTTCTTCGCAAAGCCAAAGGTAGTAAGAATAGCCTGCAGGTAGTGCCTTCGACATATCCAGCTGCATTACACGTTAGCTATTTTCTGAGTTTGGAGGGTGCGTCATCTCTTGCGCTAGCAATATGTTATCCATAATATATCTCCCTTCTACATAGCCAAATTGTTCTTCTGAGATGATTCCTGGAAGAATTGTCTTTAGTCTATTAGCTATGACTTTAGATATAATCTTGTACAGAACATTTCACAGAGAAATTGGTCGAAATTTCGACGGAGTGTTTGTTTCCTCCTCCTTTGGTATAAGGGTTATGAATGTAGAGTTGAGAGATTTTAGGATGGAATAAGAGCGCTGGGAATCCTCCACCACTTCCAAACTTATTTTTTGGTTGTATCCCAATAGGCTTTGTAAAATTTGATGGTGAAGCCATCCGGTCCTGGCGCCTTACCATTGGGCATTTCTTTCACTGCTTCTTCCACTTCTTCCGAGGTGTTTGCTCGATTTAAAGCCTTGTTTTGATCCTCTATAATAAGCTTGGGAATAGAAGTCATTAGATCCCTAATGGCTTCCTCTCTATCAATGTTGGGTTCCAAAGCTATTTGGTTGAAATGGTTTATGAGAAGGGCTGATATTTCATGAGGAGTTTACACAGAGGTCCCCTGATCATCCTTTATTCTTAATATTTTGTTAGCACTCCTGTGATCAATGGCAGATCTGTGAAAGAATTTTGTGTTCTTTTCACCTTCCTTAAGCCACTGAATTCTAGATTTCTGCTTCCATAGAGTTTCCTCCTGTTGACATCTGGTCTGCCACTCCTGCATGAGATTTTGTTCTATGTTTCTTGTTTCTTGAATAATATTCCCCTAGATCCATTCCTTGTGAATCTATTCTAATTGCTCCTCCAGCACCTTCTTTTCTTTAAATATTTTGCCGAAAATTTCTTGATTCGAGGATTTTAACCTGGTTTTGATATGTTTAAGTTTAGCTTGGAGCATGTACATTTTAGTGCTTCTTATACCTATTGATTGACTCCACCATTGCTTTATTTTTGATGTAAACTTTGGATGACTGAGCCAAAAATTTTCAAATCTGAAGGGCTTATTCCTTGGTGTGCCTAGGATGGCCGCATTCATTATTATGGGCTAGTGGTCCGACCCTCCACTAGGTAGTATGTCCAAATCCACAGTAATCCCTTCTAGAAGGATGGTTTCATTTACCGAGAACCTGTCCAATATAGAGGCGATTTTCCTATCACCCCCTCTTTTATTGTTCCATGTGAAAACTTCGCTCTTAGGGATGATGTCTATCAGCTTGGATGATTTAATAAAGTCTTGGAAAGCTTCAATATCTCGGTTGAGCATTCTAATTCCTCCTTTTTTTCTGTAAGTGAAGTAATCAGATCAAAGTCTCCTCCAAAAAAAGCTTTTGCTTGGGAATATCTTTGCTGTAGGTTGGATAGACCTTTAAAGCTTTTCCTCTAGTTTTTGAAGGCCATAGACATTTGTGCATAGATAGGTGTTGGGATTCCCTACCATTTGGATTTCTATTGAGATGTGAGATTTGGCCGCTTCAAAAGAAATAACCTAGATAACCTGAGGATTCCAAAGAATGGCCAAGCCCCCTTCCCATCCATTGCTTATTGTTTCCAGGCCTTCCATTCTCTTGCCCAATTTTTTAATGATGTTTTCCATCGTTTTGCTGGATCATTTAGTTTCTTGCAAAAAAATCATATCTAGTTGTTCCTTTCTGACTTTCTTCTTTAATAACCTTTGCTTCTTTAGGCCATTTAGCCCTCTAGCATTCAATGAAAGTACTTTCATAATAAGCAAATTTTTAGGAGGTTAGTGTAAATGCCTCAAGGGCTTTCATCTTACCTGAGTTTAGGAGAAATTAACCAAGCTCTTTTAATGCTTCATTGTTTGTTATTTGTCCTCATTTTTTCCGGTGCTTTGGGTTGCTTGAAGCTTGATGCATCCCCAAAGCTCTCACCCTTAGGCCTTTTGTTGTTCCCATGCTTCTTCTCTGCATATCCATCTCTGCTTGTTGTTGTGCTATGAATAACATGTTGATTTTGTTCACCTCCTCTTTTGATATGTGTTCAATGCCTTTCTTTTTCCATTGTTCTACCATGTTTGGTAGGTCCATTCCTTCCTGCTCGAGCATGTCGCTTAGTTCCATACCCTCGAGTCCCATTTCACTAGTCATCATTTCTAAATACTCTTTCAGTCCTTCTATTTGTCCCAGAACAAGAGGGACGTTGTTTGCTAGACTAGAAGTGGGTTCTTATGTCCCTGGTGTAGTTGTGGTCTCGTTTTCTCACAATGGCTCCCGCTCTTTAGTGGTGTCCTCTGGTTCTGTCTCTGATTCTAGCTCCTCAAAAGCATTGCTTGTGCTTCTGAAGGAGGTACTTGCTTTATTTTGTTGTATTTTGTTTGCTCGTTGTCTAGCATGAGGTCAAATAAAAGCCTCCTTATTCTTACCCCGTGTGTTTTCCTTGGGTTTCTCCATTGTTTTGTCATTGGGAATTCTCTAATCAAATGTCCATGTTCATGAAATTTCCTGCAGTGAAATGGGATTTTCTCATAGTCTATGACTTGAAAATACCCTTCATGTCTATATTCCAACCATAGACCCTCATGCAGAGCTCCCAAAACATCCATATCGACATAGATCCTAGCACAAGAAGTGTATCTCTTCGATAATGTTGCCTCTGAGGCTTTGATGAAGGTTCCTAACTTGTTTCCTATCTGTTTAAGTGTTGTATGTCTCCAGTAGTCAATGGCTAGAGAAAATAGGCAAATCCAAACTGGTACCTGTTTGAAGGTTTCCTATTCTGGTGTGAAGTTGGGCTTCCAAGGTCTCATGTACAGACCTGTTGAAGCGAAGAAATATGGGCCTCCATCAAAGATGCAATCTTTGTCATCCAAATTGGTGAATACCACTATGAAGGAGCCTATGGCTCCTAGGTGGAGTCTTACATCTCCTCTGGGTTTACATTGTTACTTGATCCACAAGCACAGAGCTCGTTCTGTTGGCCAGAAACCCATAAACTTTCAGATTACTGAATGTTCTACCACGTGCTCTCTATACGCCTCTATTTCTGGGTCAAAGATTATTAACCTTAGGGTTTCAGTTGCTTTAGGCTTACACAGTCGTTGGCTCTCTATCTTTCTAGCTTCCATATCTATTCCTTCCTGTCCTGCCTTAACTTGGTTTGAATCCTTCTTTTTCCCTGACTGTTCATCCTCAAGCTCCTTTTCTAGTAATTTCTGTTCTAAGGTATGGTTCTCCTTGTCTCTGTCAGCTCTGTTGTTGCCTCTAATGATTTCTTTTCGTTTATGGGTATCTTTTCCCTCGTTGTTTAGCTTTCCTTTATTTGTCGTATCCTCCTTTCATATCTTCTCAGAACCTGAGATTTGCACCCCGTCCAGTGCAGTTTTACCCTTGTGCATCATTCCCTGTTTATAAGATGGGGTTCCTCTGGACCCCACATTTTTCATCTATAGGGTCGGAACCTACCCTCTTCTGCGAAGCTCTGCCACCCTGGCACTGTCTTCCTCCAGATTTGGTACTCTTAATATAGTTTGAACAGGTATTCTTCAAACTCTAGCCGCCATTCGCACTTCCTTGCGAGCTCGAGAAGTCAAGTTATATATAGTATCTTATTATAAACATATACTTCATTCAATAATTTATTACTCAATCTCCTCCACCATTGTTTTTATTCAATAGTATATTTTTAATTTATTATTAATTAATTAATTAATTGAGATGTTTAACCACGGAGAGAAAAAAATAATGTTAAATCATTAACAATTGCATATTAATTATATTATCTCTTAAAGGTAGGGCGACGATAAGTAACTTAAATGCCTTAGTAATAAAGAGGAAAACAATGCCTAATCATTAAAAAATGTTTTTTTAACTAACTTCTTTCATGCATTAGAAATGTTTGGAAATAACTAGTTTCTTTCTGCAATATAGTGAAATTGTTTTTAAATAATAGTGAAATTGTTCTAAATAATAGTATTAAACATTATTTAAATGAATGGTAGGTTATAAGTTTATAATAATTAATTTCAATTATAAGTATTAATTTAATTTCAGAATAACAAAGAAAACTGATTATATGTCTTATTATATTTTCCATAGAAATGGCATTGGGAATATATTTTTCTACTTTAATCACCAGGAATATGTTTCTCTACTTTAATTCTAAGGCATCTAACTAGATGATAATGTGTTTTAATTATAATTATTTAATATAATTAATTGCCAAAATTTCCCTTATGGCTTTCGCAATGACTCAATTATTACTTAGCGAAAGGTCTAATATGCTCTAAAACCTATAGAGTAAAATTTACACATTTTTTCTCCTATACTCAAATTTTATAGCTTAAAGTTCCTATTGCATTTGCACTACATCTAGAGTACTTGGTATATTAACATAAAGTTTTAGAGCTTTCTCTTTTAA
This sequence comes from Pinus tabuliformis, assembly GCA_031772625.1. Lineage (NCBI taxonomy): Eukaryota > Viridiplantae > Streptophyta > Pinopsida > Pinales > Pinaceae > Pinus > Pinus tabuliformis. The sequence continues at coordinate 865,789,036 of CM062807.1, read as the reverse complement.
AATGGCATAATTATTAGAGAGGGGATGATCCTCCTTGATGAAAATTGTTACACTAAGTTCAAAAGATAATTTATTGCTAATAGGAAAGAATAATATTTATTATTTTGGGAATCACTAAAATATAAAATAATTTACACTATAATGATCAAACTAAATTGACAATTTCCAATTTGGTTTATAGTATTTTCACGGTAACACTAAACAAGTTGACGTTGTTTGAATAAAATTTAAATATGAATTCTATGCATTATACATAGTACTAAAATTCAAGGATAGAAATATTCACTTAACACCTATGGTTATTGCAACAATTTAGTAGAGGTAAGTAAGGTTGAATGATAACTAAGGTACCATTGACAACATATCCTCTATAAATTTTATCATAAAACTTCAAAAAAATATATCCTGATAAGTTTAGCCATCCATATTACTCCTTTGATGACATTCTATTAGCTTAATATAATGTAAATATTACTATATTGTAAATCAAGGAATCCACATGATTATGAGACTGCAACCCACAATTTCTGAGGTTAAAACTTCCCACAAATTATAAATTTTTCCAATTTACTAACATCAATGATTAAATTTACAAAGCTATCATGTAACATATAATGGTTTTTCTACTTAGTTGTATCACGTAATGTTCATATTATCAAATATGACCATAAATTTAATTTCAAAATAGTAAATGAAATTGATTATATGTCTTATTATATTTTCCATAGAAATGGTATTGGGAATATATTTTTCTACCTTAATCACTCGGAATATATTTTTCTACTTTAATTCTAAGGCATCTAACAAGATGATAATGTGTTCTACTTTATAATTATTTAATATGATTAGTTGCCAAAATTTCCCTTATGACTTTTGCAATGACTCGATTATTACTTAGAGAAGGGTCTAATATGATCTAAAATCTATAGAGTATAATTTATATAATTTTTCACCTACACTCAAATTTTATAGCTTAATGTTTCTATTTCATTTGCACTACATCTAGAGTACTTGGTATATTAACATAAAGTTTTAGAGCTTTCTCTTTTAAGATCGTATAATTATTAGATATGGGATGATCCTCCCTAATGGAAATTATGACAGTAATTTTTTCTTGATACAAAAAATGATCTATTGTTAATAGGAAAGATTAATATTTATTATTTTTGGAATCACTAAAATATAAATTGATTTACAGTGTAATGATCAAACTTAATTAATAATTTCCAATTTCGTTTATAGACTTTTCCTAGTAACACTGAAAAATTTGAGCTTGTTTGAATAAAATTTAAATGGGAATTTTATGCATTATACATAGTAGTAAAATTGAAGGGTAAAGATATTCATTTAAGATCTATGATTATTGTGATAATTTAGTAGAGGTAAGTAAGCTTCAATGAGAACTCAAGTACCATTAACAACATATCCTCTATAAATTCTATCAAAAAAAACTCAAAAAAAATATATCCTGATAAGTGTAACCATCCTTATCACTCCCTCGATAACAATATATTAGCTTAATATAATGTAAATATTACTATATTGTAAATCAGAGAATTGCCATGAGTATGAGACTGCAACCCACAATTTCTGAGGCTAAAATTTCCCCCGAATTATAAATTTTTCCAATTTACTAACATCAATATGTAATTAACTTTACAAGGCTATCATGTAACATATAATAGTTTTTCTACTTAGGTGTATCATATTGTTTTTTTTCCTATTTGACCTTGATTCGCCATTTAACAAAACTTAAGGAGACATAGTCAATACTTCCCATTAGGACCTTCACTTCTATTTGCAAAATATTGGTCATATATTTCTATTTATCAAATTTTATTTCATTTTTCCAACTTTATACTTCATTATGGCTTCCATTTTAAGATCATAATGTTCCAAAACACTACTGGTTCCCTATTCCTTTACAAGGATATTTTCCAAATTTATTTTTCCCTCTATGAAATTATATCTTTTAACTTTATGGATCCCATGATCCACTCGCCTATAATGTTGTATCTAGTTATATAATTGCAAGTATGTGTAGCACCAACAATTTGTCTTCTCATAAAAATTCATTTGTTTTTAGTAAAAATGTTTTATTGTATGTAAAACATGTGGGATACATTTGTAAACATGATTACTAGGGATCCCTTTGATTTATTTATATTTTTATTTGTAGACCATCTATTTACTATAATCATCTACTCATCTATAGCCATGGATATTCTATATATATATATATATATATATATATATATAGATAACAATGAAAATATATCATCCCCTTTTATGCTTATTTCAATTCTTCACTGCCATCATTTACTCCTATATTCATGAAAAAGATAACATAAAATTATTTTCATAAACATTACATATTTCCAATCAAATTTATTTATCTTCTAGGACGTTTGAATTTCAACCAATTTCTTTGTAAAACTTTTAGTAGCTTCCGTTTACTCGCTATCTAGTAATTTTTCATGTTCATATAACTATTCTAGGATGAGATTTCTTATTAAGGCTACCATAAGAAAATTTTAAAACTGCTCCCCGGCTCTTCCTTCCCACCACTAATATTGAATATCACTATTAAAAAGCTTCCTTACTTTCTTCAAACATTGCCTTTTTTTTTTTCATCTCATTCGGATAATACATTTACTATCCCTCCAAGGTAGTTGCACACTATTTTGAAGTATATTTATTCTATTTATTTTCACTTTATTTGATGTGTACCTGCAATGAATTGCAATATTATTCTCTCAGTTTTATCAATCATAACATTCCCATATTTTGTATAAATACTTATTTTTTCTTTACATCCTCAAGATACCTAGGCTAGTTTAGTGTATAAGATAATTGTGCATTACTTCATATTTGATTGTCTCAATATAATGTCCATAATCAAGCCTCTAATCCTACACTCTACATCTTTTTTTTTTTTTTTTCACTCACGAATAACCAACCACAATAAAAATCCATTATTTTATTTCCTAATGTATCATATAAACCAATTATAATTAAATTGTGCTCCCTTCATGTGTGCATTTTTCTATCACAATCGTTACGTTCCAATAAAAGCTTATTCATACTCATCAATTCTACTCATAATAAAAAATAAACATTTATGTATATTTCTCACATTAGCTAGCATGGAAACAAACATAAGTGCATACAAAAATATCTAGACTGGGTGGCACTGTGTTTGAGTTCATTAATCCATTGTAATTTTTTCCCTTTTCTCTTCTTAATTTTTTATTCAACAATGGTTTTCTCAAGCTCAAAATTACTTATTCATTACACCCCATTTACATAACCACTAGATCACCTTTAAACATATGTTATTTTCAATAAAAAATGATAACAAGTCTTCCTCAAGGCAAAATAAAAAAATGATACAAACTTAACCAATCGTAAAAAGAAAATCTTCGCATACTAAAGACATACATAAATTCCATAAGGATAACAACATTATTGTCAATATTATATCCGCTAAATTTATCATACTAATTCTTTCTATTAATTTAATTATTTTATCTATATAAAAACCTTTTTTTGTTTAATTATATTTTAATTGTTTCTTCCAATTTTAATCGATTTAATATTCTTTTACCAATAATCTTTTTATCACATGCAAATAAATAAATAAATATATATATATCTATATATATAAATAATTATTTTCACTTTTAAGAATATTCACAATGTTCATAAATTGTCAGCGTTGTACACATTCTTTTAGCTATGTAACAAAAACTTATGTCATGAGTTTACTATCACATGAAATATTGCAATACCTTATTGATATTGATTAAAAAAATTGCAATCATATAAATCATTGTGAATTCTATACTCGTGATTAAAAATGGTAACTTTTAGTATATATATTTTTCAGTCTATTGTTCCCATGCTGTATGTAGAAGTCATAAAAAAGAACAAAATTTTATTCCATACTCTAGTGGAAGAATCCTTGAAAATGAGTATTTCCCTTATTTTTAGTTCAAATATAAATATCCAATCATATTATACATATTATATATATATATATATATATGTCCATATACATTTTATGATAAAATTTAAATAGTTCTATCTTTTAATAATTTTAAAAACATATTTTTAAAAGGGTTAGATTTAATGGTGAAAATATATAGTTTTATTTTATTGGGAAATGTTAAATTTTTATGAGTTTCCTTATAGTCATGGGAAATTTGGTGTAGTGGTCAAATGCGTGGCTGCATCCAAAAAGAACATATTGTATAGGTTCCTGATTTGTACATGCATAAGTGGATCAAAGCCTATTGCCATGTCCTCCTTTTAAGAATTCTAGGAATAATAGCTCAAGTGCTTTAGTGAACAATTTTTTTCCCCAAATAAGTGGGTTAAAGTATCTAGAGACATGTCATAACTAGCCCATCCATGGCATCATATCTAGTCTAATAATGAAGCTGATAACCCATTCTTTGAATCAAAGATATGATTATCTTAAAATCCTTGATTTGATAAAAATAGCAAAAAATTATAAAATCCGTTTAAAAATACATATAATACCAACACCATAGAAACTTTACAACCCAAGTAAAGTAAGACATTACGAAATATGACCACAAATATTTTTATAATTTCTATATTTATGACATACCAAATATTATTATAAGAAAATATATTATTAGTCCCTGTGTTAGGCACAACTGTGACTATAGTAATCAAAATGGCTTAGTTGACATTAGTTTGAGTTGCTTAGTATCACAACTATTGCAAATAACCAAGGTTTTTAAGATGTCAATGTATGTAATCTCTTTCGTCAACTTATTTGTCCTCTTTCTGAGGTGGGGAGGCTAAAACATATATTATATTCATTTGTTTCCTTCTAATTTTGAAGGTGTTAAACTAATGGTAAAATTAATTTGGTAGAAATTTCATATTTAGCAATTAGAGGCTTATCTTATGTCTATGTTACAAGGTTTTGAAGGTTTTCATGTTTAAAAACATGGACCACAAATAGCTCATACTGGGTTACACATGGATCGTACATGGTTATATTTTTGCATGTGAGTACCCATTTGTCTATTTGTCTACAATCGTTTACAAGTGCAATCAACTTATCTAACATAGTTGTTTCCTTCTCCTTGAACTTCACTTCCATTGCAACATTCCTTTCATTGGTTATGTCAGAGGATGGAATGATGGCTACCAGAATTTTGACAACTGGGTAATTACCAGATCCAACCTACCAAGAAAGTATTTGAAACCCACCAAGAACGATATCAATCACAAGCTATCCCACCTGCCAAGATTGAATTAGCCCGAATACCTCAATATTTCATTACCCTGTGGGTCTATTTTTATATGGCTGCAAACTATAAGTGGTAAGCCCAAGGTCGCCAAGCTAAGAAGGAACCAAGTCACAAATTGTACTGCTAAATTTGAACATATAGCATGATATAAGATGTCAACTATGACATGGCTTACCTTTGGAGTCTAATAGTGAATATTAGAGGAACTGGCATGGAAATCATATTTTCCTACGAATTCTTTGAATGATTCCATGGAATTAGTACCGCAATTTTGTGGCTATTAAGGGGAATGTGACTATGACCCAACAACGGCTATGAAGAACCCTGTGCAAAGCACGCACAAAGTGGTGGAGGTCCCAATCAATGATTGTACCTAACCTTGCAACCCTACCAAGCATATTAGATTCTTCGAACTTGAGATCATCATAATGATACCTTCAATCACACCTTGTCTATTCACTCAGCCCACTCCCCTGTCGATCAATGAGTTCCTACAATTAGAGCATGTGCTACCTGGTGAACTATAGGCCTCTGTATGGTGGAAATATTAGCGTTATGCGTACCAGTGGTTGGAAGTATGGCAAGCTATGTATTATGGGAGTACGTACAAGTTGGAGTATGGTCACAACACAACATGATGTTCCAAGAGGGTGCAAAGATAATGGTATCCTAAGCAAGAGAGACCTTAGTAATTGGACATTAGGTTCAATGATTTTGTGGGGGCACTGCCCAAGCAATTGTTTGACAAATATCTTGATGCCATCTTCATCAACAATAACATATTTCATCTTTGAAATTGATTCTAATCTTGGAAATTCTCTTGTTTTGGTTATTATTTTCATAAACAATGATCTCAGAGGATGCCTTCTTAGTCTTGTAAAAATGTCTGCCACTCTCAACGAAATCATACTCTTGAATAGAAATCTATCAGTCTACCTGCCATTAGAAATTACACTACTGAAAAAATTTGAATCTGCTCTGTATCTCTCTCTATTATATCATTCCATCTATCGCGAGTCTGCCTCTGTCTTCAGCTCGTATTTATGGTACTATCTCATATTTCTGGCCACAAATCCCTTTTGGTCTAGGTTAGAATTCTTTTTGGCCCTAGGTTAAATCTGTCAAGTTGCTTTCCAGTTGACACAAAATCGACACGTTAATCTTCTTAGCTTAGAGCAGAGCTTTCAGCCTTCATTAGAAATGGAGTTATTGTAGCAATATTTTCACTAGACCTTCTATTCCCTCTTGCTTCATACACTAGGAAAGCATAGTAAAGCTATAGATGGGAAAGGCCTCAACCCATAGCTTTCAAAAATATCAACCCCAATTGTGTAATGCAATATCTCTACTCCCTTTCGATTTCAATCTATCGGAATTTGAGCTAGGGAAATAGGTTTTGGGTAAACAACAATTGGTTTGGAGTCTGGACAATCCCTCTCTTATTTAGGATTATTTTTATGGTTGGGACATAGACCAGTAAGTATGCTTAGTGAGGTGGGTGGGGAAGCTAGAATTTCGCATGTAAGGCTTGAGACCTGTCGTAAATGTAAATTTCACCATATACAAGCGCCAAATTTGTAGGAATGACAAGTGGCCAGAAAATAGTTTTAATCATCATTTATAATTTCTTAATTTCTTAAATTAAAGGTTGAGCATTCCTCTAATTAATTGAAAGGGATACACCTAGTCACAATTACAAAAACCTGTCATTAATTTTTAATAGTAATTGGAAGTGATACACGTAGTTACGAATATAAAAACGAACCTACATGATCTGAAATCACTCGTGAATGATCTCAGTTAATTAATGAAGGTATTATAGACTTACGTGCTGGGGTGTTCCTATGTTATCTTATGCAATGGATCGATAAGATTGCGGAATACATAGACACTGAAGCAGTAAGAGAAACACAATAAGCAAACACATAAACACAACAAGTTTAATAAGGAGTTCACCCAATCCTCCTGGGCTACGTCTCCTGGTCCAAACTTTAGTGATGGCCTCTGTATTGTGTCTTAAAAAGCATAGTTTTTACAACAATGAGCTCAATTTGAGTCTCACTCAGCAGACGATAATTAGTATGATGGTAGTTGGATTCCCCAAGTCTCTAGAGTACACAGACTCCCCTTACTAAATCTTCACCTCAACTGGTCACAATGATATGAGTCCAATCTGAGGCTCAACACCTAACATGTTTACTCAGAGGAGTTCGCTTGAACCTCTCAAGCCTTCTCTGGAGTTCACAGACTCTCACACTTTCTCTGTCTCTTTCTGGCTTCATATTGCCTTTGCTCTGCAAGTCAGCTCAGCTTTCTCTGTTCTCTCCAAGTCTGCTTGTGCTTCTCTCTGTCAGTTTGTGGCTTAAAGCCAGTTCACTCTCTGATTGTTTGTTTCCACTTCCCAGCTATCTGGATCTCTTGCCTCTGTCCATTGAAATTCCCCTGCTCTGCATCATCATTACTGTATAATGCTTCACAGAGAGGTGGCCACCTGTTTCCTCATGAACTGAGTGTCAGTTCTCTTTGAACAGTCATTATTTCCGTTGCTCCAAGATTGCCACCAAATTGATTCCTCTGCCAACTCATCGGTCATGTTGGATCTCAAATCTTATCCACCTCAGCCTATTTCCCTGTCGAATATAGTTATCCATGGGATTTTTTCTTCGCCATTGATCTGGAGCCTCCAGATCCTATAGTCACTGTCCATATCGGGTCGGTAAGTAGCATGCCTTTTACCTGTCTGATGTGAGCAATTTTCTCTCTCATCCGACAGATGTGTGTCACCCGTTGTATGATATCGGGCGGGACTCGGTCAGACCCACTTACCACTTGAAGTCCTTCCGATATCCTGCCAGTTTTAGCATGGGGTCCAACTCTGACGGAATCAACAAATTCTATATGATTTTATGCTTTCCTCGAGACCAAGCATTTAGGGGCTTTCCTTCACTGAGGGGGATGCCCTGCGATACACAATTAGCACTTTAGCACTAATCATGTTTCAGAAACTGCCTTTTATTGGGATTTGACCTCCCATTCGTCAATTTGCGTCGGCGCATGGTTACCATGGGCCAACGGTCTACGTGCTTTGACCAAGGGTCCTCATTACTCCATGCTGATCACAAATTGCCATTGTTTAGAGGTTATTTTTGATAAGCTCAACATCCATAAGATTTTGAAACTTCGTCATGAGTTTTATAGAGTTCATGAAACTTTTAAGAGTGTTTTAAGGATCTGATTTGGATCACGGCCTTCCGACTAAAAAAGCTTTTGGACCACCAAAAGTTGTTTTTCAAGCATTAACTAAGTGAGGGTATAACTGTCTCACTTTTCTAATCTCTATCCATTTCACACTGCTTGGATTTGAACCCTTGAGTCCAATCCTGGGGTACTCAACATCTCCTCTGCGCATTGTCCTCACCTTCCTATCTAGAACTATGTCTTCCTACAATTCATTAAGGTATTCAGTAACAGATCATCAATAGAAGGAAATTGACTCCGCTCTTTGTGATATTCAACTAATGAAGGTTCAAATAATATCAATCTATCTGCATTAATGACTGAGTAGATGTGCATGTAAGCTGGTAAATCAAGGCGAAAAGCATTCTCACCAATTTTCTCAAGTATCTTGAATGGTTCATACCTTATTGGCTTTAGGTTCTTACCTTCACCTTGCATTCTATCTTTGTTGATATACATCCAGACTTGATCACCAAACTTGAAAACTTTGCTCCATCCGATGCTTGTCATGCCTAGCCTTGTACTTGGCTTGGCTCTTTTTGAGCTGTTCCTGTACTGCCAGGTGGATCTCTTGGATTTGTTCAATAAACCTTGTTGCCTTGTCCACATTACTTTGTCCATCAACCGTTATGTCTTTACCAAAGACAAAATCCAAGGTGGACCTTGGTGTGAAACCAAAACAAGTCTCAAAAGGATATCTTTGTGTAGAAGAATGTTTAGCACGGTTATAAGCATGCTGCACATAACATAAATTTTCATCCCAAAGTTTGGGACGCTTGCTGCAATAAACTCTGAGCAACTGGATCACTGTCCTATTGACTACTTTTGTTTGGCCATCTATTTGTGGATGAAAGGCTATGCTCTTCTTCAATTTGGTGTCCATTAGTTCCCACAGACTCGACCAAAACTCCCCAATAAATCAGGAATTTCAATCAAATACAATGGAAGTGGGTAATCCAAAATGAACCCAAACATGTTGGAAGAACAACTTTGTTATTTGTTCAGTTGTAATCTCTTTGTTACATGGTATTAGAATACACATTTTACTGAACCTATCCACAACAACATATAAATTGTCATGACCTTTTCTAGATTTAGGCAGTCTTCCGACAAAGTCCATGGAAACACTTTCCTAGGGATGAGAAGGTACTGGTAGTGGAGTGTACAAGCCTAGTTTTCTGTTGTTGGGCTTACTTTTAGCACAAATAGTACACCCTCTTACATATCTAGAAACTGTATCATTCATTTTAGGCCAATAACAAAATCTTTGCAGCTGTGTAACTGTTTTACTTACATCAAAGTGACCTGATATTAGAGAAGTGTGTGCTTCTCAGATTATATTTACTCTTTCAGTTTGTGGAATGCATAACTTCCCAAAATGATATAAGAGTCAATCCTTAATATGATAATCCAATTCTTCTACTTTTTTTCCATGACTTAAAGTTGCATAGACATCTTTAAAATCTATATTTTGAGCATACTGTACAATGTAGCTTTCATGCAATACTGAATTATGCTTAAGTATAGTAGATGCATTGATGATTGTTCTGGACAACATATTTGCAACTTTATTGTGTATGCCCTTTTTATATCTTATGACTATATGAAACTGTTGTAAGAAACCCATCCACCTATAGTGTCTTGATTTCTGCAACTTAGTTTGGGAGTGTAAATATTGAAGTGGTTGATGATCAGTTTGTATAACTGTCTCCTTTCCCACTAAATAATGTTTCCACTTTTTCACACTTTGTACTAATGCATACAATTCTTTATCATATGTGGGATAATTAACTACAGCAGAATTAAATGTCTCAGAATGATAACATATGGTTTTACTGTGTTGTGTCAACACTGCTCCATTGGCATATTCATTGGCATCTGTTTCAATGTCAAATGGTCTGAAGATCATGCAGTGCTAATAAGGGTGTTGTACTAATCGTTTCTTTCAAGGTGTCCAAGGCTTTTTGCTGTTTGCCTCCCCACTGAAGCACCTTGTTTAATCATGTCAAAGAATGTAAGGGTTCTGCAATTAAGGAAAAGTTAGCAATAAACTTTCTCCAATATTGTGTTGCCCCTAGGAAGCTTCTAACTTTAGTAGCAGATTTGGGTTTAGGTCAGTTTACAATGACTGCAACCTTAGAGGGATCTATCTTCAATTCACCACACCCTACTATATGACCCAAATAATTCAAAGATGTTTTACCAAATTCACATTTTGAGAGTTTAACATAAAGTTTTTCTCTTTTTAAAACATCTAGAGTCTGCTTGACATGCTTTAAATGTTCCTCCCATGTTTTACTAAATATAAGAATGTCATCCAAATATACAATTACAAAATCATCAAATAATGGTCTATGTACATCATTCATGACTCTCATGAAAGTAGCAGGAGAATTAGTTGACCCAAAAGGCATAACCAGCCACTCATACAGTCTTTGCTTCATTTTGAAAGCAGTCTTCCATGCATCTTGCTCGGCGACTCTGACCTGATGATAACCACTATGCAAGTCCAACTTGGAAAAATAAACAGCTTCCTTCAACTGATCCAGTAGATCATCTATGCGAGGAAGGGGATAACAATTTTTTATCGTTATCTTATTCAGTGCTCGGTAATCAATGCACATTGTCCATGAGCCATCTTTCTTTCTCACCAAGACGATTGGAGACCCACATGGTGATGTGCTAGATCTTATAAACCCTTTCTCAAGTAGCTCCTACACCTGCTTCTTGATTTCTGCATTCTCTAAAGCAGACAACCTGTACATTCCGATGTTAGGCAATGGAGCATCTTGCTGCAAATTAATATCATGTACTATTTCCTTTTGGGGTGGTAGACTTTTAGGTTCTTGAAATAGTATATCATATTCTAAAACAACTTTTTCTAAATCAACTTGTTGTTTAGCATTACAACACACAAATACTTTGGTTTTATCAGGTTTCATTTCGTTTACAACCATTAGTAAAATTGCTTGCATGAATTTACAATTATTTTCATCTGCCCTGCGTTTATGAGAGTATAATTATTTTTGAGTTTGTGAACTCTTAGAATATATTTAATTCCATATTTAACGAGTTGATACTTGTTTTCTGCTCTATAGAAAATTGCTTTCCTATCATACAAGTAAGGACTTCCTAAAACAATTCTACATATATCCATAGGAACTATATCTAACTCAACCTCATCTACAAATGCTAACCCAAACAAAAACTTAAGTTTGCATTGTCTAGTCACTTTTAGTTGTTCTTTATCACATAACCAACCTAATGGATATGGCTTCTTGTGAGGTGTAGTTAGTAATCCCAGCTTATTTACAATTGCTTCAGAAACTAAATTTACTTATGAGTCACTATCAAACAAAGTATAAATCTTTTGATGCTTGGAAATAACTCGAATATGAAAAAGCTTGTGTCTTTTCCTCTCATTTTCTTCATTATTAGTAGATTGTGCAGAATTACTAGTAGATGCTTCAGAATTTTTACCTTTTACACTGGTGGCTACAATGGTTGTTTCATCTCCTTAGTGTGACCCAAAATCTCTTTGAATAGCTGCAATAGTCTTCTTCTTCTTGCCCTCGAACTTCGTACGTTTTAGCTCTGCATGCAAAATCTAGTAGTGTTCATCATCATGCCCATCCTTTTTATAATGAGTGCATGAAGACTTTGTCTTTTATATAGCATTGGCCTTCCTCTCTTTCCATTTCTATTTTATTTTCTCCTTGTTCTTGCTTGCAGTGGGTTTGGATGATCCCCCAACTTCTAGGACAACATTCTTACCTCTAGCCTCTAAATGAGTAGCTTGAACGGAGACCTCATCTATGCTAGTATGGTTAAACATGAGAATGGTGTGCCTTAAATAACTATGTAGGCCACCTATATACTTTAGCAGAGTTTCAAGTGAGTCTAAAGAAATGCCTAGAATCAATGATCTTTTCCTAAATTCCTAGGTGTAACCTTGTACACTTTGCCCTTCTAATTGTTGAAGAGTTTCTCAGCTCATCATGGCTTGTTGCATATAAGCTAGTGGATAGAATTCATTTTTAATTGCATAATCAAATTCACTCCAGACATATAGAATTTTACCATGTTTCTTCATGTCAGCTGTGTTCGAGCTTCCCACCATACCAAGGCAGTTCCTCCAAGGCGTAGGCTAGCTAGCTGAATCTTACTTCTATCTGAGTCAATATTCTTCACTCTGCAATCAATCTATCTAATCCAATTATCCAGCTTCTTTGCATTCAACTCTCCATCATAGATCGGAAAATCAAATTCAACATCTAATTTAATGGAATATGTCCTCTTCTTGTTTTTAGGGCTATTAGGAGGTGTGTGAAAGTTTTCTTCTTTCCCTTTTCCTTTAGAGTGGTCATGGAGGGGACATTATTCTTCTCCTTTATCTTTGGAGTGTGATGAATCTGCATCTCTACTTTTCTTAAACTCCCGATACATTTCCTCTACCATGGACCTCATGGCCAAGAAACTATCTATGAAATGGGGGTTTGATCCCAAGGGACTTTCTTCTGACATTTTCTTCTTAGGATAAACTCTTCCAATTTCGGGGCTAGCTTCAACCAACTCTTCCTCTCCTAATTTGAGCTTTGACCTAGTTAGCATTCAACAACAAAATTCCAGCACAAGCTTGTCTAACCTTAATAACCTAGATGCTCTGATACCACTTGATCTGAAATCACCCGTGAATGATCTCAGTTAATGAATGAAGGTATTACAGACTTATGTCCTGGGGTGTGCCTATGTAAGCTTATGCAATGTATCGATAAGATTGTGAAATACACAGACACTGAAGCAATAAGAGAAACACAATAATCAAACACATAAACACAACAATTTTAATAAGGAGTTCACCCAATCCTCCTGGGCTACGTCTCCTGGTCCAGCCTTCAGTGGTGGCCTTTCTATTGTGTCTTAGAAATTAGTGTTTTTACAACAGTGAGCTCAACTTGAGTCTCATTCAACAGATGATGATCAGTAGGATGGTACTTGGATTCCCCAAGTCTCTAGATTACACAGACTCCCCTACTGAATCTCGAGCTCAACTGGTCACAATGGTATGAGTCCAATCTAAGGCTCAATACCTGACAGGTTTACTCAGAGGAGTTCGCTTGAACCTCTCAAGCCTTCTCTAGTGTTCACAGACTCTTGCACTCTCTCTGTCTCTATCTGGCTCGATGCTGCCTTTGCTCTGCAAGTCAGCTCGACTTTCTCTGTCCTCTGCACGTCTGCTTATGCTTCTCTCTGTCAGTTCGTGGCTTAAATCCAGTTAGCTCTCTGATTGTTCGTTTCCACTTCCCAGCTGTCTATATCTCTTGCCTTTGTCCATTGGAATTCCCCTGGTCTGCGTCATCATTACTGTATAACGCTTCAGAGAGAGGTGGCCACCTGTTTCCTCATGAACTGAGTGTCAGTTCTCTTTGAATGGTCATTATTTCTGTTGCTCCAAGATTGCTGTGAAACTGATTCCTCTGCCAACTCATTGGTCATGTCGAATCTCAAATCTTATCCATCTCAACCTATTTCAATGTCGAATCCGGTCACCCATCGGATTGTTTCTCTGCTATTGATCTGGAGCCTCCATATCCTACGGTCTCCATCCATATCGGGCAAGTAAGTAGCATGCCCTTTACCCGTCAGATGTGAGTGGTTTTCTCTCTCACCCGTCACACACGTGTTACTTGTTGTCTGGTATCAAGCGGGACTTCGTCGGACCCACTTACTGCTTGAAGTCCTTCCGATATCCTATTAGTTTTAGTGCAGGGCTTTCTTCTGACGGAATCAACAAATTCCGTATAGTTTTATGCTTTCCTTGGGATCGAGCATTTAGGGGCTTTCCTTCACTGAGGGTGACACCCTATGATATGTGATTAGTGCTTTTGCACTAATCGCGTATCAGAAACTGCCTCTGTTTTTGGATTTGACCTCCCATTTGTCAATTTGCGCCATCGCGGAGTTACCATGGGCAAACAGTTTGCGCGCTTTGACTGAGGGTCCTCGTTGCTCTGTGCTAATCACAAATTGCCATTGTTTAGAGGTAATTTTTAATAAGCTCGACATCCATAAGATTTTGAAACTTCGTCATGAGTTTTATATAATTCATGAAACTTTTAAGAGTGTTTTAAGGATTGGATTCGGATCACTGCATGGACTACATATTTCAGTTATGAGTGCCACTTGTCTCATTTATTTCCACAATGTGTCATCTGGTTTTTGATAGTGTGTTCTATGAGGAATTTCTTAGTATAGGCCTACATAGCTGCGTTGTGTCCCAATTTTTTTTAGCATATTTCTCTATATTTGTTTCATCTAGAAGTTATTTGGTTGTTCTTTAATATTTATGTCATTACAAAATCATTTATAGCACTTCTTTCTAGAGTCTATTTTGTAGGTTAAACATTCCAAACCGTGGTGGATTAGTATACTAAAAAACTATTCACATCAGGTGAGGAAATTACAGAATAACAACTTATACATAGTTTGTCGTAGCTCTTTAGCTTCTCTATTAGACACAATTGGTTTTGCACATGGGAGTCCATACTTTCATGATGTAAAGGCATCAACTATTGTTCAATATTTTTTTCCCTTTATGAATTACTTTTCTATTAGATATTCATCGAATTTAAGATGGATAACAAAAGAATGTGCTCTTAAGGATAAGGAAATAGACATACAACATGTCAAAGAGGGGCAAGATTTTACAGCTTTTGTAATACCTCTCTATGCGATGACATGATGACCATTTTTGGCTACTTAACTATTGATTTATTTTTTATTTTGGGTCTAAGAAGTGACTTGTAATGAACACTCTACCTAAACCATAAGATGAACATGATCAATGACAATATTCTATTATTCAGAGATCTCACCTACTGACAAAATCATTTGAGTTGTTGGCTTATGCAGAATTTGAAGTTTTTCAGGGAGGGATTTCTGTGGAGTTTATAAATGAGGAGGAAACTGGCCTAGGTGCCTTGCGGGAATGGTTTTCTCTAATATGCAGTGAAATTTTTAGTCCTGAGAATGCACTTTTTTTCATGCCCAAAAGATTGTCAAAGGTTATTTCCTATTCCTTGTAAGTTTTTATTATACTACATATGTTGGATGGGTTTTGTGGTTTTTTCCTGGACAACAAACTGCCATGACATTGACCTCTGAGGCCTTACTATTTAAGAAAGAGCACTTTGTATCTTATCATTCACCAATTAAGTGTCAATGATATATGTTTCCTAGTGAACACTTGTTCACATATTTGTGGCAATACAAAATGTGTAGCAACCAACACCTGGTTTTCGTGGAAATGTATCATCGTGATATTTTTCTATGTGCATAAAAGCATGCTAATGGTTAGATATGGATTGCCATCTTTTAATTTAACAAGGTTTTTGGAAATTACTAAATAAAACACCCATTTTAGTAATTATGCTTTAGAAGCCCTTTATTGTAATGCTTATTGATTTGGTTTTACAAATTAGGGTTGTTGTAGTATTATTGAATATGAGTAGTATGTTAAGTTATTAGAAGTAGGTTGGTTCTCAATTCTAAATATTTCCTTGTGCTGCAACATATGGTGTGAATCCTGGGTATCTTACCTATTTCAAGTTTTGTGGTCGACTGATAGCTTTGGCTCTAATGCACAAGGTCCAAGTAGATATAGTTTTTTCTCACATATTCTTCATGCAATTGACAAGACAACATGTCTCTTGGGAAGATGTTTAGGATGCAGACCCAAATTTATATTCTAGTTGTAAGAAAATTTTGGACAGGCATGCATATTTTCTTGACTTAGATGGTCAGAGATTACTTTTGTGACTGAATTTGAAGAACTGGGTCCCAAAAAGTAGTGGAGATTTTCCCAAGTGGTAGGGACTTGGTTGTAGGCAGAAAAATACACATAAGTATGTGAAGATTCTCATTCAACACTGCTATATGGAATCAATTAAAGAGAAAATTTAAATTATTTGCTGACAGATTTGCAGATCTTCTTTTCAATTACACACATCACCAATTCTTAAAGGCATTAGAACCTAAAGATATGGAGCTCATGTTATATGGATATGATTGAGATATTTGTGTGAAAAGGTACAAATTTTCTCCAACCTGAAACTCCTAGAATACCCTATGTTGATCTGGATAAATCTTCTTTGTGTCTTGTGCTGCCTGTACGTTTTAACCAAGGAAAATTTTAAGGATGGAAAATTTTCTTGAAGTTTAAAACATTGGCGAATCTCGCTAATCCCTAATATGAAAATTATAAATGTTTATTGATATATTTGTAAAATTATTCAAATTTATAGTTATTTTTTATATAGTCTCTATATAATGTTGGCGAATTTTAAGGTAAAATAATTTTATATTCTAAAATTTGGCGAATCGTCTTTTATAAAATTGGAAATTGGCGAATCTTTTTTGTGGAGAAATCATGGAAAATTAGCCCACTGGGCGAACATTAGCCCCTAAAATTTTCCATGGTTTTAACCCTTTACATAAATTACCTGCATACGAATTCTTAAACAAAGAAAATAAACAATGCGAGAGCATAACCCATAAAACACATATGCACAGAGATTTTTCCCTGGATCCCAAAACTGGGACTACCAGCTTGATTTTTCATTATGTTCCTTTCAATGTTACAATACATATTTATAGATGCCGAAGCATCCAATACCATGGACCAAAAACCATCGCGTCCAATACCATGGACCGAAAACCATCGCGTCCAAAAAACATGTGTGAAAATCATGCACAAAACCATAGGTGGGTCCGCCCAGCCTAACATATGGTCCAAAACCAAAATTTTCCGGGGCGCTTCCCCAGACCCCATAAAGTGGGGTTATGGGTGCCCTTCAAACCCCCTATTAACTACGTGGAAAGAATATAACACAACCCAACAATCTCCCACTTGTTGTTTTCTTTCCATAGGGGACCACAGGAGAGCTTAGTCATTTTTTCAGCCCTGAGATTCCCATTGCTTCTCTACACCAAGAGAACTTCTCAGAGCTCACAGATTTTGTCAATGCATCTGCAGTATTCTTCAAAGTGTCCACCTTACCAGCAACACCTTTCTGTCTTCTATCATATCCCTCACAAAGTGATACTGAACATCAATGTGCTTTGTCTTTGAATGATAAGCAGGGTTCTTTGCCAAGAAAATTGCACTTTGGCTGTCACAGTCTTTTCTTATAGCTCCCTGTACTAACCCCATACTTGAACACAATCTCTGCAACCAAACTGCTTCCTTGCTTGCATGAGTGGCTGCCATGTATTCTGCCTCTGTAGTTGATAGTGCCACTACAGATTGTTTCTTACTCATCCAACTGACTGCACCTCCAAATAGGTTAAACACATACCCACTTGTAGATCTTCTCTAATCCAGATCTCCAGCCCAGTCTGCATCAACAAAGCCATGAATATCCAACACTCTGTCCAATCCTGGTCTTCCTTGGTAGCACAAACCATAATAACTAGTGCCACGCAAATACCTGAAAACCCACTTCACTGCTGTCCAGTGCTCCTTCCCAGGTTTTGACATAAACCTACTCAATACTCCCACTGCATGTGCAATGTCTGGTCTAGTACAGACCATTGCATACATCAGGCTACCCACTGCACTTGCAAATGGAACACGGGACATGTCCTCTTCCTCTTCTCATGTCTTGGGACACTGTTCAGCAGATAACCTCACACCTACAGGAATAGGAACCTTCACCGGTTTACTATCCTGCATATTAAACCTCTGGAGTATTGTCTCGACATAATTCCTCTGGTTTAACCAGAGCTTCCTCTTTGACCGATCTCTTTTAATTTCCATGCCCAAAATATAGTTTGCAGCACCAAGATCTTTAATGTCGAATTTGGAGGACAGTTGGGTCTTCAAATCCTGGATAATTTCTTTGTCATTTCCAACCAGCAACATATCATCCACATACAAGACCAGATAAATAATACGGTCACCAATTAATTTAAAATACACACAATGATCTGCTTTGCTTCTGGTGAAGCCAAGTCCCCGTATAAATGTATCAAATTTCTGATACCACATCCTTGGTGACTGTTTTAACCCATACAGAGACTTCTTTAACTTGCATACCAGTTCTTTCTTACCCTTCACCGCAAAGCCTTCAGGTTGCCTCATGTAGATTTCCTCTTCCAAATCCCCGTGAAGAAATGTTGTCTTCACATCCATCTGTTCTACCTCAAAATCAAAAGCAGCAGCAACAGATAAAAGTAATCTAATAGAAGTTACCTTGGCAACAGGAGAAAAAATATCACCAAAATCAATTCCCGACACCTGGGAATAACGTTTTGCTACCAACCGAGCTTTGTATTTTTCCACCTTTCCTTCTGCATTTGTCTTCTTCTTGAACACCCATTTGCTGCCAATGGGTTTCCTTCCAGCCGGCAACTCCACCAGATCCCAAGCCTCATTTTTGTGCAAAGATGCCATTTCATCGACCATGGCCTCTTTCCAGAGTTTTCCATCCTCTGAATCCACTACTTCCTTCATAGTTCTGGGATCATTATCAGTAACAAACAAAGCAAAATTTGAACTGAAAGCAGATGGACTATACCTTTTTGGCTGCCTTCTTTCTCGAACTGATCTTCTCACAGCCGGAGTTTGTGGCTCTTCATCTTCTGATTCCTCCTTTGCTGCAGAGTCTGATTCTTCCTCCTTTGGCTCAAACTCTATCTTCTCAGGTTCCTTTGGTTGGACTTCATGTTGAATAACATCTTTTACCTCTCTGAACAACACATCTCGGCTGTACACAACCTTCCGTGTGATTGGGTTCCAAAGCTTATAACCCTTTAAACCATCCTTATACCCAATAAAGATACACTTTTCAGATTTACTATCCAACTTGGTTCGTTTCTCCTTTGGAACATACATATGCATCACATCCAAATACCCTTAGATGTGAAAGACAAGGTTTCTTACCAGTCCATACTTCTTGTGGAGTCTTATCCTCCAACGCTGATGAAGGTGATCTGTTGATCAGGTAACATGCAGTATCCACCGTCTCTGCCCAGAATTCCTGTCCTAACCCGACACCACTAAGCATGCTTCTTGCCCTTTCCATCAACGTCTTCTTCATTCTTTCTGCGACTCCATTTTGCTGAGGTGTATATGGAGTAGTCTTCTGCCGTGCTATACCACACTTCTTACAAAATTCTTCAAATTCCTTGCTGCAAAATTCTCCACCATTATCTGTCCTCAGCACCTTTATCTTCTTCTCTGTCTGATTTTCCACCAGAGCCTTAAATTCTTTAAACTTGTCAAAGACTTCAGATTTCTTCTTAAGAAAATATATCCATGTATTCCTTGAGAAGTCATCTATGAATGATACATAGTACACAGACTTACCCAGTGATGGAACCTTCACAGGTCCAAACACATCACTGTGCACAAGCTCTAATATTTGTTTCATCCTCTTACCACCAGAGGGGAAACTCACCCAATTTTGCTTCCCATATACACAATTTTCACAGAAATCAAAATCCAGAGAGCTATTATTCATACCTTCTACCATACCTTTACCATGAAGTATTCGAAGGCCCTTCTCTCCAATATGTCCAAGCCTTTGATGCCACAACATGGTCTTCTCTCCAGAGACCACTAGATTCTCTACTCCATTTTCAGGAACCATAGAACTATTGCACCCATCAACAACAGTGCTACCTTGCAGCTTGTACAGAGTTCCAATCCGAACTCCTCACATTAATATCAGTTCTCCTCGAACCATCTTGCAGGTATCTTTCTCAAACATCGTCTTTACACCTGCATCATCCAACTTGCTTACAGAAATCAGATTTCTGGCCAATGCAGGAATATGTAGAACACCCGGAAGTGTTCTAACCCTTCCACCTTGCAACTTCAACTTTACTTTTCCCCGACCAATGATTCTAGCCTTCCTATCATCTCCTAAGAAGACATCACCACCATCGTATTTCTCATACTCGCAAAACCACTCTCTATGGGGAGTGAAGTGAAAGGATGCACCTGAGTCAATCAACCATGCCTCATGATCTACATGTGTACTTGAAGAAGCCAAGTACACATCCCCACCTTCATCTGAGGTGGTTTTCGCCTCTGCAGAAGGAGCATCATCAGATCCCTTTCCTTTATCAGGGGCTTTAGATTTATAATCCCTTCTGAAGTGCCCTTCCTTTCCGCATTTCCAGCACACCACCTTTGTAGGTTTTCCTAGAGATTTAGATCTCCCTCTAGATTTAGATCTCCCACTCAATGACTTATTTTTGTTTCTGTTCTGGGACCGTCCTCGTACAGACAAGGCATCACCATTCTGGTTGTCCATATTTTTCCGTCTCATCTCCTCCGTCAGCAAGGCTGAGACTATTTCATCAAACTCCAAAGCAGTTGCAGTGCTACCTATTGCAATAACCAGACTATCCCACGAATCTGGTAGAGAACACAACAGACTGATGCACTTATCTTCATCTGAAATTTTAATATCAACATATAATAATTGACTTACCACAGTATTAAACGCATTCAGATGCTCTGTCACCGAGTCTCCATCTTTCATCCTCAGGTTATACAGCTTTTTCCACAGGAACAGTTTATTCACCAGAGACTTAGATTGGTACAAAGTCCCTAACTTGACCCACAAAGCCTTTGTCGTAGCTTCCCCTGATACATTCAGCAATACTGAATCTGAGACACACAATCGTATTGTGCTCTTTGCCTTCCGATCCAACTTCTTCCATTCTTCATCAGTCATTCCCGATGGTTTAGTACCCGGATGTACCGCGATCCACTGATCTTTATCCACCAACAGATCCTCCATCTTGAGTTTCCACAACTCAAAATTCTGACCATTGAACTTCTCAATCTCTATCTTTCCACAGCTCGCCATCTTCTTTCACCACTAGAATCGATCTCGCAGATCTCCCACTGAACAAGGTCTACCACAGGCCCGAGCGAAACCCCTCAGCAACAAAGGCGTCCCCTTGAAGCCAAAACAGTTCTGGTACCAAATGTAGGTTTTAACCCTATACAGAAATTACCTGCATACGAATTCTTAAACAAAGAAAATAAACAATGCGAGAGCATAACCCATAAAACACATATGCACAAAGATTTTTCCCTGGATCCCAAAACCGGGACTACCAGCTTGATTTTTCATTATGTTCCTTTCAATGTTACAATACATATTTATACATGCCGAAGCATCCAATACCATGGACCGAAAACCATCGAGTCCAAAAAACATGTGCGAAAATCATGCACAAAACCATAGGTGGGTCCGCCCAGCCTAACATATGGTCCAAAACCAAAATTTTCCAGGGCGCTGCCCCAGACCCCATAAAGTGGGGTTACGGGTGCCCTTCAAACCCCCTATTAACTACGTCGAAAGAATATAACACAACCCAACACTGCCTTCATATTCCTCTTGATAACCAAAATTTCTTGTTCCAACTCTGTTGATTTGTTTGGTCCCATCAATACCTTATTCACTAGATCACTCCAACTGATGGGAGTATTACAACTTCACCCATAAAGTGCCTCAAATAGACTCATCTTCAAGGACTCCTGATATCTATTATTGTATGCAAACTCTACCAATGGAAGATACTCTTCCCACTACCATTGTTGATGCAAGACATACATCCTCAACATGTCCTCAAGAATCATTTTCACCCTCTATGTTTGTAGATGGTAAGTTTTACTAAAGGCTAACTTTGTCCCCAAACCTGGCAATAACTCCTTCCAAAAACTAGAAGTGAACTTAGCATCTTTTTCCAACACAATCTTCCTAGGAATACCATGTAACCTAGCTATATCCTTGATGAAAACCTCAGATACATCACTAGCTAAATTTGTGGACTTCACTAGAATGACGTGAGCTACCTTAGTCAACTTGTCAACCGCAACCATAATAGAATCATGTTGTCTAGATTTCCTTGACAAACCTATAATAATTCCATGGAAATTACCTCCCATTTCCACTCTATAATCAGAATCAGATGCAATAAACCACCTAGATTCTTACACTCTTCTTTTACCTGGTGACAATAAGAACATCTCTCAACATACTTAGCCACATATTTCTTCAAGTTCAGCTAATGGTAGACATCCTTTATCACTTTCAATGTCTTTTGATATCCCGGGTGACCTGAATACAACCTAGCATGAAATTCTCACAACATAAGCTTCTTGAGCTCACTATTATTTGACAAATAGATCATATCCCTCAATACGACCAAACCATCTCTCATGAGATGATAATCCACATCTTGTTCACCTTTACCCTCCTATTGTAACATGTGCTTAAGATGTTGGTACCTGTCATCCCGCATGTAAGTATTATTAGTGATACGATGCACGTAACTATTGTTAGTGATTTTAATTTTTTATTAATAGAAAAAGGTGGATGTTATAATTCAGTTGACTATGTACTCTAACTTAGAAAAGGGGAGGAATTAAGTATAAATTGAGTTTGTTGAGTGTAGTACTAAGTATCTAGAGGATTTAGTTTCTTCTATTTTACAAAAGATATGCTTAAGAGGCTTGTACCCATATAAGAGGTAATAATTATATGTATAAGAGGTAACCATTATAAATTCCTACAGGAAGAAAACAAATTCAATGGGAGATAAGAAAGAAAGCTGAGAGGGACAACCATAAAATAATTATTGAAATTTGAGGTAAAAGTTTCGAGAAAATGTTTTTAGAGAACTGGAAATTTTAATCTCAACGATACATAACTGGCAAGGCGTTAAGTCCTAATATTCAAGTGTATTACTAGAAACAAACAAAAATAACTCCATAGGAAACCAGTTAGATCTTTAATCATTTACTAATTACTTAACAAATTTTATTACTAGTCGAGATTCTAAAACCACTCATAGTAGCGTTTTTCATCTGAAATAAGATAACACATGCAATTTTTTCAAAAGAGAATAATAAATAAAAATATATAATAATACCAAGTAGAAAGTATTAATTTATTTTCCTCTACACAAACATAAATGACTAGAAGAAATGAAAAATCAAGAAGTGCTTAGGAAGGGAACAAAAAAGGAAAACATGGAAGATTGTATAAGAAGATCGATAGAAAATTACAATTCGTTAGTGCGCCTAACGACTAAGGAATATATATATATATATATATATTAAATTAGTAGCTCAACCAATAAAATTTACCATGATACAGAGGTTGAAGCAGTAATTCAACCACTATAGCTAACAATGATACATATACAAAAGAAACAATTCAAGTCATATGATATAGAGAGTGGGATATATATATATATACATGTAAATATTCAATTGTATATTACAACAATGTCTAACTAGGAGAAGAAAAAATAAAACCACCTAGAGAAAGCCATAATCATATGTAGTCAATAAGAAAATTTTTTTTTTTTATTAATACTAAAGGAATGAACTATTACTAACACAGATTTACATAAAGGTATTTCCATTTTATGAAAACTTTGTTGGATAGTACAACAACATAGGGTCTCTACCCATATTAATATAAGGATGCCATAGTATGAGCATGAAAAACCAAAGAAGAAAAAAGTATAATTGAAGCTGCACTCATAGTCACAAGCGCAAGGAGTGTTGTAACTACAAAGTTTCCATAATTTATTAAATTTAACATATATACTACTCACAAGGGACATTCATCTATGAGTTTTTCACCCTAACACCACTGCTTCGGAATATCACTGGGATGTTGTAACAATTCTAAGCCCAGAGAAGGAAATTGAACCAACCTGGAAGCCATAGGGATTACATATAAGTATTTATGGTGTCATTCTGATTGAACACGAAAGAGATTGTGGTAAGGGGAAACATGCACCTGTAAAATAGGGGAGTCCAGTCGTCAGCATTATATACCTAGAATTTAAATCTTAGAGAACACATTTATTACACGAAAAAAATAAAGCAAGAGAGAACCTAAATCCTTACCTTTTCATGGAAGGCGTGCTAGTGATAGAAGGTGTGCGCTCCCATATATTCCTCTCCAGATTAGTACCCTTGAAAGAAACAACAGAGCTATGAGCACTAGGGTCATCCAAATAACTACAAAGGATGGATGACCCATAAGAACTTCTAGTTATAGGACTGCAATCCAATAACCAGTGAGAGGTCATACCCTACCAAAACCAGAGGAAAACACAAACCCCCAAAATACTTAAACATACCTTGCATTTTTCTCCATAAATTGGGCCATTAAACCGAGGGGTCTATGTTCCGGTGCTCTCCTTATAGGAAAGAGGGAAACAAGAGAGTAGTTAGTTCCAAATGGACATGTGCACATAGTCGTGAAAAAAAATAAACCATAAGAACAAAACCCCAATGGCGTAGAATTGTGAATGTGAACTGTAGCAGGAAAAATATGGTAATTAGGCTACATTTTACTACTAAGAATAAATGGGAGATGTAATTAGTATAATAGGATACCCATAGTTCCAATAAGGGAAAAACCTATTAAATTACATGATAGTGAAAGGAATGTTGGTGAAAAGTGACTTGATTGTCTATACGAATGTTTCACTTCTAGAAGAATGAAAGGAGGCAAACCTGAAACCCTTTAATTTCGTAGTGGCGCTCTCTGGTAGGAATATTGGGTACCAATAGTCAAAACAAACACAAATAAAAGTAAAAGACTCCCTTAGTAGAAGTTGCAGAACCAACACGAAGGAAAGGTAAGAGTGGTGAGTGAAAGAGGTACGGTACCATTATAAGATCCGAATCTTAAAAATACTTAGACTGAGAACATGATTTAGCTTACTTGTCAACAAAAGAAGTGAGGCACTTCCATGACACAAGCCATAGCATAATTGTTATCTTCTAGAACTGAATGTTAGTACTAAAGGAAGAATAGTTAACCCCATACATGAAAATGTCAAATGGAACATAGACCTAGAAAAAGAATAGGTTTAGCATTTATAGGAGTGATATCCATTGTCAATTGCCAAGATCCTCATCCCACCATCCACACAAAAGGATACTAATAGATCATGTGAACAGAACATGGGAGGGGTGTACATGTCCATGGAGGATTTGTTAACTGTTTCCAAAATACATGCACACCACTGGATAGAGTAAGTGTTTAATGTGTTTGGTGGGGGGGAACCCAACCCTACCATGAGAACAACCCCACTATGGAAATGAATTCACCATAGAAAAAATTAACCTAGGCTAAGAAATTACATGGAGTGTAACCTAGAATGGTTATATCATTGTGACGCATAAATAAATACATAGTAAATAACATCAAGGTCGAAAGGGACATTCATACATATCTATAATCACATCTTAAATGGAGATGAGGAAGCATTAGAATAATAAGCAAGACTTGATGGTTCTAATTAAATGTTAACTCTAAAGAAAATACAAATATGCTACAATTGATTTAATTTCATATGAGTGGAATAGGTAGAGAGTTCGAAATTTATACCTTTTCAATAACATCATTATAAAAAATAAAGGAATGGTAACATACATGTCAGTGGGGACATTATTATTACCCACAAGTATATAAGCATAGAAATCATTTTTTTTTTTTCATTGAACAGTAGTTGGTAGAGGAGTTGTGACATATGGTATCATAGCCCAAGTTCACCACTAGGGTCTTAAAGAACCACTACAAAAATAATAAACAAAATTGTGTAGACTTGAAGAGTTGTAGTAAGGAAGGAAGAATTAATACTAGATTTTGTTTGAATTGCAAGGTAAGAATGTGATTCAACTACAACAAAAATGGTTGAGGAGGCTCCTGCCATCACCGATTGAATACTTAGATATTGAATTGGGAAATGGACCACCCAAACAACTACCCAATTTATGGACGTTATTCGAAATATTCAGTAAGAATTGGCATACCTAAGGAGAAGTAACGAGTGCTTGTTAAAGGCGAGTGAGGAGAAGGAAAGGATTATTGGGGGGCTGACTGAAAATTCTAGCCATTAAATGGTGGAACCTCAAGTATTGAAGGGAAATAAAAAGGGAACATAATCAAAGAAATATGAAAGTGGGGGGGGGGGGGTGGTCTAATAGAACATATCCAAGAACATAGATGAGAAAGAAACAAATAGAGTTATAAGGGAAATTTCAGAAAATCAAGCACCCTACTTTTGATGGGGAAAAAGAGGAGGATGCAGAAGCATGACTACTTAATATGACAAAATATTTCCATGTTAATGAATATCAGAAAATATTAAAGGCCATATTGACCATTTATGAACTGCAAGGTAAAGCTTCCCTCCTGTGGGAAGAAGACAAAAGTGTGCATCTCTTGGAGGAAAAGACAATATCTTTGGGGGTGTTCTGGAAGTAGTTAAAAAATATATATTTTAGTGAATTTTATTACGATGACCATAGAAAGGAGTTCCATGAGTTAAGGTTTGGATAGTTAACTGTGGACGAGTTTATGGAAAAAATTTCGAATTTAATGTGGTATGTTCCCTACATTAAAGAAGAAAAATCCAAGGTGTGATAGTTTTTGAACTGTCTGCCTACTCTCTACAAGGAGTGAATTAAGTTCGATAATCCTAAGACAATGGATGAAATAGTGAGAAGGGTGAGGCTATTTTTTCAGCAGTTTAAGAATAAGGGTGAAGGCCCCATGTTTTGGCAGAATAAGGACAAAGTCAAACTTGTTATTGAGGCAAAAAGAGAGAAACATGTCTATCATAAAATTTTTGGGAAGTACCATCAATGGAAAAATTTCAGTAATGAGAACACAAATTAGTTAGCTCACTCTCAAACTGGGTCAAAACCTATGCATTTGAATAGTAAAAATATTAGTGGCAGTAAAGAAACATAACCATTGAATTTTTGGGGATGTGGTCAACCTCATCTACTGAGGGATTGTTTGCATAATCCCAGGTCTATCCAAAATATCAAAGTTGTCCAAGAAGCCACCAAAGTGAATGATATTGTTATACATGTTCTAATTATATGCGTGGCCTTGGAAGATAGATGAGTGGAACATAAATATACACTCATTGATATTTAAGGTACTATTTTTGACCAATGTATTTTTGTTTTAATTGATCTAGTGGCTAGTTTAAGTTACATTGGACGACATATAGTAGAAAGAAGTAAACTTAAAATTGAAAAATATAAAACTGCTTGGCTGGTATAATTAGCAATTTGCACCAAGGGAAGAGTAACCAACCAAGTAAAGCAATTTCATCTTGATTTAAATGGTTATTTCACAACAGTAAACTTAAATGTACTTCCCCTATGACCATATGATGTATTGATAGTCGTGGACGAGTTGGAAAAAGCACAGGACCATTATAAACTATTTGGAAAAAATAGTGAGTTGTGTGAATCAGCAGGGACAAACTCAATTAATCCAAGGCATACCAAAACCCATATCAGTAAGAGAAATCTCGCGCTTACTAATGAAAAAGAGTGCATAGAAGGGGTGTTAATTATTTGTGGTTCATGTAGAAGTAAGTGAAAAACAAGGAGCATAATTAAAATTAGACACCCTGTCAGTTAGTAAGGAGTTTTGTGACATATTTCTAGAGGAAATTCTAGGTTTACCCCATCGCAGAGATAGAGAATTTTCCATTTATTTGGTACTCGGTACAACCTTAGTGTTTATATCCCCTTATCTCATGAGTCCACCTGGGTTATTGGAGCTGAAAATGTAGCTACAAGAACTATTGGACAAAGGCTATATTAGTCCTAGTGTGTCATAGTGGGGGGCTCCCATGCTATTTTTTAAAAAGAAAGATGGGGCATTTATAATGTACATCGATTAATGACAATTAAATAATTTAACTATTTAAAACAAATATCCATTTCCCCATATTGATGATTTGTTTGATCAAGTAAAAGGGGAAACCATTTTTTGAAAAATTGTCTTAAGGATAGGATATCATCAATTGAGAATAAAAAACGAATATATTTATAAGATAACCGTTGGTACCATATATGGTCACTATGAGTTCTTAGGCCTTACTAACGCCGTAAGAACATTTATGTGCCTAATGAACAAAATATTTGTAGATATTTGTCAAAATTGGTGCTTGTATTTATAGATGACATTCTTATCTATTCCAAATATGAAGAAGAACACAAGGGACACTTAAAATTAGTGCCGAAAATTCTAAGGGAAGATCAGTTATATGCAAAATTTAGTAAATGTTATTTCTACAAATAAAAAATACAATATTTTGGCCACATCATTTCTAAGGAAGGACTAACAGTGGATCCCGAGAAGGTTAGGGCCATGGTAAACTAGGTCATACCAAAGCATGTATCCATTTCCCATTCATTTGTGGCAATCACTGGATACTATCGAAGATTTATAGAGGGATTTTCAAAACTATCACATCCTATTACATCCTTACAAAAGAAATGGGTAAAATATCAATGGACAACCCAATGTCAAGAAATTTTTGATAAGTTGAAACACCTAATCACAATGGCTCCCGTCTTAAAACTTGTAGATCTAAATGATGAATTTAAATTTTGCATTGATGCCTGTATGGAAAGGCTAGGTGGATTTTTAATGCAAGACAATTCAATGATACCTTATGAGTCGAGAAAGCTAAAAACACATGAAAGGAATTATGCTATATATGATTTAGAGATAGTTGTGGTAATGCATGCTTTAAATATTTAGAGGCACTATCTCTTAGGGAAGAAATTCACTTTGGTCAGAGATCATATAAACCTAAAATATATTTTTTGCCAACCAGTTCTCAATGCGAGGCAAGCTAGGAGGATGGTATTTCTTAGTGAGTTTGAGTTCAATATTAGACACATAAAAGGGAAAGAAAACAAGATAGAAGATTCATTGAGCAGAAATGCTTACATTCTAGTGGAAGTGTCTGTTAGTAGTGGTCGTGCAAATTTGATAGAGAAAACTAAAAATTCAATAACGAGTGACCCTAAGTACTTGGAAATTAAACTAACATTACAACAGATTAACATTCTAAGCTATCCAGAAAACTCTGAAAGTTTGTTGATTTATAGAAAAGGATTGTATGTTCCCAATGTAAATTCTCTAAAACAAATTCTACTAGATGAATATCATAAGAAAGCTTATGCAAGATATCCTGGGTATGAAAAATTGATTACAACATTAAGATATAATTTATTTTTGCAAGTATGAAGGAAGAGGAGGCCGAATATTTATCACAATGTTTAGAGTGTCAACAAGTCAAGGTTGAACATCAACGTCCGATTAGGTTTCCAAATCCACGACATATCCTTGAATGGAAATGGGAAAGAATTTCTTTACATTTTATCACAGGACTACCACAGACCAAGAGGCAACATGACTCCATCATGGTAATGGTAGAAACCTTTATTAAGGCATCCCATTTCATACATGTATAATCCTCTTATGGTACAACATAGATTGCTAATATCTCCATGAAGGAAATTTTTCAATTACATGGAGTATCCAAGATGATAGTGTCAGATAAGGATGCCAAATTCACCTCAATATTTCGGAAGGGATTGTTTGGGGGCATGGGAAATCAACTAAAATTCAGCACAACATATCATCCTCAAATGGATGCACAAACAAAGAGCACCGGCCAGATTTTGGAGGACATGTTGAGAATGTATGTCATGGACAAACAGACTAAATAGGACGATTTTCTGCATTTTACAGAGTTTTCTTACAATAACAATTACTAAACCTCGATAAAAATGATCCATTTTGAAGCCATGTAAGTCAGAAAATTCCATACACCTCTCAGTTGGAGTTAGCCGAAGGATAAATTGATACTAGGGCCAGATGCCTTGTTAGAAATGGAGCAAATAGTATGGAGTATTTAGTAGAACATTGAAAATGCATAGGACAAGCATAAAAGCTATGGAGACAAAAAAAGAACACACAGGGAGATAAAAATTAGGGATCATGTTTATTTGACATTGAAACCAAGGAAAAGTGCCTTAAGAACGGGAACTTGTCCAAAATTAGCACCACGATTTTGTGGTTGATTTGAAATTATAGATAGAAATCGACCAATATCTTATCAATTAGCATTACCCAATCATATTAAAGTTCATATTGTTTTGCTCTATCTTTACTAAAGAAATTTGTACATGATAGCTCTCACATTATTGATTGGAAAATGATACAGGTGGAACCTGAAGGATACTTTCAAGAATAACCTCTCTGTATCCTAGACTGGAAAGAGATCTGGCTCTGGAATTGAGTTGTTGTTCGAGTTAAAGTGAAATGGAATTATTTTACTCCTGAAGAAGCCACATGGGAGCAGAAAGATGGGATGCAAAAAAATTATCCAACATTATTCCATAGGGAAGTAATTGGGAAATAAACACCGAGGAAGATGTGAATTAAAAGGGAGGAAGAATGTAATACCCACTTCATCGTTGTAATGTTATTTTTCTCTGACTTAATTATGTTAGTGTGAATGGTAGAGAATCCATGAAATACATTCAAATGTGTATGTAAATAAAAAAAAATATTAATTAATAAATAAGTGGGGTGAAAGTACTTCCAAATGAGACACTTGTGTAAGAGATTCCTGCCAAAGAAAAACAAAAATCTCACTGGTAAATGAGATTGAAATAACTCTTCCATGATACAGATACGATTTAATATATAGGATATAAAATCCATTAAATCTCTTAGTTGGGGAAAGATGGTAATCCTGGATCAAAAAAAAGCATTGCAGGAGAAAAAGCGAGCATTAAAGGAAAATCCTAGGCTAGTGGTATTGAAAGCCACAAAAGTGGGACACCACTAAAGGAAAAATCGCTTATATATATATTATATATCTATATATATAGATATAGATATATAATACCTATTCAAGGGACCAATGGAGGTTTTTGATACCTTGGCAAGAACATCTCAACTCAACTCAGAGGTGAACTAGTGGATCTCAGTTCAAGGTTGGGTGGAAAAATGTGTGAAATTCCAAAGTGCTCCCCTAATGGTGATTTTGTTCATATTATTTGTTATGTTATTTTCTTAATATGAACATCCATAAGTAGATTTGTACTCCACAATTATTAATAATATAAGCTTGGTTGCTATGAAATTGAATCTATTGTAGAGATGTAGGTACTCTGTGATGGTAAATTTGAATCTTCTTGGAGACTAACTCTACTACTTTGCTGAATGAATGTACTTTGTTATTTTGAAGTTCGTTTCGTGAAATTGAAATCTGTTGCTATGATGCACATAACTATTATTTGTGATTTTAAATTGTTATTAACAGAAAAAGGTGGATGTTACAATTCTGTTGACTATTTAGGCTAACTCAAAAACTGAGAGGAATTAAGGATAAATTGAACATGCTTAGTGTAGTACGCAGTATCTATAAGTTTTAATTTCTTCTACAAAATATTTAATTAAGAGGCATGTACTTGTGTAGTAGGTAACAATTAGATAATCATTTAGGAAGAAAAAAAATACGATTCGAAACAAAATAACAACTAAGGAAGCTATGAGGGACAACCATAAAATATTTATCATAATCTGAGGTATAAAGTTTCCAAAAATATGTTTTTGGAGCACTGAAAATGTTACATAAGTTCCAAGGGGTTAATTTCTAATAGCTAAGTGCAGTACTAGGAACAAACAAAAAGAAATCCATAGGAAATCGATCAAATCTTTAGTAATTTACTAACTACTTAATATATTGTATTAGTAGTCGAGATTCTAAAACAACTCACAGTATCATTGTTCATCTGAAATAGGATAACGCATGCGATTTTTTGAAAAGGGACAGTAAATAAATAGTATATAGGAAT
The DNA here is from genome assembly GCA_031772625.1 of Pinus tabuliformis. Lineage (NCBI taxonomy): Eukaryota > Viridiplantae > Streptophyta > Pinopsida > Pinales > Pinaceae > Pinus > Pinus tabuliformis. The sequence goes on along the minus strand of CM062807.1, from coordinate 865,756,765 downwards.
ACAAAGCATGAATGATTATTTCATATTCCTCTACATAAGCAGAAATGAATAGCATCAATGAAAAATCGAGAAGTACTTGGGAAGGAAAAAAGAAGGATAACATCGAAGATATACAATGGCACCGATAGCAAATTAAAATTCCTTCATGTTCTTAGTGACTGATATATATATATATATATATATATATATATATATATATATATATATATATATATATATATATATATATCTTAAATTAGTAACTCAACCAATACAATTTACCATGATACAAAGGCTGAAGCAATAATTCAACCACTATTACTGACAATGATACAGATACGGAAGAAGTAACTCAACTCATATGACACAGAGAATGGGGTATATATATATATATATATATATAAACATGCAAATCTTCAGTTTTATATTACATCGATGTCGAAATAAGAGAAGAAAAAAGAAAACCACCTCGAGCATGCCATAATAATACTGAGTCACTAGGTAACACTTATGTTTTATTAATCATAAAGGAATGAAATGTTCCTAACACAGATTTATATAAATGATTTTCCATTATATGAAAACTTTGTTGGATATTACAGAAACACAATTTTTGTGCCCATATTAATGTAGGGACGCCTTAGTATGAGCCTGGAAAACAGAGAAGAACTGAGTATAACTGAAGCTCGACTTACAGTCACAAGCTAAAGGAGATTTATAATTACAGAACATCCATAATTTATTAAACTTAACATATTTATTGCTTAAAAGAGAAATGCGTTTATGATTCGTCCACCCTAAGTCCACTCCTTAGGAATCTCACGAGGACGTTGTAATAATTTAGAACCATCAAACCAACTTGGAAGCCATATGGACTGCATATCAGTACTGACGGTGTCATTTTGTTTGAACACGAAAGAGATTGTGGTAATAGGAAACACACGCCTACAAGACAAGGGAGTCCGAATGCGAATATTATATAGTTAGAATTTAAGCCTCATAGAACAAAATTATTGTACCAAATAAAAAGAAAACAAGGGAGAACCTAAATCCTTTCCTATTCGTGGAGTATGTACCAGTGTCAAAAGCTGTGTGCTCCCATATATGCCTCTCAAGAGCAGTACCCTTGCAAATAAACAATAGATATGTGAGCACTAGTATCATCTGAAAAACTACAAAGGATGGATGACCCATAATAACTTCTAATTACAAGATTGCAACCCAATAAGCATTGAGAGGTCGTACCCTACAAAAACCAGAGGAAAACACAAACCCCTAAAATACTTAAATGCACCTTACATTTTCCTCCACAAATTGGGCCATTGCACTGAGAGCTCCATGTTTTGGTGCTCCCTGTATAGGAAAGAGGCAACCAAGAGCGTATTTAGTTCCAAATGGAGATTAACATAGAGTTGCGGAAAAACAAAACAACATAAGACAAAATGCCCAATATCCTAGAATTGGGAATGTGAACTATAGCAGGAAGAATATGGTAATTAAGCGAAGTTTTATTGCTAAGAATAACTAAGAGACTTAATGAGTATAACATGGTATCCACAATCCCAGTAAGGGAAAACCCAATAACATACCAAATAGTTAAAGGAATGTTGGTGAAAGTTGACTCGATTGTCCATACAAATGTTCCACTTTGAGGAGAAAGAAAGGAGGCATGCCTGAGATGCTCTAATTTCACGACAACGCTCTCTGGTAGGAATGTTGGGTACCAAAATTCAAAATTAATGGAAATAAAAACAAAAATCCCCCCCTTAGTAGAAGTTGCAGAATGAGCACAAAGGAAAGACAAGATTGGTGAATGAAAGGGGTGTGGTACCATCATAAGATCCAAGTCTTAACAATACTTAGACTGAGACCGTGATTTGGATTACCCATCAAGAGATGTAGTGAAGCATTGCAACTACTCAATCCATAACACAACTGCCATCTTCCATAAACAAATGTCAGTACTCTAGGTGGAACAAGTAACGCCATGCACGAAAATGTTGAATGGAATAGCTGACAGATTCTTGGAGAAATAATAGGTTTAGGGTTTAAAGGAGTGATATCCACCATCGATTGCCAAGATTCTCATCCCACCATCCAAGGAGAAGGACATTGGAAGATCAGGTAAATGTCACATGGGAGGGGTGTATGTGTCCACAAAGGATTTGTTCACAGTTGACAAAATACATGTACGCCACTGGCTAGGGTAAATGTTTAATGTGTTGGGTAGGGGAGAACATAATGCTACCATGACAAGTGCCCCACTATGGAAATGAATTCACCATCCCAAAGAGAAACCTAGTCTAAGAAATTACATGGAGCGCAACCTGGAATGATTATATCATCATGACGCACAAATAAATACATAGTTATTAACATCAAGTCGAAAGGTACCTTCATACATATGTATAATCACATCCTAAATGGTAACGAGGAAGAAATATAATAATAAGCAAGGCATGATGGTTCTAATAAAATGTTCACTCTAGAGCAAATACACATATGCTACAATTCGTTTAATGTCATCGGAGTGGAAAAGGTAGAGAATCTGAAATTTAAACCGTGTCCATAACATCGTATACAAGAAAAAAGAAAAGTACAATATATGGCAATAGCATGTTATTATTACCTACAAGTATATAAGCATAAAAATATTATTTTTCTTTATATAAAGTTGATATGAAATTATGTTATTTAATATGGAGACTTAAATATTTTATTTATGTTTGATCTTAATTTTTTTTTATTAAATATTTCTTTCATATTAAAATGAAGATTATTTTGTATCTCTACTTAAGGTTGACCTAAACTTAAGATGGAAATTGAAGTATTTTATTTATGATCAATATCAATATTTTCTGTTACTACTATTTTTTATTTTGCTATTATAAATATTATTTTATTATTTTTAAATGTAAATTTGCATGAAAACATCTAATAATTAGTACTAGAGTGTAAAATGCTTCTCCACAAAAAAAATAAAAAATTAGTGAATGTGAAATTTTAAATGATGGGGCATTGTTGTCCTCTTCATTCTTAAAAGAATTCCATATTATATAGATATATATATCAATTATTTTAGATTTCTATTTATGCAAAATTTATGTAAATTTAATAGTTATAAATATGCTTTTCATTATAAATATTTAAAGGTTAAAATTTAAAATATAGAAAAAAAAATTGAGAAAAAAATATTGAAAATGAAAGTGGAGATATTATATTTTAAAATTATAATAAAAGAAATATATAAAATACATTTTATTGAAAATGGTGGAAAAAAATTGAGAATATCTCCAAACTTTCCTTAAATTTGAATGTATGGACATATATTGAAATGTTTGATATTTTTTTTAAAATATGTAATTTTTTATACCCACCCGAGACTCCATTTTATGAGTTATTTTTATGGAAATACTCCACCGCACGCTCAACTTCATAAGTATTTTTAATTGGAATACTTATGTTCTTTGTATTTTAGCTATTTGGACATATTAATTGTTAACTTCATAAATACACTAGGTATAACATATACGTTCGCTTCAATACACAGTTGACCCTACCACTAAGTTCCCTACCACTCATGAACTTATCAATTGGAAATAGATGCACTGACAATGAGTTTAATTATTGAGTCTATGAAGAGGGTGTTATATTTCACAAATATAAACTAAGATCATGATATGGCTAGTATGCTCTATTCCAAAAAAGTAAACAAATATGATATGGCTAGTGTGTTCTATTCCAAAAATGTAATACAGATAAGGATGATTATCAAGTATAGACTATACTATTGGCATGGTTGATTCCAAACCTCAAATATTTATTACAATATCTCTACCCCTACTCTCACCATCAATTAAGCTTCTCTCAATAACTCCATATACCATAAGCTACCCTACCGCACCCTAACTTACCCTAAATAGCGTGAATTAGGTTTCTCTTATAACTCTCTATACCATACCATATGCTACCATACCCTACCTACCCTACCCCAAATAACTATTGGCATGTTTGATTCCAAACCTCAATTATTTATTACAATATCTCTACCTCTACCCTCACCATCAATTACGTTTCTCTCAATAACTCCCTACATACCCTACTGTACCCTACGTACCCTACCCCAAATACCATCAATTAAGTTTCTCTCATAACTCCCTATACCTTACCCTACCCCACCCTACCCAAAATAACTATTGGCATGTTTGATTCCAAACCTCAATTATTTATTACGATATCTCTACCTCTACCCTCACCATCAATTAGGTTTCTCTCAATAACTACTTATACCTTACCCTACCTACCCCAAATAATCCACGTAATTAGCCATCCCTACGTTAATGAGCTCGAACCTCCACTCTCATCTCTAATAAAAATATATACGTTTTGTATTCCCACTTCCATGCTCTCCCTCTTAATGATTTAGGAAGAAATATGAAAAATTTAGTAATGTTTTATTTTTTTTTTCCAAACAAAATTAATAATATTTTTATTTATTTTCCCTATAAAAAATTGTAGTGTTTTTTATAATCTTTATTTTAAATTGTAATGTTCTGTCTTATTTCTCTTTCTATGTTGTAATATTTTTTTTCTTTTCCCCTCAACCTCATCTTTTTCTCTTTCTACGTTGTAATATTTTTTTTTCTTTTCCCCTCAACCTCATCTTTGCTCTCTATTAATTTTCTACTTTTTATTGATTTAGTAAAAAATTTTGCTAGTTAAAATTCTTTTTTAGTAATATCGTCAAATTAAATGCATTGTGAGATAACATCATTGTGTGAAAACCAATATATATTTATCTTGAATTGATATGTTATAAGTTGAATTGATATGTTATAAGTTGATAAGAAATAAATCCATGTAGATGCAAACTTTTTTAGTAATTTAAAATTTGAAAAAAATATTTACACTTAAATATATATATATATAGTGTTAAGATAAATTTATATTAATATAATTTTAAATTTATATTATATTTACATTTATATTAAATATATATATATATAGTGTTAAGATAAATTTATATTAATATAATTTTAAATTTATATTGTATTTGCATTTATATTTTATATTTAATTTATAAAATGAAATACTAAATTAATAATTTGAAATTTAAATTACAAATTTTATATTGAAATAAATTATTTGTTATAAGTTTTTACATTAAAATAAAGGCAAATTTGAAGTGCATAAATTTGGAATTCATAATCTAACTTAGAATTGTTAAATTTATTATTATTAAAATATATTCATTATTATAACTTTTATATTAAAACATGTGGAGTTTTATATTGAAATAAATTATTTGTTATAAATTTTTACCTTAAAATAAAGGCAACTTTGGAGTTCATAATATAATTTAGAATTGTTAAATTTATTATTATTAAAATATATTCATTATTATAATTTTTTACATTAAAACACGTGGAGAGAAATTAAATATATGATGATATGAACGCCATCGTATGGATAGAAAATTATATATCTTTTTTATTTTAAATAATAGAGTAATATAATATTTTAATTATAGCATATTTTATTTTTATTTTAATAGTTTTATATATAGAGATATGAAATTGGGACAATATATTTAATAGAGATATTGAAATATTTTATTTATATTCTACATTTCATTTCATTATATGATTGATATCATGTTCTCTCTCTATATAATTGATATTGAAACAAATTTAATATTTACTTTCAATTTTTTTACTATTGGGAGATCAACGAGAATGATGCATTGCAAGACATAAATAACATTAAAGATATTGTTATTTCTAAGTTCAAAGAAAAAATGTGGTGTGAGAAAGATTTAGCCGCTAAAAGAAAATTAAGTTATTATATGAAGGTCATCAATCCCACCCTAGAAGATCAAAAGTATCTCTCTATTTTAACTAGCTTAAAGAAGAAAACTAATATAGCAAAGATTAGAACGAATTCTCATGAGCTCCATAGTGAAACTGGTCGTTGGGTAGTTCCTAAAATGCCATGGATGGAAAGGATCTGCCATGTATGTGAGAATAGGAACATCGAGGATGAAAACCACTTCCTCTTAGAGTGCCCCGCGTACAACCACATTAGATCTCAGTTTCACAATCTTTGTTACAATACTGACCTTCCTAGCCTTTTACAATGTCAAAATTATAGTGAGCTCGGAAGGCTTCTCTCCAAGCTTTTTGGGCATAGGAATAAAATCTTAAATCAAATTAAATAATTTGTTTTTAGGTCCGATAAACCAATGTTTGGTCTCAGGGGATGTTAACTATCATCATCATATTAAAAATTAAATAAATGTAAAATTAAAAAGAATAAAAATTAATTACATTTTCCAATATATATCAAGTTGATATAAACTTACTTTATTTAAAGTGTATTGAAATTTTTATTTGTGATTAACTTTAAAATATTTTTTTCTATGTTTTGTCAATAAATATATAGATAAAATTGATGTTAAAATTTATTAATTAATATTAACCTAATCAAATATTTTAAAAATAAAAATTATTTATACTATTTATAATGAAAAGCTAAAAAGAATCACGTCTTTTTAACCCTAAAAGAATTCATTATTTATTCAAACCTTTGAACCCATATGAAAAGAAACACCTATAAAATAAAATTATATTATGTAATATAAATGTATAAATATTTTAATTATAATTGAGAGAAACTTTTGATTTTTTTTATTAATATTTATTTTCATCATATATAAAATAAATTGTAGGTTTCATTTATGTCAGGCTGTAAATCAATAATATTTTTAATTTAAACGGTTTATTTTTATTTTTATGATAATGCATATTAAACTTTCTAGAGTAAAAAAAATTATTCATATAAAATACACTTCAATTTAAAATCTTGTTATTATGAAAGCAAATAATAATTTATTAATTATATCATATAAATTAAAAATTAAATAAAATAACAATGCATTTATATACTAATTTTTACATATTCAATTCATATATCTAATGAATTCGATATGCATTCGTTAAGCCCTATCAATTCCCTTCAGTGTCCATTAAGTATTCTTAAACAAAAGTAATTCTATTTAGAATCTGAAAATTTTGCAACCTTCCATTCTGAAACCTTTTGATCGGTTGTTGAGAGGGCCATATTCAATGCCTAGAAGGTATTGTTAGATATGCGTCCCAGCTCTACGATAGCGAACTGGTCCGTTATCTTGTTGTGTCAAAAAGGTCTTCCTATCTTATTGCGTCAATCTATGAAAAGGTTTTTTGTCACATAGTGTGTATACAATTATCAGTGAAAGGTCCATTATCTTTTTGTGTCAAAAAGGTCTTCCCTTGCATTGATTTTCTTGCACTACAATGGTTTTCACGGAATCTGTGAAAACGTAGGGACAAATTTTGGCGGGTTAAGAGGCAGAAGCAGGTCAAGGTGAAGAGCTCAAGATTCGAAGGTTCACGTTCAAACGTCTGTTGCAGTCGTTTAAATAGTGATTCATTTTTTTTGGAGCGCAACGCCTCCTTTTAAATGTTACCTGAAAAGTTTTTGAAAGAATTATTAAAAGTTATTTTTAAAAGATTTTTTTTTATTTTTCAAAAAAATGTTCTTTTAATATTTTGTTTAAAAAGAACTGATCCATTAAAGGAGTGAATGGAGAACTAAAAAAAGGATTATAAGGCTTTTTTTTTTTTTTACTTTTTGTTGGAGTTTAGGATTATAAGGTTTTTATTTTAAAACTTTGTTTTGGAGTATTTTTTAAAGCTTTTTTTAAAGTGGGAATTCGAAAAGGGGCGTTGCAATCTTTTTTTTAAAAAGGGAGATTTTAAAAAGCATATTGTTCCAATAGGATCTAGGATCTAGGCATTGTGATGTGTGTTTTTTAAGTTTCGTGAAAGTGTTGTTTTAGCAAAGAATTTGTATACTCGTGTATTCTGTAGAAGTTAAGCAACAAAGAAGCCACAACAAAGTTTTTAATTGTAGGTAGTTGCTATGTTTGAAGTTTTATTGGCTTGTTGAGTCGTAGTGAGGCCACACTCAACAAACGGAAAAAGTAAAGAGACTAAGAAAGTCAAAGCAAACACTAGAGATCGATATTTTTTTTTTGAAAGAATTGGAAGTGAAGAGACAAAAATACGTCTTTGCATTTAAATGCATAAAAGAATTTGTCGATGACAACATTTTTCCCCTGATTTCCGATGCCAAGACAACTAAGGAGGCTTGGGATACCATTGCAAGGTGTTTTTGTGTAAGGGGGAGAAATCCAGTTGAAGATGAAGAGTTTAGTGAATCCCATTATGCACAACCAGAAGTCGACGAAGATTTGGTGAATCTAGAAACAGAGTTCGTTGATGGCAATATGGTGAATCCAAAAATAGAGCTTGCTAATGATATTCTTGTGAATCCACCAACACAATTTGTTGATGACAGTGAAGCTACAATTGGAGTTGCCAGTGTTATTGCTAATCCATCAATTCAATTTTCTCATGGTAAATTTGATGAACATTTGTTTCCTCATGATTTATGGTTGTAGATAATGAAACAAAAACGTCATACTAACATGATGTTATTTTGGTGAGATAATCCCACTTGAATTTGAAAACCAAGTGGAAGATGTAGTGCCCGCTCTAGTTGACTGACAGTGATATGACGCAAACATTTAATTAGCCATAAGGCCCACACTTTATTCTTTGAGGACATCAGGTTGAGGATCCGGACAAATGACACTATTATTAGCGATTGAGATATTCATGGTTGTGATGTTTATGAATACTTTCCATTGATATTATGATAGCATGAATGGTTATGTATCTTATCTATCAGTATTCCGATGATTGCAACATTAAATAGTTAATTTTGGTCTCTATTTGAATTTATGATGAGGGTAGTAAAGAATATGCATGCGCTTTACTAAAAGCATAATGATGATAAATTTGATGGATAGGTATATTTCTATGATGTTACGATGTTGATAGCTTAATGAATATGTATGTTTCCTTTGATGATTAATGATGATAGCCATGAGGGATGTGTACCCTATGTTACCTACTTTCTTTAGTTCAGGCTTACAATGGACAATGATGTGAATGACCAGGAATTGTTAATGATGCTATTATGATAATGACTAACATTGAGAAACCTTGTTACTGATGATTATTGAGTATGGCAGGAAACCATCAGAGGCACTCGCATATGACATGTCGATGACACCTGGTTTGATGAAAATTCATATTATTTTATCTTTTAAAGTCTAAGTCGATCTTGAAATCTGCCATATATGTTTAACTATATTCTGATGATATGTTAATGGTTGCAGTCACAGATTAGTTACTTGACCGAATGACTCACATATGGGTGATGGGGTTGTACAGCTGGATGGAACTACATGGGAGGGGTGGGATAGAGTCCTTGATCTCACCCGCTAGCACTCCCGCTGTGACTTGGGCTGGAAGGGTTGAAACACCTTCGCCTTGAGATCACGATGCCAAGGGTGCCAAGTTTGTCATACCCTTCAAGAATTTCCCCTGAAGTTCTAAGGGTGCCAAACCACTTGCCCTTCAAGCATCTAGTGACTACGAGGGGAAAGTATAGTGCAACGTCATATACCACTATCATCTCTTATGTTGCCTGCTATAGTGAGACTAATGGTGCCGGGGATCAAGGAATTCGCCTTCATGCACGCCCCCCAGTAAACTCCTCATGAGCAACCCAAATTTGGGACCTACCCTCATGGCATCGTGATCTTCAAGGCGAAGGTGTTTCAACCCTTCCAGCCCAAGTCACGTGGGACTGCTAGCGGGTGAGATCAGGGACTCTGTCCCACCCCTCCCATGTAGTTCCATCCACCTGTACAACCCCATCACCCATATGTGAGTCATTCGGTCAAGCAACTAATCTGTGCCTGCAACCATTAACATATCATCAGAATATAGTTAAACATATATGGCAGATTTCACGATCGACTTAGACTTTAAAAGATAAAATAATATGAATTTTCATCAAACCAGGTGCCATCGACATGTCATATGCGAGTGCCTCTGATGGTTTCCTGCCATACTCAATAATCATCAGTAACAAGGTTTCTCAATGTTAGTCATTATCATAATAGCATCATTAACAATTCCTGGTCATTCACATCATTGTCCATTGTAAGCCTGAACTAAAGAAAGTAGGTAACATAGGGTACACATCCCTTTTGGCTATCATCATTAATCATCAATGGAAACATACATATTCATTAAGCTATCTACATCGTAACATCATAGAAATATACCTATCCATCAAATTTATCATCATTATGCTTTTAGTAGAGCGCATGCATATTCTTTACTACCCTCATCATAAATTCAAATAGAGACCAAACTTAACTATTTAATGTTGCAATCATCGGAATACTGATAGATAAGATACATAACCATTCATGCTATCATAATATCAATGGAAAGCATTCATAAACATCACAACCATGAATATCTCAATCGCTAATAATAGTGTCATGTGTCCGGATCCTCAACCTGAGGTCCTCAAAGAATAAAGTGTGGGCCTTATGGCTAATTAAATGTTTGCGTCATATCACTGTCAGTCAACTAGAGTGGCACTACATACACCCCCTCTTAGTAATAGACTTTGTCTCAAAGTCCCTGGTATAGCTAAGGAAAACAGTGACGCATCTTCTCGGCGTCCTCCCAAGTAGCTGAACTGGGACTATAATTGTCCCACTGGACCTTGACCTGGTCCACTAACCGTCGTCTAAGCTTCAAATTTCTTTGGTCCAGTATACAAACTGGTTCGGTCATCACCGCTCCCTCGTCCGAGACCTACAAATGACCAAAGTCAATAATATGCAGAGGATCTGAAATATAATGACGTAAAACAGAAACATGAAACACATCATGCATACGTGCTGAAGATGGAGGTAAGGCAAGCCTATATGCCACTGGCCCTTTCCTTTCTAATATTTCAAAAGGTCCCATAAACCGTGGAGACAATTTTTCTCCCTTTCCAAATTTTATAGAGCTTTTTTGCGGCCTTACTCTTAGGAACACGCTATCCCCCACTTTAGAAATTCGGTCTACCCGATGAGCATCAGCATAGCTCTTTTGTCTATCTTGTGCTTCCTTTAGCCTCCTCCCAATCATGGTAATTTGTTCTTCCATCTCTTGCACCACCTCAGGTCCTATTAATACTTAGTCCTCTAGTCAATCCCAACTAAGAGGTGTTCTGCAAGGTCTTCCATATAAGAACTCAAATGGCGCCATCTTGATGGAACTCTAATAACTATTATTGTAATGAAATTCTACAAGTGGTAAAAACTCCTCCCATCTCTTTTATTGGTCCATCACATACATTCGAAGCATGTCTTCAAGGATTTGATTTGTCCTCTCTAACTGCCCATCTGTTTTCGGGTGATAAGCAATGCTGAAGTTCAACTGGGTTCCCAAAGCTTCTTGGAAACTGGTCCAAAATCTTCCAGTAAACACTGCTCCCCTATCGGATATGATCTTTCTAGGCACTCGATGTAATCTCATAATCTCATTAATAAAAACCCTCACAATTTCTGGGGCCTTATATGTAGTCTTAACTGGTATGAAATGGGTGCTTTTGGTTAACGTGTCCACTACCACAAATGTGGAATCATGTCTTCTTGAGGTCATTGGTAGTCCCACAATGAAGTCCATTGATATAACTTCCCATTTAGATTTTGGTATCTCATCGGGCTGTAATAAACCTGCCGGATGCCTGTGTTAGGCTTTTACTCGGTGACACACTAAGCATATTGCTACCAAGTTCACGATGTCCTTCTTCATCCCTTTCCAAAAGAAGAGTGGTTTCAGATCCGCACTCATCTTCTTGACACCAAGGTGTGCCATGTATACAGCGCGATGTGCTTCATTTAAGATTAATTGGCGTATATCTTCATTCGGTGGTACATAAATCCTTCCCTGAAATCGTAGTAGCCCATCATTATCAAAGGAGTATTCTTCATATTTTGGGACCCTCCTTTCATCCTCCCTCAAACTTTTGCTAACCTCCTGAAACCAGGTGTCTTTAATTTGTAATTCAAGCAATTTCTCCCTCAAATTTGTCTTCAAGGGAATCACTGAAAATATCCGTGACCTCCTACATAAAGCATCAGCCACCCTATTTACCATTCCTTTGATGTAAGTGATATCAAAATCATATTCACTAATTAGCTCAGACCATCGTCTTTGCCTTGCATTTAAGTGATCTTGAGTGAATATCTGTTGTAGCCCACAATGGTCAGTCCTAAGATCAAACTTCCTCCCTAGAAGGTAGTGTCTCCAAATCTTTAGTGCATAAACAATTGCTGCCATTTCTTGAGCATGGGTTGCGTAGTTTTCTTCGTGGGTGATGAGTTTCCTTGATGCATAGGCTATTACTCTTCCCTCTTGCATCAACACACAATCCAGTCCTTCTTTGGAGGCATCAGTGCAAACCAAAAACTCTTGTTCCATATCCGGCACCTTCAAAATTGGTGCTGTCGTTAATAACACCTTTAACCATTCGAATTCCTCTTCACATTTTTCAGTCCAGATGAATTTCTTTTTTTTCTTTGGAGCTCGGTAATGGGGTTTGCTATTTTCGAAAACCCTTTGACAAATCTTCGATAGTACCCTGCCATGCCCATGAAACTTCATATTTCATGAACATTGGTAGGTGTTGGCCATTCCATGATGGCTTCGATCTTTACTGGGTCTACTGCGATACCCTCCCCAGAGATAATGTGTCCAAGATAATGAATCTTGGTTTGGTAAAAGGAACACTTTGACAACTTCCCGTACAATTGGTTTTCTCTAAGACATTGCAGGACTATCCTCAAGTGTTCATCATGCTCTTCTGGGGTCTTTGAGTAGATCAAAATGTTATCGATCAAGACTTGTACAAACTTGTCTAGGTAATCCCAAAATATTCCATTCATCAAACTCATGAAAACACCCGGGGAATTTGTCAATCCAAAGGGTAAAACTACAAACTCATAATGCCCAAATCTTGTTTTAAATGTTGTCTTTGAAATATCTTCTTCTTTGATTCTCAACTGATGATATCCCAACCTCAGATCTATTTTTGAAAACACAGTGACCCCTCTCATTTGATCAAATAAGTCATCTATCCTTGGCAAAGGGTATTGATTCTTTATCGTTACTTTATTCAACTGGCGGTAATCAATGCACAGTCGCCAAGACCCATCCTTTTTCTTAACAAAAATCACTACGGATCCCCATGGAGATATGCTAGGTCATATGAACCCCAGGTCCAATAATTCCTTTAATTGGATCTGTAATTCCTTTAGCTCTGGAGCTGACATCCGGTAGGGTGCCTTTGCAATAGGCTTCGTGCTGGGTTTAAAGTCGATGGTGAAATCAATTTCCCTTTTTAGGGGTAGCCTAGGTAGTTCTTCGGGAAATACATCCTTAAATTAAACAAGGAATGGGTGTTTATCAAAATCTTTAAAGTCACTCTTTTCATTTAGAGTTACCACTAAGAACAATTGACATCCCTTTCGCCTAAAATTTCATTAGTTGCATGGAGGAGATGAACCTCAAGGACACCCCTCGGTTCTTCCCCTTAATGATTTTCTTTGGCCTTCATTATCGGTGAAATGTAGAATCTTGTCCTTGCAATCTAGGAGTGCCTCATGCTGCTCCAACCAATCCATTCCTATAACTACGTCATAACCTCCTAGAATTGTCAAGTACAAGTATACCTTGGTCTTACATACCCCCAGGTCCACCTCACAATCCTTTACCATTTTTCCTACATTTCTTTTCATACCACATGCCATTTCTACATGTCTAAATTCATACTGTGGAGTTGCTTTATGTTTAATCAATAATAATGCATTTATAGAAATAAATGAATCAGTAGCCCCTGGATCTATTAAAATGACAAAACTCATACCATCAATATTACCTGAGGTTTCTAACACAGTGGATTGGTGTTCGACCTGGCAATTGTTCACCGCTGCATGGATGCGATGAGCCTTCCCCATATCTCCCACTGTAGTTGCATTCTTAGTTGAGTTGGTATTACCTGTGTTTTGAGGGAAATTCCTCTCGTAGTGAGGACCCCCACATGTCCAACACCCCCTCCTAGGGACATGGCTCCTACTACCAACTGAACTATGAGTTGGTCTAAAACTCTGCTGGAAAGAAGATTGGTGCTGAGGTGGTGTGACTTGGTGTTATCGCATAGGCCGGTGCGGTGGTGGTTGAAGAGTTTGCTGCGGTACCCTATGCGGATGCTGAGCTGGATGCCTATATGGTGTTCTTTGATTTCTTCCTGACCACTTTTTATGATTTAGCGTGGGACCCCCTTGCAAATTTCTACGTTCCATATTGTTTCTACCAGGTACTCCTGATTCTGTGGGCCTTGTTGACTTACTATGTTCACTGCTCATGATCTCCTCTTCTGCAATGATTGCCCGCTGAACTGCCTCGTGCAAGGTACGAGGCATTAAGATTCTAACCTTGGTCCAAATGTTAACATTTAATCCATACACAAATTTGTTCACCTTGAGCTTCTCTGTATTTAAATGAGGGGCATAACGGAGTAATTCCATGAAACGTGCCTCATATTCTGGTAGGGAGCAGCTCCCTTGCTTTAATGAATTGAATTCATTTAGCTGTCTCTCGAGGAACTCTTCTGACAGGTAACGTTCTCTAAATTTTTCTTCAAATAGCTCCCAAGTTACTTCTAATATATCCATTCCCAATTGGGTTAATAATGTCTTCCACCAAAGTAGTGCGCTTCCCTTTAGCTGGAATATACCCATCTTAGCCTTCATTTTTGAGGTGTAATCTCTTAGGGTAAAACACATAGCCATGTTTTCCAACCATGCCTCTACAGATTGACCATCAGTGGAACCCCAAAACTCTGGAAATTTTACCTTTTCCAAGTCTCGACATACATCGTTTCTTGTGGTATCTTGGGGTGTTTCATTTTGTATGACTGGTCCTCCATGCTCCCGTTCGAAACGGTTTATTAATGTGTCAGACATGTGTTGGAATGATCTCATTAAGATCAACACTTCTCCCGCTGGTATTTGTTCCTGTGTTGAGATGTTTGCCCCCTCATTAGAAGGGGTGGTAGGAGTAGGCTGTTGTGGTGGCGCCATGATGTGCCCTTTAGCTGCCCCACTCCTTCTGGTACCTCTCCTAACCATGGTTCACCTACCATAGTTTAATATGATTTTTCCTTATAAGGTAAAAACCAATCAAAAAAAAATAATTTAATTAATGAGATACGGAAAATTTGAGAAATGCTAAATTAAAATTCCCAAACTTCCTGAATCTTGATAAATACTCCATGAAGAAAACTTCATTATCACTCCTAAACATATTTACCTTTCTAACTTCATTATCACAAATTGTCTTTATAAACACTAAATTTAAATAAAACTGATATAAAACCTACTTTCCAATCATTTTAACTATTACAGTAAACTCAAGTCAACTTTATTTTTTTTTTCGTTGTTCAAAAATGAAAAGGACAACTCCATCAAGAAAACTTTAAATATAAAAATAATATCTTTACAAATTATTCAGAAAAGACAACTTTTAAAAAAACATGAGAAATAAATACTCAAAATATTAAATTAAAAATAAATAAATAAATACGAAAGTAAATACTAGTTAAAAATAAAAAATAAAACTATAAAGAATTCCTTGATCCCCGGCACCATTAGTCTCACTATAGCAGCCAACATAAGAGATGATAGTGGTCTATGATGTTGCACTATACTTTCCGCTCGCCGTCACTAGATGCTTGAAGGGCAAGTAGTGTGGCACCCTTGGAACTTCAGGGGAAATTCTTGAAGGGCACGACCAACTTGGCACCCTTGGCATCACAATTAAACTATTAGGTGTGGCACCCTTGGAACTTCTAGGGAAGTTCTTGAAGGGCACAACCAAAATTGGCACCCTTGGAATCATTAAAAATAAATAATAATAAATAAATATAAGTAAGGAATGAAAACTAGGTAAATTTACATTAAGGGTAAATGATGATTAGAAACCAAGGTAGTTAAATCAAAAATAAAACTTGGAATAAGGAGTGTTACAGGGAAAAGTGTCTACACAGAACTGCTTATCCCACTAAGGTGTGATAGCTACCTTAGAAACAAACAAAGTAAAGCTACTTTCGTTTTTCCTTTACGAATTATAGATAGAGAAGAACAAAGAAGACCAACCTCTGTCTTGCGCTAATCTCTTGGTTTGATTCCTCTCTTT
Source organism: Pinus tabuliformis (assembly GCA_031772625.1). Taxonomy (NCBI): domain Eukaryota; kingdom Viridiplantae; phylum Streptophyta; class Pinopsida; order Pinales; family Pinaceae; genus Pinus; species Pinus tabuliformis. Next base: position 865,740,566 of record CM062807.1, on the reverse strand, counting down.
CTTGATAGTCTTTCGCTACTTGTTCCCTTGCACACCCAGCTTCACAGAGTACCTGTAAGATCACAATAGCATAGCACTATACAAGAACATGGATCTATAATCATAAACAATCTAGGATCAGATGTAAATTGACCATACAAATGCAGCAAACATAAATTACACAAGAGTATGGAGGAAAACTTGAATAGCTTTTATTGATAAACAAGAAAGAGCCAAGGGGAGTTACAACCAGTTGTTCTGACCCAGCATCATCCTCTCAGCAAGGAAGCCCCTCTTCACCTCATACAAAGCTTAGATCACACAAAAATTTGATGTTGTCTAAAGAAACCAACAACAATTCCTTACAATATGCAAAATTCCAGCCTCTGGATCTCTTGGATGAGGGATCCATATATAGATATCTGTAAGGGAGATGAGTCAGCTTGTGATTTGATTAGTGTCTTCCCTCTGATAGTTCTTGCTTCTACTTGGAGATTGATGATCTCTTACTCATCCTTGGTTGAATTCAGAGAGGCAAGTATCACAGGAGAAGTTTCTGGAAGTTTCCATGGCTCTCCACCTCGCGGAATGACACTGCCGTTTGTCACTTCTCGCCCATTGCACCCCATAGAAGGGCTTTTTGAAATGCAACGCACCCACACAGTGTATTTAGGATAGATGCAACGCACTTTGCCTATGGAGCAGCTGAAATGATCCTGTTTTGACCAATTCTGAGCAGTTTTTCATGGAGAACTTCTGGGAGAAGCTGTAATCAGTTGACCTTGTTCATTTAGGGGTTAGAACAACACTTTTAGGGACTTAGGAGCCCTTGGTTTATGGAAATTTCATGCTTGGGGTTGTAGTGCCCAAAAATGTCTATAACAGTTGCCCCCTAAAGCATGAGGTCGTTAATCTTTTGATGTCTAGTGAAATGCTTTATTATGAGGATCCGGAGTTCTTTCAAGCTAGGAGGAGACCTGTAATAAGATACAATACAATACATTATCTTCATAATATTTTCATGATCTAGCTGAGGCGGGCATTCCCATGCTCAGCTTTATAAATTCATTTTCATGTACATAGGACAGACAATCGTCTGAGTGTAGACTAATGATTCTGATAGAGCCATCATCCCTTTGATTGGATGATTATCTCTGTAGTCATGATGTACATTTTATGTCTTTATTTCCCTGAATATATATCGCAACCCTGATGGATGAAACTAGATCCAGGCTCTTCAATCTCGTTCGATCTTCACTCGAAGTACAAGTCGATCCATGTGAGAGATGTCCTGGAGTCGAACATGGAAAGACATCGCCTGATTACCAGCCAATGATGTAAGTTGTTAACAGGTGCGAGAGGAATCACCGATAATGATAATGACCCTCAAGGTACTGCAGTACAATTCACGTGGTCTGAATAAATGACTTGGCATCGAACACCACGCAAAATCTTTCGGTCGAAGGTCATTGATGTAAACCTATCGGTGGAAATGAGAAACTTGCCATTGAGGCATGCAAGCTTCAAAGTACTGAACAGGGTGTTCCTAGATCGACTTCTTGGATAATGCGCTGATGTCAACAAGAAGCGATCCGTCACAGGAGGGCCTTAATGAATCCCACATCAATGACACGGAACGAGGCAAATGATTTTAATGGAGGTGAAAACGATCTGGTGATATAAGGATCAAGGTGGCGATCATGAGAGAATGGAGTGTAAATGTATTGTAGCGGGTGAGACACAAGTGAATTCTCTGAATGACTTCTCTTGAACATATCGACGACACTGACATGATGGATTGGTAGCATTAACCCCAAATGTGGATGGTGTGATGGGACCATGGTGATGTGACCGGTGAATGAAACAACCCAACCTGACTTGGATGCGGAGTGAAAGTGTCATGTTCAAGAGCGACTTGCTACCAACAAAGTTTCTTCAAGTTTTCTTCCTAATTTTTCCCCAACGGATTCGCCATTTTGTTACAGGGAAAAGTGTCTACACAGAACTGCTTATCCCACTAAGGTGTGATAGCTACCTTAGAAACAAACAAAGTAAAGCTACTTTCATTTTTCCTTTATAAAGTATAGATAGAGAAGAACAAAGAAGACCAACCTCTGTCTTGCGCTAATCTCCTGGTTCGATTCCTCTCTTTCTTGATAGTCTTTCGCTACTTGTTCCCTTGCATGCCCAGCTTCACAGAGTACCTGTAAGATCACAATAGCATAGCACTATACAAGAACATGGATCTATAATCATAAACAATCTAGTATCGGATGTAAATTGACCATACAAATGCAGCAAACATAAATTACACAAGAGTATGGAGGAAAACTTGAATAGCTTTTATTGATAAACAAGAAAGAGCCAAGGGGAGTTACAACCAGTTGTTCTGACCCAGCATCATCCTCTCAACAAGGAATCCCCTCTTCACCTCATACAATGCTTAGATCACCCAACAATCTAATGTTGTCTCGAGAAACCAATAGCAATTCCTTGCAATATGCAAAATTCCAGCCTCTGGATCTCTGGGATGAGGGATCCATATATAGATATCTGTAAGGGAGATGAGTCAGCTTGTGATTTGATTAGTGTCTTCCCTTTGATAGTTCTTGCTTCCACTTGGAGATTGATGATCTCTTACTCATCCTTAGTTGAATTCAGAGAGGCAAGTGTCACAGGAGAAGTTTCTGGAAGTTTCCATGCCTCTCCACCTTAGAGAATGACACTGCCATTTGTCACTTCTCACCCATCGAACCCCATAGAATGGCTTTTTGAAATGCAATGCACCCACACAGTGTATTTTGGTGAGATGCAACGCACTTTGCCTATGGAGCAGCTGAAATGATCCTCTTTTGACCAATTCTGAGCAGTTTTTCATGGAGAACTTCTGGGAGAAGCTGTAATCAATTGACCTTGTTCCTTTAGGGGTTAGAACAACACTTTTAGGGACTTAGGAGCCCTTGGTTTATGGAAATTTCATGCTTGGGGTTGTAGTGCCCAAAAAGGTCTATAACAAGGAGGATCATAGAAAGAAATAAAATAGAGTACCTTAAAAACTCTACCCTTCCCATGTTGGAAAATACTAGGTAGATTAGGTGGTTTAATTAGGTAAAAGGGGAAAGACGAACATAATTGTAAGGATAAATATTAATCCTAAACTAATTAAACCTAATTAAGAAAAGAGGAAGGTGAATTAAAATAAGAATAATAAATTAAATTTAGAGAAATGTAGAGAAGCTCCTTGTGGCATCAACCAACATAAGAATATCCATCTAAGAGATAACCTGAGTTAAATTAGGGAGTAGATTGGGGATAAAATCTTGACTCATTAATGGACTTCAAGTAATAAACAATTTAAGGAATAAAAGGGGGGGCGATAAAGAGACAACTAGGAGAAGAAATAGGAATCTTGTGAGGTGAGGAAAATATTAGTTTTAAATAAAAAGTTAAGTAAATAATTTTGGGTGACCCTTGATGAGAGAGTGACACATGGGTAGGTGAATAATCAAGCTATTAAATTAAAAAATATATATAATTATGCATGACATGCCAAGTGTCATCTATGAGGATTCTTATAAAAGAAGGGGCAAGCCATGGGAGAGGGGACTTTTGGAACCCTATTGTTGGATGGATGATATGATGTCAGAGCAGTGATTACGAAGCTATAATGAGTTTGGTGAGGTAGAGGATTTTTAGAGAGGGGAATCTTGAGCCAAGGTCTGCTCTCCTCTGCTAGCTATATCCTTCCTCCATTGTACAACCCCATTGCAGCTCGGGGGTCCGCGGGGAAGAAGAGTACCCAAGGAGTAGGCTGGGAGGTTAACCGGTGGGTCTTCACATTCGGATCAAGTGTGTCATCATTCACTTGCAGAAGTGACTACCAACAAGGGAATACCAGTAACAACAGAGCAAGCGAAGTCTCGCCTTCTGGTCAACGGTACATATGTATTTCATTACTAATTGATCTTAGTTTAAAGTATGTAAATGGTATGTTATGTTTCCTAAAATGAGTGTCAGCAATGTGTGTGTTGAATAAATTTGAAATCTCAATGCGTTTCTTTTCTGGTCGTATTTGTTGTTTAAAGAAAAAAAAATGTATATAGTCATAATCAGGTCCTTACAGAAGAGACAAAGACAGAGACAGAGTTAGAGGCAAAGGCAAAGAAGGAAGCCCACAAAGAGAAAACAAAGACAAAGACAGAAGTAGAGCTGGAAGTGCAACAGGAGAAATCTCTCATTAAAGGAACATAACCAATGTGGTTCTGCAAATATTTTAAACTCTAACATTGATTTATAGTGTTCAAGTACACAGAATGATTTTGAAGAAGAGTTAAATTTCCTTGAAATATGGCTTGCGACCCCATGCCTTGATAAAGTCTATATAGAAGTTGCAAAAATACATGTGGAAGACATCTTGGATTATGATAATATCAATGAATTTTTCAGGTACTAAAGTTATCAAGAATATATTTTTTTATTATAAACTTATGTTGCAATAGATTGATAATGAAAAACACGCTACAAAAGATAATATGCGGCAGAATTCTACATACAAACCATTTTTTGAAGAAGTTCTAAACATGCTTAGACAACTTGGGAAAATGGAAGACCTGCACTAGGAAATGAAGATACTGAAATTTGAAGCCTACAACATGAAGAAAAAGATGAAACAATTTAGAGGCTACAAGATCTGGAATAAGAGAAGAAGAAAATTGAATCTAGTTGAAGCCATTTTTTTATTGTAAGCCTTGATGAGAAATTTTTTTTCCCGTGGAAAAAGTCGCACTTTCATTATTCATAAAGAAACTGCATTTTGCAGATGCATTGCATATGCAATATTCAAGCCTAGCCTGTCTACCGCCAAAACTTTCAAAAACTGAGTTTTGTCTCATGTATGAGGCTTTTCAGAAAACTGTGTAAATATTATGAGGCTCTTCGCAGAGAGCCCTTGTTGTACTATAGTATAAGGAAAATAAAAACAGTGAATAATTACATATGATCTTTCGAGCTGATGGATCCAAAAAAGCAAAAATACAGTTTCATTGTATATTGTTCATGTTCCAAGCTCTATGAATGGCCTGTGGTAGTACTGATAGGTGTTGCCATCTCTTTCCTCCACAATCAACCAAGAAGTGTCGTCCCTGTGCGCCGCTTCCTTGGATAAGATGTTAGCGGCTGCATTGTGTTCCTTGTAGATGTGACGACATGAAAAGTCATCAAAATATGTTCTGAGTCGGTGGGTTTCATCCAATATATGTATAAGAGAGTATGCATTACATTACACTGTTTTATTTATCCAATTGCATATGATTTGTGAGTCACCAAATATTTGTAGATGATGGTAGTTTTTGGATAATGCAAAATATATGAGGTTTTTTTCCGCAATGAGCTCTGCAATGTTATTTGTCCCCTTTCCCAGTCCCATTTGTATTTTAAATACATGGGATACAAATAGATGAAGTATAGTGCAACCCCCCCGCATCCCACCACCTGTGTTGATCGATCAAAATAAGCCCATGGATGAGCTGGGTTGATGACTTCAGATGTAATGCTCCTATGGGTTGGCTGGTCTTCCTCTTCAGGTATGGAGTTGTATTTGGCTAGTAGCCTGGTGGTAATGGAGGGCTGGTAGGGGGGCTGCTCATGAAAAATGGTTTGGTTCCTGGTAATCCAAATGGACCAACTAATAAGAAGCGGGATGTTTTTCTGCCTGACGGAGTTAGTTGAGCACCAATTGTTCCATGCTTCTGAGAGGTGAGAACCCTGCTAATTCATAGTAGAAGAGATCAAGCCAAGAAATACCTTCCATAAATCTTGAGTGTAAGGACATTAAAGAAAAAGGTGTTTAGTGTCCTCATTATCATTTTTGCAGAGATGGCACCAGAATGGCCCAGAGAAGGATCTTTTCATCAAATTTTCCCCAGTCATGACTTTGTTGCGAAGTATGGACCACATGAGAAATTTTGCTCGAGGGGGCGCCTTCAACTTCCACATATGCTTCCACCACTGTGCCAATTCTTGTGGTTTGTGCCTCTCCATCAGTACTTGGTACCCTATCACAGAGGAGTAAATACCATGTTTAGCATGTGCCCAGATAAGCTCGTCCTCGCCATCGATTATTCTGATGTGGGCCTCCATCAAAGCATTTGTATAATTGCACCATTCCTGCTACCAACATCCAGGGATGTTCAGATCGTTGATAGTTCTCCAAGCTTGCTGAAATATGGTAGAACGTGCCTCATCTGTGAGCTGATTAATGTACATAATTCCATTAGCCTGTAAGTGTCCTCTTAGTCCTTCTGTGAGCCTATGAGTATTACCACATCCCACCCAAGGGTATGTTCCAATCTATATCTCAGTCCCCAATCTAATTCTCCATGTCAGGCCACAGTGAGTGAGCTCCTTGGTTTTAGTGACTGCCTTCCAAATAATAGAGATGTTATTCGTCCTGGTATCTTGTTTGATCCACGATTGTAGACTTGATGGATGGATATATTTGGACACTGCAACATTCGTCCAAAGACTATTGTTGTTTAGTAATTTCCACCCTAACTTTGCAGCCAAGGCTTGAGAGAAGGTGTCCAGCCTCTTGATGCCCCATCCTCCCCAACTCTTTGGTAGGGCAAATCATTCCCACCTCATCCATGCTAATATTCTCCCTGGCTGGTTCCCTTTCCACAAGAACCAATAACATAAATTTGTAGACAAGTCAGGATGCCTCTGGGAATCCAAGCCAATGTCATCCAATAAACTAGTGTAGCTTCTAAGACAGTCTTGATGAGTACCAGCCTCCCCGCCCTGGAGAGGTATTTGTGATACCAGATGTTTAGCCTCTTCTCCACTTTTGATATGAGCCATGTCCAATCGGCTAACTTGTATCCAAGGGGTTTTAGCCTATATGCCAAATATCTAAACCCTTCTTCAATTGGCACTTTTGTAAGAGCAAATCTTTTAAGGGCAAACTGGATCTCTTACTGGGAGCAACCAGTGGTAGTAATAGTAGATTTTGCCTCATTTAATACCATGCCTATGGCTTTTAGGAAGATGCCTAGGGTTTGGTGGAGAGCAGTGGTGTCCCCTGTGCCCCCATTTAAGAGGATCAGTACATCATCCACAAATAGAAAGTAAGTGAGGATGTAGTCTTCAGTAATTTTAATTCCCCTTATTTTCCCTAGTCTACAGTCCTCCCCAATGGTTCAGCTGAGGCCCTCCATGATAAGTAGGAAAAGTAAGGGGGAGAGTGGGCATCCCTTCCTCAGTCCTCTTTCCGCATGGAAAAAAGGGGAGGCTGAGCCATTGATAAGCACACTGAAGGATACATTCGTGATGCAGCATAGGATCCATTTGATGAAGGAGTAGGGGAAGCCAAGATGGGTTAGCAACATATGAAGGTAGAGCTAGTTACCCTATCAAAAGCTTTGGACAAGTCTATTTTCAGTATCATGCCTTTGAGTTTCCTAGTCTGTACAGAGTGGAGGAGTTCCTGTGTAGTGCCAACATCCTCATGGATTTGTCTATTCTCGAGGAAAGAAAATTGTTCTGGGAGATATGGGCGGAGAGAATGGGCTTGAGCTGGTTTGCAATAATTTTAGCAATGATCTTATATATGCAGTTGCACAAAGAGATGGGTCTAAAGTTGTCAAAGGACAAGGGCTTATCTGATTTGGGGATGAGGGCAACAAACGTGGAATTGAATCTCTCCCACATTCTGCTGCTCAAGTAACATTCTTCTATCAGTCGCAGTAGGTTTGTTCCCAGAATGTCGAAGAAAGCTGTGTAAAACTCAACTATCGATCCGTCCGGTCTTGGGCTCTTGTCTTTTTTTAACCATTGGAGGGTTGCTTCCAATTCTCCCAGGCTCACCTCCCTTGTCATCTCCTGCTCTGCATCCTCATCCACAAATTTGGGAAAATTCTGTGCTATGTGCATTACCTCCGCTAGGGTGGCAGTTGGGAACTCCTTGTAAATTCCTTTGAAGTGTGCACTTTCTAGAGATGCAAGTCCCCGGAAGGTGTTTATAGAGGTGCCATCCTCCGCCTTGAGCTCCCAAATAGTGTTGATTGCCTTTCTCCCATTTGCATGTCTGTGAAAAAACTTAGTGTTTTCATCTCCTTCTTTGAGCCATATGGCTTGGCTACGAAGTCTCCAACACTCCTCTCTGTCTTTCAATATTTTTTCCCTTTCATGGAGGAGGGCAACCAACTTATCCTTTTGTTCCTGTAAGGTAAGAATCCCCTCCAAATCCTCCTCCATTTTGGAAATTTCTTCTTCTGCTAATTTGAGCTAGTGCTCATCTTGTTCTTTTTTCCTTTTGGCCCACTCTTTTGATATCTCCTTCAGGTCATTCATGTTTTGAGCAAACACTTCTGCAATGAGACCCTCCATGCCCACAGGGTGAGCCTTCCAATAGTTAGTGCGTACCTTCAAATAACTGGCATCCTTTAACCATGTAGAGTTGAACTTAAAGGGATCCTTTAACCATGATAGCCTCTATTGGCTAGAGCTTCATGGATGAGAAAATGATCCAGTCTTCTGGCCAAACTGGCCTCTCCAGTTCTATTGTTCCTCCATGTAGGTTGGATCTTTGTAGTGGGAATGTCAATTAGATTGTGGGCGTTCAGTAAGTTCTCAAAGAATATCGACAGGGGATCCATTTGAGCATTTGGTCCTCATGAATCCGCATAGCCCATCGAGAAATTTAGATCACCTCCAAGAATGATATTGTCGCCTTGTAAGGTAGAGGAGGTGAGAAAATTCCTCCAGAAAGCCTCCCGGTCTCGATAGGGCCCATAGATGTTGAAGAGCCTTAAACAGGATTCCAGGGTCGATGAGTAGATGTTAACTCCCAAATACCCCACCCCTCCCTAGACAATTAGCAATTGTATATAACGGTTACAAAATCCTAAAGATAACCCCCCTGATCTGCCCATCAGATCCAGAGAGTGAAAGGACCAGTTGGGGAGCCAAGATTCCAGGAGGGGTGTGGTGGAGCTAGTAGGTCTAAGGGTTTCTTGTAGAAATATGATGTCCACAAGTTTAGTAGCTAACAATCATCTCAGGGGTAGTTTTTTCCCAAGGCTAGCCACCCCCCTATAGTTGAAGGAGAGGATTTTCATGGAGGAAGGGGGAGGGGGTATCCTCTGCTCTAAGACCCCAAGGGATTTTAGTCTATCTACCTGAGACAATCTCTTCACCCACCCGATCTTTAGCCTTGGTGAGATGGGAGGGCTGTCCATGGGGAAGCTTTGGAAGATAGGGGAAGGGAATGATGTCGAAGCCGATTACATCCTTGCCGAGTGAATGGAGCTTTTAGCCAGTCGGATAGCAGTGGTCCGTGACGGGGGAGGGCATCAGAGAGGGAAGAGGGAGGGATTCCGGAAGAGTATGTAGGGGAGGAGAGTCCACAGAAGGAGAGGCCACCATGGGACAATGTGTATTGGGAGGGGGTGCTGAGAGGGAAAAGGGGGGGTGGGGGACAGGGAAGGGGGGATGGAGCTCGTCGGTTCACCCCCAGGGAGGGAAGTAATGACATAAGAATGAAATGCTGAAACCATAATATTATCACAAGCAGAATTAATAGAATGGGAGATAAGATGAGTCGTACCCGTAGTAAAAGCCTCCCATGAAACCACCCAAGCTCATGTCAACGGCGGAGAGGGTGGCCTGATTGGAGCCTTCCTCCAATTCTTACTGGGACTAGGGACAACTTCTTCACTCTCCTCGGCTACTCCTCATACGGCTGCACACACTCGGATGGCTTTGAAGGGGCCTCATTGTGCTGTTCATTTTCCCTTTTCCTTTATCCCCATTTATGATTCAGGGGGCAATCCCTATATAAATGGCCAACCTTATGGCAACGTCGACACCTATAGGGCACACCTTCATAGTCCAAGATTTGCTTCTTGGTAATGTTCCTGCATTGTATGGTAATTAGCTCTTGCAGGCCCCCTTGCGTATCCATGTGTACAAGGATGCATGCATAAGACATCTTTCCTCTGATAAGGTAGGATTTATCTGAGCCCATATACGAACCAGGCGAGTTCCCAATTCTTTTGAATATCTCTTCCAGCCAGAAGTGTGGGGAAAGCCCTGGCAACCTGACCCAGATTGGTCCTATCTGATGACCCTCAACACCGATCGCACTCTTTCTTTTATTGCAAGCAATGGCTATCAGTATATTAAACAAATAAATCGTGTTGGCTTCTAAAATTCTAGAATGCCAAAATAGCAATCCTGTTTCAAATTAAAACACTGGAACTGAACTCCTTGCTTAATTCATACAGGGCGCAGCCATACAGTTCTTTTAAAACCATATACAGAGACAAACCATTGTTTAAACAAAAAAAAAATTGCGACATACATATGGTGACCATATACAGAGACAAACCATGCTTAACGAAAAACACTTGCGGCATACGTATGGTGCATCCACACCAATTGACAAATAACAACCCATCATTTTTTATGTGTGTGTTAACACGCTCCTATACCATACATCAACACCCAGAAATTTCGATGTGACCTTGACACTAATTGCAACCTGGGAAATTTTCGTATCTCGTAAGAGATCTGCATTTTTTCCTTTTGTTTTACTAATCTTGGATGCGATATCCCGTTGACACAACTCACCAATGATTTTTCTGTCGATAACACTAATGCACACACCATTTTTGGATTGCAGGTTCACTAGAGTGACATTTCATTCATCGTCGATGCCGTAATTTTTGGAACTGCATTCATTTCAAACTGAATGTAATCTTATTTCCAGTTTTATGGCAGTAGGGTGGAACATGTTGTTACTTCTGCTCCGATGTCAACTACGCTGAACCGTTACAACTAACATGATATATATTCCCTTGATTTCTACCGGTTTACATAACACCAATACAGATTTCCTCGCCGATTCAATTCAAAACTGAACTTAACTCAACTTCGGGTTCCTGTATTTACGTCTTTCGATCTCACCAAGTTCAACAGCGATGATAGTGAAATAAAACACAGAATCTAAAACAGAAACACCATCCTTTATTCCCTCTGAGCTTTCGCTCTACAAATCACACACTGAAAAAATTCTAACAAATAAAACTCCTATCTATTAGCGCTCACACACACCTATTATAACAAACCTTATCAATAAGATAGACACACTTATTACAATAATAACTAATTATTTGTGAAATCGACCTCCTTAGCAAACTAGATTTTAACACACAGCAATGAATTTCACCTTGTCAAGGCATAACATGTGGAAAATTTTCCACATTGCTGGCCAGTTCCGATGCTCCTGCATCAGACTCTTGGAGAAGAAAATATTGATTATTTAAACTTTCAGGATTTAGGCGGTATTTCTGCAATTCAATTGCTGTCAGCCAACTAGAGTCTTCCATTGGTTGCTCTTTCCACTTGACGAGATACTGAAAATATGTCTATCCTCGAGTTTTCTTGGATATCCTTTGATCTAAAATAGCTTCAACTTCTTTCTTGGATGTTTTTGGTACCTATTCTTCCCAATCCACAATTTGAGCCTCATCACCTGTAGCTTCAGTCTGCAATTCTGTTTCTATCTCTTTGAATGGATATAAGTCTGCAATATTAAAAATGGGGGATATTCCCATCCCTTCCGACAACTCAATTTCATATGCATTGGCTGAAAATTTCCTTTTGATTTTACAGGGTCCTATCTTCTTCAGTTTCAGCTTATTATAAGTCTTTGTAGGAAATCTCTCTTTCCTCAAATATGCCATGACCAAATCTCCTACCTGAAAGTCTTTTTCTCTCCTTCTCAAATCTGCTCTCTGCTTGTATCTCTTGCTGCTTTCCTGTAGTTTACCTTTAACCTCTTCCTGTAGCTTCTGCATTTGTTCAACAAAATCTTCAGCACTTGCAATTTTGGCTTCTTGTTTCCCCAAGTCCCTTAGCTCATATACTCCTCTCGGATGCATTCCAAAGATGATCTGGAATGGACTCATTCATGTGCTTCGATTTGGTGTGTCATTGTAACCAAATTCAGCTTGAGCTAATGCCAAATCCCACTGTTTGGGATTTTGATGTACCAGACTTCTTAATATATTTCCCAAGCTTCTATTCACAACTTCAGTTTGTCCATCTGTCTGAGGATGGTAGGCTTAACTAAAACTGAGTTTAGTTCCCAACTTCTTCCAATGTGTCCTCCAGAAATGCCCTACAAACATAGTATCTCGATCTGATACAATGCTCATAGGTAAACCATGCAATCTTACAATCTCAGAAAAGAATAAATTGGCTATGTGTGTGGCATCATTAGGCTTCTTACAAGAAATAAAATGGGCCATTTTTGAAAATCTGTCTAAAACAACATAAATAGAATCATTTCCTCTCTGAGTTTTTGGTAAACCCAGAACAAAGTCCATAGTCACTACATCCCATGGTCAATCTGGTATGGGCAATGGCTGATACAGACCTATATTTTGACTCCTTCCTTTGGCATACTGACCTACCCTGCATTTCTCAACAAACTTTTTAATATCAGTTTGCATTTTAGGCCAATAATAAAAAGCATTCACCTGAGCGAAAGTTTTGTCTTGTCCAAAATGGCCAGACAAGCCTCCACTGTGCTTCTCTTTAATGATGTTTTCTCTCATTGAACATTTAGGAATACATAATTTGTTGCTTTTAAATAACAGGCCTCATTGAATAAGGTAATCCATCCATTGACTTCTGTTATGGCTCACCAGATTCTGCACTGTAGTGTAGATGTCTTTAAAATCCTCATCATCCTTGTACATTTCTATCATTTCATCAAAACCTACAACACCCACTTTAAATTCTTGCAAAAGAAAACTTACCCTACTTAATGCATCCGCCACTTTATTAGACTTACCACTTTTATGCTTTATTACAAAAGTGAAACTTTGCAGAAATTCCACCCACTTAATGTGCTTCTGATTTAGCTTTGGTTGATTATTAATAAACTGCAAAGCATGGTTGTCTGAATATAAGATGAACTCCTTCGGTAACAAGTAATGCCTCCACTTTTTCAATGCCTGCACAATAGCGTGAAATTCTTTGTCATAGGAAGAGTATTTTTTCTTTGTATCATTTAACTTCTCGCTGAAATATTCTATCGGCCTTTGCTCTTGGCTTAGCACTACACCAACTGCTTCTCCACTTGCATTAGTTTCCACTTGAAAGACTTTCTCAAATTTTGGCAATGCTAGGATAGGCTTTTCTATTATCTTCTTTTTCAGCAAATTAAAATTCCTATCAGCTGCTTTTGTCCATAGAAATGGCTGATTGGCCTCCTTGATTGTCTCAAGGATTGGTGCACAAACTTGACTAAATCCCTCTATAAATTTTCGGTAGAAACTAGCAAGTCCATGGAAACTTCTTACCTCGAACACACTCCTGGGAGTAGGCCAGTTTCTGATTGCTTGTACCTTCTCTGGATCCATTTTCAAACCATCTCTGGAAATCAAAAATCCCAAATATACCAGCTCTTCTTTCATGAAACTACATTTCTTCAGATTGATTAGTAGTTTTTCTTTCTGTAGAGTTTTCAAAACTAACTTCAAGTGTTCCAAATGCTCCTCTTTACTTTTGCTAAAAACTAGAATATCATCAAGGTAAACAACAACAAATTTACCTGTATATTCTTTCAGAACCTCATTCATTAGTCTCATGAATGTGTTGGGCGCATTAGTGAGCTCAAAAGGCATCACTAACAACTCATACAATCCACTGTTGGTTTTGAAAGTTGTTTTCCACTCATCGCCTTCCCGAATTCTGATCTGATGATACCCGCTTTTCAGATCTATCTTAGTAAAGTACCTGGATCCACTTAAACAATCCATTATATCATCCATCCTGGGCAAAGGAAATCTATACCTAACCGTTATCTTTTTGATAACTCTAGAATTAGTGCACATGCACCTTTCTCCACCCTTTTTTGGACTAAGCACCGTTGGCACAACACACGGACTCAGACTTTCTCGAATCAGTCCCTTGTCCATCAGCTCTTGAACCTGTCTTGCAACTTCTACATTTTCCTGAGGAGTTAATATATATGCAGCTTTATTAGGTAGACTTGCTCCTGGTATTAAGTCGATATGGTGACTTATACTTCTAACTGGTGGTAATTCATTCGACAATTCATCCACAATGATATCCATGTAACTATTTAACACAGATTGAATTTCTTTAGGCAAATCATTTAAATTTGTGGAGGTTAAAATTACCTTTGGCCTTCCCACGATAGCGAAATGCACCTCTTCACTTTTATCAACCTCCTGTAGCAGTTCCTTACCACTCACTAACATAATACTATTTTCAGGCAGCTCTTTATCTGTATCATTCTTCATTGGCAGCAACGTATGCTTAACTCCATCCTTTTCTATGGTGTATGTATTTCTTCTTCCATCATGAATCGCCTTTCGGTCAAATTTCCATGGTCTCCCCAATAACAGGTGACATACATCCATGGGCATTATGTCACATAAAATCACATCTCTGTATGTGCCAATCTGCATTTCCACATTACACTGTTCTGTCACGATGACTTGATGACCCTTCTGAAGCCAAGATACTTTGTAAGGTGCAAGATGTGCTTTCCTTGTTAACCCAAGCTTTTCCACCATCTCTGTAGACACAAGATTGTCAGTACTCCCACTATCAATTATAACCTTACAGCACTTACCCTTTGATTTGCATGTAGTCCTGAACAAGTTCTTTCTTTGCGCAGGTTCTCCGATCTCCTTTTTTGATCTCAGCAAAATTCTTCTGAATAGCAATGATTCACATTCTTCTGGTGGTTCTTCTCTCTCTACAAGTTGAGGTGGTTCCGGCCCCGCCTTAGCCACATTTGCACCCCTCTGGCTTGCTGATTTGTTATGAGGACAGTCCCGGGACATATGTCCCCATTCTCCACAGGTATAACACCTAATATCTCTTCCTCGCCCTCTTCCTTTGGGTGCAAATCTCCCTCTTCTAGATTCACCCATCTGTGGTGATCTGCTGCTTGAACTTCCTGCTTCAAACTAATGTTGTGTTCCTCTGGATCTGGCTGATCCTCTACCTCTTGTTGAGCTCTTTCCTCTGTTTCTTTGACTCTGTTTCCGCAATATATTCTCCTCTGCTTTCAAACTTGCTTGATAGGCATCCTTAATAGTTTTCAAACTTAACAGACTAATCTCATCTTGGATCTCATACCTTAACCCATTAACATATCTGGCTACTTTCTCCAAATCATCTTCTACATGCCTTGTTCTGATGCTTAACTTGTAAAATTCTTCAGTATATTCTTTAACAGACATTCCTTTCTACTTCAGATTTTGCATCTACTTAAAGAGATTCAAATGATACTCTTTAGGCAAAAACTTGGCTTTCAGTTTGCTTACCATTTTATCCCACTGCTTGATCTTAGATTTCCCCTTTCTCGTTCTTGATGTCTGTAACTCGTCCCACCAGATGGCTGCATGACCTCTCAATCTAGTGACTGCAAATTTTACCCTTTTATTTTCTTCAATCTCTTCATAATCGAAGTACTGATCTATGGATCTGACCCAATCCGTGAGCTCCTCAGCATTTAGACTCCCTTCATACATAGGAATTTCCATTTTGGTTTTGCTTCCAACCTTTGCCAGCATCTTGATGATTTGGACATTGTCATTCTCTTCTTCTGCTTCCACATCTACATCAGATTCTTCTGAAGAACTCTCAGCTCCCTTGTCAGGCGCTCTTCTTTAGACTATCTCCATTGTCTCCATTCGTTCACGCAATCTCCACACTTCTTCTATCAAAACTGCATTTGGTTCTGGTCTCCCTCGACCAATTCCTCTCCTTGGTTTGTTGCAACCACCTATCTAACTAGGCTCCGATACCAAAATGATGACCCTGAACACCGCTCACACTCTTTCTTTTATTGCAAGCAATGGCTATCAGTATATTAAACAAATAAATCATGTTGGCTTCTAAAATGCCAGAATGCCGAAATAGCAATCCCGTTTCAAAGTAAAACACTGGAACTGAACTCCTCGCTTCATTCATACAGGGCGCAGCCATACAGTTATTTTAAAACAATATACAGAGACAAACCATTGTTTAAACAAAAAAACATTTGCGGCATACATATGGTGACCATATACAGAGACCAACCATGCTTAACGAAAAACAGTTACGGCATACATATGGTGCATCCGCAGCAATTGACAAATAACAACCCGTCCTTTTTTATGTCTGTGTTAACACGCTCCTATACCATACATCAACACCCAGAAATTTCAACGTGACCTTGACACTAATTGCAACCTGGGAAATTTTCGTATCTCATAAGAGATCTGCATTTTTTCCTTTTGTTTTATTGATCTTGGACGCGATATCCCGTTGACACAACTCACCAATGATTTTTCTGTCGATAACACCAATGCACGCACCATTTTTGGATCGCAGATTCACTGGAGTGACATGTCATTCATCGTCGATGCCATAATTTTTGGAACTGCATTCATTTCAAACTGAATGTAATCTTATTTCTGGTTTTATGGCAATAGGATGGGACATGTTGTTACTTCCGCTCCAATGTCAACTACGCCGAACCGTTACAACTAACACGATATATCTTCCCTTGATTGCTGCCAGTTTACACAACGCCAATACAGATTTCCTTGCTAACTCAATTCAAAACTGAACTTAACTCAACTCTGGGTTCCTGTATTTACGTCTTTCAATCTCACCAAGTTCAACAACGCTGAAAGTGAAATAAAACATAGAATCTACAACAGAAAGACCATCCTTTATTCCCTCTGAGCTTTTGCTCTACAAATCACACAGTGAAAAAATTCTAACAAATAAAACTCCTATCTATTAGCGCTCACACACACCTGTTATAACAAACCTTATCAATAAGATAAACCCACTTATTACAATAATAACTAATTATTTGTGAAATCGACCTCCTTAGAAAACTGGATTTTAACACACAACAATGAATTTCACCCTGTCAAGCCACAAAATGTGGAAAATTTTCCACATTGCTGGCCAGTTCTGATGCTCCTGCATCACTATCCCCAGTTGTTCAGATTCAGGATCAAACAACGGAAACCATTGCTTCAGGTGGATCAGAGCTTGATCAAAATGCCAGTATGAGGATAGTACCCAGTTTGTATGATCTAACCGAGCAAACCTGAAGGCGAACCAACCCCGCACGAATGTCTGTACGGTGGGAAGATCTGCAAGACGGTGGCCCCAGACCTCAGTCACCCATGCCTTTTTTCTTTCAGTAGAGTAGTTTCAGCCACGAATTCTTCCAACCAGGACCCTATCCACAATGTCCATGGATTCCACCAACTGAATGTCTTCCTCCAACCGTAGGATGACGTCGTCAATCTTCGATTTGAATCACTTTCCATTCATCTAGGGCCTCGCCTCCTCTGGTAGTGGCACCATAGTATCCGAGCTGCTTCCAGGGTTTGTGTTACCCTCAGGCCCGAGTGGGGGGGGGTGATTGAGAGGTGCCAGTGATTTCTGGAGGGCCGTTAGGGTTTCTAGGGAGGGTTTTTAGGCTATGAACCAGAGTCGGCGGTACCAAATGCAGGGGGCTGATGAGCAGTGCAAAATGGGAGAAGGTCTACTTGTGAGGGGGATGTAAGGAGGGTCAGCGCATGACCCTAGGAGGTTAGGGTTCAGGCAGCCCGAAACAAACCCTAATGAGTACGGGGAAGCTGGCGGGGAGGAGAGGGATGGCCAGGTAGGGGGAATGTCTGGTAGGATGACTGGGTGACCAAACGACCTTGAGATCGGAGGCAGGTTGGTAATGGCCTCATTCAACTCACAACTGAATGAAATATGGTTTTCCCTTTCAGAATGTGGCATTGTCCAGACTAAACCTTCCGGCAAGGGATCCTCCGAATAATCTACGATATCAAGGTCCATTATTATCGTGGGAAGGCTAGCGCCAACTACCTGTAACTGACAAGGTAGGGTGATGGCGAGGGGGAGGCAGCCCTAAACGGAGAGTTGGTAAAGGTAAAACCTACTTAGTAAACTACAGTAAACCTATAGCAGGCCAGGAGATCGAGGGTAAAGAGGAAGACTGTAGCCCTGGAACTAGACTACGTGGTAGCCCTCACACCTCCCATCTGCTGCAACAGTCTGCCTCCACGTCCAGTCACCCGTACACGCCATCGCCATCATGCCTCAGAGCCATCGATTATCATCACACCAAGAACCCACCCTACCCTCGATGAGACATAGATCAATAGGAATCTTAATTAAATTTTATGTGGTTGTAATTAACGGGGACTGTTGGAGAATTTAATTCCAACCACTTGCTAAGTGGCACATCTATCCATCCAAGTGTCCTAGTTTAGTTTCAGCTAGTCCAGTTATGTTGAGTTTAGTTCAGTCTCACTGTAATCATTTAATGTTGATGTGTCTAGTGTAATATTATTTAATTGATAAATAATATTGAGAAGAGAAACCCTCTTCTTCATGTTTAGTTTTCATTTATTTTCAACTCTGGGTGTCCTTAAAGAGATGGTAAGGGAGAAGAACCATGGGCTGGATGGGTGGCCCGTGGAAATTTTCCTTCACTTTTAGGAAATTATATTTAGGGACCTGACATCGATGGTTGAAGAGTCGAGACTGGGGGGGATGATATTGGGACCGATTACCTCTACTTTCCTTACGCTCATATCTAAGGTACCCAATCCTATGACTTTTGTTGATTATTGACTCATTTCTCTGTGTAATTTCCTATATAAGATTATATCCAAGGTCATTGCCAATAGGATCAAACTGGTATTATCCAAGCACATCTCGCTGGACAAATTTGGTTTTTTGAGAAAAAAATGATACATGATGCAATCGCTATTACACAGGAGTGTGTCTACTAGATCATGACTAGGAAGAAGGTTGCTTGTTTACTGAAGATAGACTTGGTCAGAGCTTATGACTACGTGTTTTGGGAAATTCTCAGATTTATTTTGCATAAGATGGGCTTCAGTCGGGGGTTAATTAGATGGATAATGTCATGTACTACATCAAAGCATATGGTAGTGATCAATAATGGATATCCATCCCTTTTCTTAGGGTGTTTAGGGGTCTGAGACAGGGTTGCACTATGTCCCCATTACTTTTTTGTTCTTGTGATCGATGGACTTAATAGAATGATTGGAACAACCAAATCAAGGGGGGCTATTGTTGGATACAGGATGACGAGGCAGGTGACCCTGACCTACTTGATGTTTATGGATGATATAATACTGATGGGACATGGGACAACTATGGAATTATGAACTTTCGTTCAAATTAAGGGGGATTTGGGGTGGCCTCTAGCTTGGTCATGCATCCAGGGAAATCTACACTAATGGTTGTTGAAGAGGGAGAAGTTGTGATTAAGGACATTGTTGATATATTTGGAGTTCCCATTTATGCTTTGAGAGCCAGATTTAGATACTTAGGTTTTTTCATAAAGCCTAATAAGTACTCAGCCAGTGACTGGAATTAACTCGTATTGAAATTTAAAAAGAGGTGGACTACTTGGTCAAATAGAGGGCTTACTATGGGTGCTCAGTTAGTGTTGGTGATGGATGTACTATAGAAATTAGAGGAAATTTTAGCCTGAAAGTGTCCTCCTAAGGAAAAATATTAAAATAGTAAACTAAGAGTTATGAATTTGGAGGAAAAAGAAAAAATCTGCTCTTTTTTAGTGTATTTTTGGCTTATATCCTTATAGGTTTACTCCAATTTCAAGTGTAGACACACGTTGGATGTGGAATAAAATTTTGCAATAAACAAGTATCCATTACGCATACTTTTGATAGAACCCAAATTGATAAAAAAAGAAGATATATTAAAAAAATCCTATTCAACACATTTTTTTTAATGTATCTTAAATTTTTATGAATGTGGGTCTTCTCAAAATTGTGCATAATGGTTACTCATTGGATGCATAGTTTAATTTTGCATCTAGGGATTCTTTACCCTTGAGATTTGAATAGACATATAAGGAGATAATCCAAAAATACAATTAAAAAAAAGTAGTTTATTTTATCTTCCCTCCAAAATATTTACATGAATGTCTTTTTAGATTTAAAGTATTTTGATTCGTTTACATATTACGTACATGAAAATTTCATGGACATTTTTAGGCTGAAATTTTCTCTAATGATATGGAGACATACTGGATGCACATAATTTTCCTCCCAACTAATGTTATTCACAGCTTGAACTCAATAATGATAAATTTCCTATGGCATGAGTTTGGAGATAAGAAGCAATTACATATGGTGAAATTTGGGGACCAATCTAGGAAGGTGTCAGTTGGGGAGTTGGGGCATTTTAGATCTTCATGTTTTCTGTAGGGCACTGTTGATCAAAAACCTTTGGATGGATGTTAATTTAGATGGTATTTGGAATGATATTATTAATATAAAGTACCTGAAGCAACTCACCATGATTTCTTCAATCAGAGATGGTGCTCTAGTGGATAGGAAGAACTCATTGTGATAGAGAAGCCTGATTAAATTTACCTCATGGATGGTGAGAAACTTGAGGTGGATTGTGGGAAGGGGTGAGATCATGGAGGTCAGACTAGATGTCATCATGGACATGCCTAGATATCACCAGCTCTCCATGTCCATGATTAACTCTCTACACAGCAAGGATAAATGATATATAAAGGATGCCATGTTGGACGGGTCTCTAGTGGGCCTCCACACACAATGGATGGAGGGTAAAACCATTGGGTTAGTGGTGACCTTGCTGTACAGTGGGAACGGTATATTTTTAGCCTATAGGAAACTGGTATCTATTGTAATATGAGGGCTGACCAGCTGACTTGGAATGTTTTTATGGTTAGGGGACAACCCATTGTTAAGGGAATATATACCTACTTAACACAACGTTTGATAGGTATCCCTCTTGCACATTGGAATTCGGTGGTGTGGAAGTGGTGTATTCTGTTGAAATTGGTATGTTTTGGGTGGCTAGTGGTTCATGACAAGATACTTACTTGGAAAAACTTACTGAGGAGAGGATATGTAGGTTCAAGAAGATGCACCTTATGAAATGTTACAATGGAGGATACATGTCATTTATTTCTACAATGTCTATTTTCACAAGCAATTTGGGAGGAAGTCCTTAGCTACTTGAGGATTATCTCTGGGTGGGAGGACTCAATGGTGGAAATATGCATGTAGTGGTGGTTTAGGGAGAAGAAGGCACATAGAGCCCTACCACTTTACATTTTCTAGGCCATATGTAGGGCGAGAAATGCACTAATTTTTTAGCATAGAGATCCTGGCATGTGGTAGACCTGTATAAAGATATTTTCATATTTCCTTGAGAAAGGTCCTATATCAGTGGCACATATTACTAGGCACATTACCTTAAGGGCAGTGTGGGATAATTTTCTAGTGGGATTTCTTTATGGGGCTACATATGCTGCGATATGTGGTTGTGGGATGGTGATCTATCAGGGCCCACATGAATTCTGATTCTTCGAACGATGTAGTGGATAGGGAAAAAATACTAGGGCAAAGCTACTTGGCCTATAGGGAATTCTCATGTGTGTTACTTGGATGGGGATCAAAAAAATTGATTTATTTGGTGACTCCAAGGTCATTATAGACTGGGTGCATAAAAGGGAAACTCTTAATTCCTCTGAACTAGTCCACTGGATGAACATAACAACATCTTCAAAGATCACCTTTTGAAGGATTTCTATTTTGCGCATTTACATGGAACAAAACATGGTGATACATAGACTATCAAAGGAAGGATGTTGCGCGTATGTGGATGACATATACTATGAGGGGTTTTCTTTTGGGAAACTTATTTTGGAGCAATGCATCGATATATAAGGTGCACCACGTATTTTATGTTTATCTTCCTTTTCCAAGATTTGTAGGTATGCCACTAACGAGCATGTTAGTTTTGGTCCTATGTATTGGAGATACAGTGGCTCAAGTGACTAGGCAATGTAGATCTATGATTTCTGATGGAGGACTGGTGGAAATGAGGGGCTATGTACATTTGTTTACTATTATGAATGTTCTCTTTCTTGTTGTTGTCTTTAGGCCCTTATCAGCATATGATGATGTTGTTTTCAGGTTTATTATGTGCCTTTTATTGATATGTTATTGTTTATCATAGGACAATGTTATGGGATTATTGAATTGATGAGACTAGGAGTCATGGATGCTTAGGATGGTCATCAATTTATGGATTATGTATTGAAATATACTACTAAGATGTCTATGACATAGCTCGTGATTTGTGAATACTTTTCTTTAATACAAGTACTGGTTTTTTTCTTCTGGCAAAAAAAAATATTGGATATGGTGAAATCAAGTATATGTTTATCAAAAAAATATCATTTAATATCTAAATTATTAGTCCCTGCCTTTCTAAGAACTATAACACTGACATTATAGTTAAAGTGCATTGGTTTCACACTATTTTGCCATGTTTTTGCAATTTTAACCTAAGATTAGGGAAATTCTTAAAATTCCTATGTTCTTATAAATTCAAAAATAATTTTCTAATTTATGGAAAATATTATTTCTAATTCTCCATTTAGTGATCAAGTGTGCATGGGACATAATTCCCATGGTGGAGAGTGATTTATTTTCGATATTGGTCGGTGCTTGACAAATCATTTAAAAAACAAAAACTAATTTTCTGAGTGATCATTCCATTGGTGGGTGGTCTGACACTATTATTCCTAGCACTGCTACTGTTTTGTTCAATGATACTAGAAATAATGGAGTTCCAAGTCCCTTACCTAGGATAGCGAGGGAGGCGCTCCATAATATTATACATTGTGAGAGTGTGAAGCAACTCTGCAAAATGTATTAGCATTTCAATTTATAAATGCTCACATTCATTCATATAATTTCGTCATCAAGGTATTGAATCTATCCTGTGATATATCAAATGAATGTACCATCACATGAATGTATAAAACATTTTTGTACACCAAACGATTGTGTTGAGCAGGTAAATAAAAGATATCATCCATCTCTGATTGTGTTGAGCAGGAAAATAAAATATATCATCCATTTCAGTGGATGCAGGTGGCATGTGAATGTGTAAATTATCGTGAGAGGCCATCGATATCTGAAGTGTATAGGTTCTTGAGGGAGATCTAATACAATTTCACTTGATGAGCATTTTGAACATGTCAGTTAATTTTTCCACTCAAGTATGTCACGTCTTATTTGCATCACTCGAGAAAGCTATCACCATTTTAGAAGTCATACCATGTACCTGTTAGCAACCCAAGAAACTCACCTAGGTTGTAAATCAGTGATGCTCAGGAACATTACAAATTCAACAACTATGTTGGATAAGATGATGGATAAATGAAGATATGCTGCACATTTAAGCGAGATAACCACTCCTACTATGATTATCCATAGACACGGGTGAAGACCCCCAAACTACAAGGCTTTTAACTACCCACTACTCACAGTTTAAGGTAAAGGTGATGATGGAGAAGACTAATTGCACCAGCAGATGCACAGGACCCTGTGATGGCCAGCTGCAACTAGTTAGAAGATCTGTAAAACTATTATTTAATACACATATAGGATGACAGCTCCCTGATATTAAAACAACAGTAATCTGCAAGCAATTTCAATGAACCACTAAATTATAGCACAGAGGTGGGATGACAGCCCCTCTGATGTTAAACATTTACAACACATCAAACAAATGCAAGCAGGCACAACCTGGAACAAGAAAGAGAAGTGGAAGGTGAGCAGGTGACAGTAAAAGAAGCTTGTATTAGTTGGAAATCAAGACTAGAAGTTGCAGGTCTCATAGTATTTACAATCTCCAGAAGTTAAAGGCTACAACAAAACATTCATTCCTCAAACACTGATCATTCCATTACATGTGTTTTTTCAGTAGATATGGTGTTACATTACACAATATCTCTGTTAGCTATGCATGGAGGAGCCCATAAATGGTCACCAACCACATTTACATTCAGAAATGGGCCTCTGATACAAATCTGGCTGTGTTGTAAATGGATTTGACCCCTCTGGTGCTCTGCAGTCCTCCTTTGAGCAGGTGGCGTGAAATACCAATGGAACCATAACCATTGAATGCTCTGATCAGATAAGCGGTGTCCTGCTTCCTCCTCGGCCATACTGCTGATTAATTGCAGCTGCTGAACATTAAAAACGACTCCATTATGACTGTGTTGCTTTAAAACAGTGAAACGCTGCCAAACTGTTCATTCCCGCCCATCACTGCTTTAATTTTGACTTTTAAAAGGTTCAGGCATGGTTCATTCAACTATCGGGTCCACCTCTCAGGTCACAATTCATATTTAAACAGGCCAACCCTTTGTTTTTTAATATTTGAAAAATACACATAAAACAGCTGCAAAATCATGAAAAATGGCTTTGGCGGATTTGAACCATATATATATTTTATTTCTGAACCCTTTCAGATCCGAAACCCATCGTAATTGCACCTACCCAGGCATTCCTTTATATTTTCTCATATCTAATTATATAAAGAAAACACGCCCAAAATCAATGAAAATGGCCTCAGCGCGGACTTGAAATTTTAACAAAAATCATTTATAATTCCATCAGGTCCGAGCTTCATCGCTATCGGCACCCACCAGGCCTCCTTTGTATTTTCTTTATACAAAGAAAATACACAAAAAACAATGAAAATGCGACGGGCGTGGATTTGAAATATTATAAAATGGAGCATTGTACAGCCGTCGGGTCCGGCCCATCGCATCGCAACATACATATGTTAAAAGCCCCGCCCCTTTGACATCGCCGATAGCGATACACCGATAGCGATATCGGCGATCGCAAATATATATGCGAAAGGCCCATGCTCCATTGGAAATGCCGATAGCGATACGTCAATAGCGATATCGGCGATCGCTCGTCGCGCGAATAATAAAGCCCAACTCTTTTGTAAGTCCTCCATTGCAATACGCCGATGCGATATAAGCGATCCCTCATTGGCGATATGCGCGTATTTGAAATATTATAAAATGGAGCATTGTACAACCATCGGGTCCAGCCCATCGCATCGCAACATACATATGTAAAAGCCCCGCCCCTTTGTAATCGTCGATAGCGATATGCCAATAGCGATATTGGCGATCACAAATATTTATGTGTGAAAGGCCTACCCCCTTTGAAAGCGCCGATAGCGATTTCCGATAGTGATATGCCAATAGCGATATCGGAAATCACTCATCACAAAACACAAAAGCCCCGATTTCTTTGTAAGTCCTCCATTGCGATACGCTGATGCGATATCGGCGATCACTCATTGGCGATATTCCACTTTGCTGCTGTTATCACTCAGGTTGTCGCTTGGCTCCTTAAGGGATACGGCCGAGGTAACCGCAAACCAATCTTTCGACTGCAGGTCTTAGCCTACCTGCAATCAGAGAGGGCTCTCTCTTTATGATTTAGCTTTGTTTAAGGATGATTTTAGGCTAGTTATGGTGTACATGGGTTTTGTTTTGATTTTGGTGGGAAGGATGATGTTTTCAAATGGTGTTGGGATGCATAGTGTGAGAAGTTCAAACCATTGGGCATGTAGTCATGGATTAGGGCTTGCTGTTGCGTTTTCTTGGTCACAAGAGGAATACAGAGCAGGATAGCTACACATAGAACAATATCAAGCTGGAATAAAGATGGAATGAAGGTCATAGGTGAAAGGCAACTAAGAATCTTTCATCAGCTAACAGAGGAGGAAGGTGAATGAACATTTATCTAGGAGCAGTCAAGAATTCGTAAATAACAGTCATATATGAAAGAAACAGTGTAAACATGATCATTTAAGTATGCATATTCATAACTATTTCTGAAGAAAACATGTAGAAATAACAGAAATTGAGCATAGAGTGCTACTAAGAAAAGTCTAAGCTAGTCTTCCTTCCTGCTATTTAGATGGTCTTCCTTCCTGCTATTTAGATGGTGACACAATGGTGGCATAAACATATATAAACTATAAACAGAGGTAAGAAAGACTTATTGAGCCATGTAGAAGCACAAGAATTCCATAGTCACTCTTTAGCCATTAAACACACAATAGACTGTTCATCATCCAAGCATTCTAGCAATCTTTGATTATAGAAGCTCTCAAAGTATACAACGCAAGTCTGGAGAGGAGGATTATCAACCAACCAACCCTTAATACATTTCTGAGGGTGGTATTTATAAAGAAAATATCTAAAAAATATCTATTACAGCAGATCTTAAACAGATCTGAGGGAAATGAGTTCTTTAATCTAACTTATCCTGAAATGAATGCATAAAATATCTATCTAACTGCTGCGCTGGGGCAGCCGCCTCAAAAATGAGTAAATATCTGTCCTTATGGCTCTGTGCTGTTCATTTTTCATAACTGCACATTGGCCTCTGATCCACTGCTCTCAGGTGGCTTAAGATATCATTAACTGTGATCTGAGAGCCTTAAATGGCTTTCACCACTTTATTTGACTTTGATGGGGGCTTTTAATGTTTATCTGCTGCAGGCTTTATGATTCCTGCTGATATTTTCGATCTGATACTCTTTGCCGCTTCACTGATACACTTTTAATTGAATCTGGGCTTTATCTTTCCTCTGATACTCTTTGAACTATCAAATCGCTCCTTTTCTACCCTTTCAAGGCAAAAATAGCTGCTGCAAATGCTTTCTGTGGCCTTTGGAGCTATATTGGCACTGGCCGATCGAAATCTGATCAAAAAGGAAGAAATGACTGCAAAACAGAGGAGGATTTGCATGCTGAAGACTGTGTTGAGGCCGAGGCTGGCTTTCTGGAACAAAACTGGGCTTAGAGGGATCCAAAATGGCTTAAGGATGCATGATTTCCCTTGACAAGAGCGTGTACAGGCATACCTGTGAAAATATGAAAAAATTCCTCCTTTTCCTTTACACAGAAAAAGACCCATTTCTATGCAAAATTTGTGAAAAACATGGGCGGGGGCGGCACTGTAGCAGAGATTAAATCCTGGTCATTGGATCTAGCGCGGGCAGATCCAACGGTTGAGATCTACTCGCAATATCACTATTGGTGGGGTGGAGGACTTTATATATATGGGATTAGCGATGGGCTGATCGCTGATATCGCTATCGGCGATTAGGAGAGGAATGGCTTTATATTATGCAATGGGCGAGCCAAATGGGGGGGGCGCCGATTTAATACGGGCTGTCGATCTGAGGGCATATCGAACAGCTGTCGCGCGATCGCATTATCGCATCGGCGGGGAACCGTGGGGCGGGGCTTTATATATAGCGACGAAGCGATGCAATATGGGATGAGCGATGAGATCTGGGCCATTGATCTGGGCAGGGGCGATGGACGACTGAGATTTAGTTGTTGTTTCGCTATCGGGGAAACCTGGGGCGTGGGCCTTAATACATATATGCGAAGCGGTGCAATATTTTTGAAAAATGCGGGTTTTTACATTAAAACTTAAGTTTTATAAAGAACTTTAGTTTAAACGATAAAACAATAAAAAGGGGATTTGTGATAGAAATAATTATATGCGGGATATATGGGAAAATATGATGGGGGAAGCCTCCGATAGCGATATCACATCGGGGCAAGAAGGAATGGAGGCATATATATATGGGCCAGCAATGTTACCACCTTCGACAGCGATATCACGTCGGAGGGGGGGAAGCCTACCGGAGGAGGGTTTATATAATACAAAGGGGCCTTTTATGATCGGAGGAAGGGTTTAGTGCATCGGAAGGGTTGTTAATGCTTTTGGAAGGGGTCCAAAGCATAAAAAAGATGGTTTTTGTGAAATAATAAAGGGGTGTTATGCTTTTGGAAGGGGTCCAAAGCATTTGGAAGATGGTTAAGGAGGCAAGATGAGGGTTCTTACTAAGTTTCAAGTAAACATAGTAATTCCCAAGGGGATATTTGTGGTTATTTTTCAACTAGGGGAGGGGATATGTATATAAAGGGATTTATAAAATATTTTAGTAGCGGAAGGGGAAACAGGTAGGGATTTACATAATAAGTTAGAGTTTAATATGAATTTTGATAAGAAAAGTTCTAAGGATAGAAATCATAGGCTACAAAAGGGGAAAAGGACTTGTAGAAGAGATATGAGCACTCCTAAGCAAAGCAGATCTTTACTTAGGCAAATGTTATGAAACATGATGAAACTAAGAGATGTCAAGCAGATCTTGACCTCTTTAGGGGAAGTTAGTGAATGACTTGGGGAAAAGGAAGAAGGGGAAGTTAGACATGCCTCGCCTGAGCTGCTCCAAAAGGATTTTTACCTTGCAATTGTGATCTAAATAGATATAACACTTGAAAACATGAAATGGATCACAACTCATCATTTTGCAACCTCAAAACTACCTACCCAGCCTACTTACCTAGCATTGTCTCTTCTTTTTGTTTGGGTGCACTTGAACTAGAAAACCAATCTTTTCAGCTTTTCTTTTGGCTATCCTCCTATCTAAATCGATCCTTATGCCTTCCGGGGCTCAGATTAAGTTGTTGAGCACCCTTGCTTCTCTACCTATCTACAAATCTGCCAAGATTAAATAGTTTGGACAGATATTCATTCTCTATCTTATAAAACAAGCAATTTAAACCTAGGGAAGCCAAGATTAAGCTGTTTGGCCTTCCCTTAACTATGAAACTCTTCAAAAATGGAAAAATTCATCAAAAATGAAATATAGTAGTGGCATTTGAGCTTGCACAATTTCCTGGCCTTTGTTTGGGGTTCATTCCTTTTATTTTTCTCTTTGGCCAATTCATTCTTTTTGCCCTTTGATTATTCCTTTAGGGCATACCCTCTTTACATTTTTTAAATTTTCTGAGTTTTCTTGGAAATATGGAACATTTGCAGCATGAAAAAGATGACATATTTGGCATTTAAAATAGTTAATCATGAAATATGAAACCTATTGCAATAGGAGGCTAACAGTGGCTCCACTTGGGGATGGATTTTCAAGACGAAAAGCCAAGAACAACAGGTTAGAATGCCTTGATCTTCAATTATTGTTGTAAACTTAAATTCTCCTTCTTCTTAATGCCTTTGACGGAATTCTTATAAGCTGATATGCAAATATCCTTTTTGAGCTGAATTGCAGAAAATTACAGCTCTGCTTCTTGCCTTTTGGGTGCTTGTAACCATATTCAAATTTGCCCTGAGCACTTCTTTGGAATTATTTCAAAAATAGAGATCTGAAATGGAGCTTTCTTTTGGTCCTTCCTTCAAAATTTGTTGCGTTATTCCCTTATTGGACTGCTGTAAATAGACATGCTGAAAATACAAATATTAATGTACAAAAATAGAGCTGAGTTATATACATCAAAAGGGATCATGATAGTGCTTTAGCATTCTGCCATTAACAGGGCCTTCTTCAGCTTCTGTGCCATCCAAACTTTTCAAAAAATATGTGTTGTTGCCTTGCACAGGAGAAATAATAAAGGGGCCTCTCCAAAGGAAATCAAACTTGCCATGCTTTCCTTTGTCCTCCCTTCTTGAATCCCATCTTAAGACTTTGTTGCCGATGTAGAAATCTTCATCCTTGGTTCTTTTGTCAAACATTTTCTTCAGCTTCTCTTGTAAAACTTGAGCTCTGTTGTACACTTGTTCTCTTGTTTGCTACAAATGGATGGTTTGGTTTATTCTTCTTTGGATATCATTGGGCTCAGCCTAAATCTCTTGTAGTAATTTGATAACAGGGATTCCCAAAGAAGAAGGGGACTTGGCCTCCATGCCATAGAATAACTCATATGGGCTCATCCCAATGGATCTATTGGTTGACAATCTATCTGCCCAAAGGGCATTTACAAGCTTTTTGTGCCAGTTATTTTTGTTTTCTTCCAGCACTTTCTTAATGATGTTAATCAAGCTCTTGTTGGATGATTCGGCCAAGCCATTACCTTGAGGGTAATAGGCTATGGAGTGGCCTAAGGTAATGTGAAATTTATGGAAAAAACTGATCATTTTCTTGGATTTGAAGGTAGCAGTGTTATTTGTAATGATCTTCTCAGGACAACTAAATCTGGACAAAATGTTGGTTTCAAGGAATTGGATGATGGTGGAGTCATTGGCTTGCCTACATGGGATGGCTTCAATCCACTTGGTGAAGTAATCTGTGGCTATTAGAATCCACTTATGCTAGCCAGAAGAGGATGGATGGATTTCTCCAATGAGGTCAAGATCCCATTGTTGAAAAGGCTTCTTGGTTGAAATGGGCTTAAGGGGCAACGGCAACAACTTTCTTTTACCTTCAAAAATTTGGCATTTGTGGCATGAAACAACAAACTTTATGACATCTGCAAACAAAGAGGGCCAATAGAAACCAGCCCTTAAAATCTTGTCAGTAGTGGACTTCCAATATAAGTGCCCTCCACAGTCCCCTACATGGAATTCTTTCATAATACTGTCAGTTTCATTTAAAGTTAAACAGTTCAGCAAAATTCCTTCATGATTCTTCCAAAACAGGGCATTATCTAACACACAAAAGTTTGATGCTTTCATCTTTAAAATTATCTTTTTGGTTCTGGACAACCCTGGGGGAGCAAACAGGTTTAACAATATAAAACAAATATTAACATACCATGGGGATTGCAAAAAGGCTTCACTAATCTGTGGAGCCGCCAGCTCCTGTTCATTGTCCAGTTGATTATGTTTAAGGCCTGAAAATTGGTTTCGGACATCAGTTTGGCTAAACCTTGTCCCTTTATGAGCTTGGTGGGTTTTATATCAATTTCATACTCAAGGATATTTGCAATCCATTTACCTCTTTTCCCTTCTATGCCTTCTTGAGTTAATATGTCTTTTACAGCAGCATTTGTCACATAAGCAATCACATGTGAATATAAAATGTAAACTATGAAATATTTGATTTCTTTAACAAGGGCATATGCGTGTTTCTCCATGATTTGATACTTCAAGGGAGCATCTCTAAGGGCTCTACTGAAGAAGGCAATGGACTTTTCCTTTCCTTGGTCATCCTTTTGCAAAAGGACAACAGCTATGGAATGTTCAGATGCAAATGAAAAAATGATGAAATCCTTATCAAATTGAGGACTTGTGAGGACTGGAGCTTGGGTTAAGGTAGATTTTACGCCCTCAAAGGATTGTTTGGCTGCTAAAGTCCATTTTACCTTGGAATCCTTCTTTAACATGTTATTTAGCATTCTTATCAGCTCGACCCAGTTAGGGATAAATCTCCTTAGGAAATCGATCTTTCCTAGGAATGCTTGCAATTCTTTGATGTTTCTTGGATAGGGGATTTGTAGAATGGCTTAGATCCTTTCTGGATCGATTCTAATTCCGTCTTTTGAAATAATATGGCCCATTAATTTGCCTTCTTCTAGGCTGAAGAGAGACTTCTTGGGGTTTAAGGAAATGCCATATTTCCTACAGGTTAAGAATACTTGCCTTAGATGTTTAAGGTGCTCTTGATCAGATTTTGAGAAAGGAGTAAGGTCATCAAGGTAGACCACCAAGAAATCATGGATTTCCTTGGCAAATGCAATGTCCATGGCCCTTTGAAAGGTAAGACCTGCATTCTTTAGCCCAAAAGGCATTTTCACATATTTAAAGGTTCCCCACGGTGTTGTAAAGGCTGTCTTGTCTTGGTCATCCGGGTGAACAAGTATTTGATTAAAACCTGAAAAGCCATCAAGCAATGAAATCCTTGAAGACCCCACAACCCTTTGTAAAATATGGTCCATCTTGGGTAAAGGGTAGTGGCCTTTAAGGGAGACTTGGTTCAGATTTCTTAAGTCCACATATAGTCTAATATGAAATTTTTTCTTCCTTGTGGGAACAAGATTGGATACCCATTCTGAAAATCTAATGGGTGCTATGGTACCAGCCTCAAACATTCTTTTCACTTCTTTCTCAATCAAAGGGAGAAGCGCAAGATTGATTCTCCTTAGTTTCTGTTTGAAGGGCTTTTGATTTGGCTTTAAGGGAATGGTATGTTGAATCACTAAGGTGTCATAGGACTTAAGGTCCTCATAACTCCAAGCAAAGACATCTTGGAACTCTTTAAATAGGTCATCATATTTTGGCTTTTGATCAGGGGGCAAAGAGTGGGATAGTTTTATCATTTTGGGGTTCTCTGCTGTCCCAATATTACAGTCTTCAATTGCAACATTTAATGGTTGCATCTTTGGCTTTTTGGGGATATCATTTGAATCAAAAATGTCTTCTAATGGAGAGAGGCCTGTGGGCAGAAAATTGTCTTTCAGCTCAATAACTTCATCCTCTGTTTCAGCTATTTCTTCTAAATGCATTTGCTTCAGCTCTTGCATGTTTTTCTCACAAAAAATGGTTGGGTGCAACATTTGATTTGTTGTTTCAGCTGTTATAGTCTGCTCATTTTGGCTCATTT
This sequence comes from Pinus tabuliformis, assembly GCA_031772625.1. Taxonomy (NCBI): domain Eukaryota; kingdom Viridiplantae; phylum Streptophyta; class Pinopsida; order Pinales; family Pinaceae; genus Pinus; species Pinus tabuliformis. The sequence goes on along the minus strand of CM062807.1, from coordinate 865,708,235 downwards.
GCTGTTGTGAGTCATCCATGGCATCTTCATCAATGTTTAAACTTGAAAATTCTTGTTGTAAAGTGAGGAAATTGTTGATCTATGCATCATTTTCAAAGACTTGCCAGTCTTTGACATTGTTTGGGATAGCATGCCTGTGTTTGATTAAGCCTAAACACTTGACCTGACTAGAGTCAAATGGAAATAAGTCTTTGTAGGGTCTAGTGACATCAAGGTTTAGCTTCTCCATTACAGCTTTCGGCATTAGGTTGTGTGAAGCACCTGAATCAAACATTGCATTGTGTAAGACTTTGTCATGTATGTGCAAACTGACATAAAAGGGTAGAACAGCTCCATGTGCTGATTTACCATCAACTTCAGGACCAAAAAGTAATTCAGGTTGATCATCTAAGACATTAACATCATCCCTGTTCTCTGGCATTTGCAGTGATCTTTTGATTTGTTGTCTGTATACATCATGTTTGGCAAGTTCAGAGAGAGGAATAGATATCTTTAGTTTACCAATTTCTGCCTCTAAATTAATTGATTTTTCCGATTGAGTTTTAGTATTGTGACCGGCAGATTTTCCATTTTCAACTGTATCTTCAATGATCTGCTCTTGATTTTGACTATTGTTTTGAGGTATTTCCGTTTTGGAAAGGCTTCCAGGAGTGCTATTTACATTCTCTTTTGAGGAAGAGGATACAAAAGGCTAGTTATGAGAGGCTTGGACATCTGATATATTTATTATATCCTCTACAATGACTTCTTTTAATTTCGGGTCCGTTTTATCAGCAGGTTCTATGATAATAACTTCGTCTTTTACTTTCTTATGCTGCTTGGCATCCTTTGGCTTGATAGGTTCAGGTACATCTATGGTTCTTGTTCTCAATTTGTATTGCTTGTGGACCTCATAAACTGCTGAATCATAGCCTTGTTTGAAGTCAAATGACTCTCCGGATTTGGTTTGGAATTGATTAATATCATGATCATCTTGGTCTTCTTGGGTTAGAAAAACTTGTTTTTCACTCTTCAAACCCATCAAGTTTATATGAGAGTCCTCTGTTGGCTCACTAGATGTGGATGCCTCAGCATAGTTTTCATGAAAAGGAGGTCTTATATCATGGTCTAGACTAGCCCTTCCAACGTTTGGGTTCTGATTTTTCCTAAAATATGGGTTTCTGACAACATTGTTTTGTTGTCCTTCCCATGAGGCTTTTCTTTCAATGGTTCCCACTCTATCTCCAATACTGTCCATGCCTTTCATTATTGCATCAATTTTCTTCTCAAAAGCTGAAGGTTCATCTTTGAAAGTACTTCTTATGTCAGCTCTTGATCTATTTCATTTGGCAATCAGATTTGCCTCCATACTAACAACTATATTCTGCATCTCTGCTAAGGTTTGAGGGGCTCTCTCCCATAATTGATAGGCCATGTCTAAATCAAATCCATCAGGGAATTTGTATAAAGCTAGATCAGGTGGAGGTCTAAGGTTTTGTGGAATAGCATTGTAAATATTGTTGAACCTAGCACAATAGTCTAAGACAACTTCTTGTGGGCCTCTTTTGATAGTGTCATACTCAGATAGGATTTGCAGTGGATCTTTCCTTTTCTCCCATCTGTTAAGAAATGTTTGGTAAAGGGCCTCTGGGTCAGCTATGGAATTTGCAGGAAGAGCTCTAAACCAAGGCCTTACATCTCCAGTCAAACTTTGGACAAAAATCTTCATTCTTACACCATCATCATCTATTCCATAATTCTCAAAATAGTCCTGCATTTTCTTGGTATGTTGCAGGGCTTTGTAAGAAACAGTACCATCAAAATATGTGATTTTGGTTTGATAATCCTAAGGCATAGCCTCGGGATTTGTAGGCAGCTGTAAAGGGGCATATCTGTTAGCCATATTTACAGGGATAAGTGGAACAACAGGGATAAACGGAACAGCTGGAACAACTGGGATAATAGAAGCAGTAGTGGTAGTATGTGCAATGAACGAAGTTGTGGAAAAGGTGCTTGGAGAGGTGGATGATGAACAAGGGAAGTAGGGGCTGAACGAAATAAAACTTTAACAGGGGTTGGAAAACAGCTTGGTTGAAATGTTTCAGGACTAGAATCAACAAACTCTTCTTGTTTTTCTTTCCTATAGATCTTTGGAATTATATTAGGATTATCAAAAACAGCTGGCGAATTTGGGTCTAAATTTGACCTGGTATTACGAGTTTTCTTCCTGGGAGCTAGCTTCTAAGTTGTTTTTTTTTTGAATTTTATGAGATTTTCCCCAGTGGAGTCGCCAATGATGTTATCACTCAGGTTGTCCCTTGGCTCCTTAAGGGATACAGCCGAGGTAACCACAAACTAATCTTTAGACTGCAGGTCCTAGCCTACCTGCAATCAGAGAGGGCTCTCTTTATGATTTAGCTTTGTTTAAGGATGATTTTAGGCTAGTTATGGTGTACATGGGTTTTGTTTTGATTTTGGTGGGAAGGATGATGTTTTCAAACAAAGTTGAGATGCATGGTGTGAGAAGTTCAAACCATTGGGCATGGAGTCATGGATTAGGGCTTTCTGTTGCGTTTTCTTGGTCACAAGAGGAATACAGAGCAGGATAGATACACATAGAAATATATCAATCTGGAATAAAGATGGAATGAAGGTCAGAGGTGAAAGGAAACTATGAATCTTCCATTAGCTAACAGAGGAGGAAGGTGAATGAACGTTTATCTAGGAGCAGTCAAGAATTCCTAAATAACAGTCATATATGAAAGAAACAGTGTAAACATGATCATTTAAGTATGCATATTCATAACTATCTCTGAAGAAAACATGTATAAATAATAGAAATTGAGCATAGAGTGCTGCTAAGCAAAGTCTAAGATATTCTTCCTTCCTGCTATTTAGATGGTGACACAACGGTGGCATAAACATATATAAACTGTAAACAGAGGTAAGAAACATTTATTGAGCCATGTAGAAGCACAAGAATTCCATAGTCACTCTTAAGCCATTAAGCACACAACAAACATTTCATCATCCAAGCATTCCAGCAATCTTTGATTATAGAAGCTCTCAAAGTATATAGCGCAAGTCTGGAGAGGAGGATTATCAACCAACCAACCCTTAATACATCGTTGAGGGTGGTATTTATAGAGAAAATATCTAAAAAATATCTATTACAACAGATCTTAAATAGATCTGAGGGAAATGAGTTCTTTAATCTAACTTATCCTGAAATGAATGCATAAAATATCTATCTAATTGCTGCCCTGGGGCAGCTGCCTCAAAAATGAGTAAATATATGTCCTTATGGTTCTGTGTTGTTCATTTATCATAACTGCGCATTGGCCTCTGATCCACTGCTCTCAGGTGGCTTAAGATATCATTAACTGTGATCTAAGAGCCTTAAATGGCTTTTACCACTTTCTTTGACTTTGATGGGGGCTTTTAATGTTTATCTGTTGCAGGCTTTATGATTTATGCTGATATTTTCGATATGATACTCTTTTCCGCTTCACTGATACACTTTTAATTGAATCTGGGCTTTATCTTTCCTCTGATACTCTTTGAACTGTCAAATCGCCCCTTTATCTGCCCTTTCAAGGCAAAAATAGCTGCTGCAAATGCTTTCCGTGACCTTTGGAACTATATTGGCGCTGGCTGATCGAAATCTGGTCAAAAAGGAAGAAATGACTGCAAACCAGAGGAGGATCTGCATGCTGAAGACTGTGCTGAGGCTGAGGCTAGCTTTCTGGAACAAAATTGGGCTTGGAGTGATCCAAAATGGCTTAAGGATGCATGATTTCCCTTGACGGGAGCGCGTACAGGCATACCTGTGAAAATATGAAAAAATACCTCCTTTTCCTTTACACAGAAAAAGACCCATTTCTATGCAAAATTCGTGAAAAACATGGGCGGGCGTGGCACTATAGTAGAGATTAAATCCTGGCCGTTGGATCTAGCGCGGGCAGATCCAACGGCTGAGATCTACTCGCAATATCATTATCGGCGAGGCGGAGGACTTTATATATATGGGATTAGCGATGGGCTGATTGCCGATATCGCTATCGGCGATCAGGAGAGGAATGGCTTTATATTATGTGATGGGCGAGCGAAATGCGGGGGCGCCGATTTAATACGGGCTGTCAATCTGAGGGCAGATCGGACGGCTGCCGCGCGATCGCAATATCGCGTCGGTGGGGAACCATGGGGCGGGGCTTTATATATAGCGACGGAGCGATGCGATATGGGATGAGAGATGAGATCTGGGCCATTGATCTGGGCGGGGGCGATGGACGGCTGAGATTTAGTCACTGTTTCGCTATCAGGGAAACTCGGGGGGCATGCCTTAATACATATATGCGAAGCGATGTGATATTTTTGAAAAATGCGTGTTTTTACGTTAAAACTTAAGTTTTATAAAGAACTTAAGTTTAAACGATAAAACAATAAAAAGGGGATTTGTTGTAGAAATAATTATATGTGGGATATATGGGAAAATATGATGGGGGAAGCCTCTAATAGCGATATCGCATCGGATGCGATAGCGATATCTCATCAGGGCAAGAAGGAATGAAGGCATATATATATGGGCTAGTAATGGGAAAGCCTATCAGAGGAGGGTTTATATAATACAAAGGGGCCTCTTATGATCGGAGGAAGGGTTTAGTGCATCAGAAGGGTTGTTAATGCTTTTGGAAGGGTTCCAAAGCATAAAAAAGATGGTTGTTGTGAAATAATAAAGGGGTGTTATGCTTTTGGAAGGGGTCCAAAGCGTTTGGAAGATGGTTAAGGAGGCAAGATGAGGGTTCTTACTAAGCTTCAAGTAAACTTAGTAATTCCCAAGGGAATATTTATGGTTATTTTTGAACTAGGGGAGGGGATATGTATATAAAGGGATTTATAACATATTTTAGTAGGGGAAGGGGAAACATATAGGGATTTACATAATAAATTAGAGGTTAATATGAATTTTGATCAGAAAAGCACTAAGGATAGAAATCTTAGGCTACAAAAGGGGAAAAGTACTTGTAGAATAGATATGAGCACTCCTAAGCAAAGCAGATCTTTACTTAGGCAAATGTTATGAAACATGATGAAACTAAGAGATGTCAAGCAGATCTTGACCTCTTTAGGGGAAGTTAGTGAATGATTTGGGGAAAAGGAAGAAGGGGAAGTTAGACATGCCTCGCCTAAGCTGCTCCAAAAGGATTTTTGCCTTGCAATTGTGATCTGAACAGATATAACACTTGAAAACATGAAATGGATCACAACTCATCATTCTGCAACCTCAAAACTACCTACCCAGCCTACTTACCTAGCATTTTTTCTTCTTTTTGTTTGGGTGCACTTTAACTAGCAAGCCCAACTTTTCAACTTTTCTTTTGGCTATCCTCCTATCTAAATCGATCCTTATGCCTTCTGGGGCTCAGATTAAGCTGTTGGGCACCCTTTCTTCTTTACCTATCTACAAATCTGCCAAGATTAAACAGTTTGGACAGATATTCATTCTCTATCTTCTAAAACAAGCAATTTAAACCTAGGGAAGCCAAGATTAAGCTGTTTGGCCTTCCCTTAACTATGAAAGTCTTCAAAAATGGAAAAATTCATCAAAAATGGAATATAGTAGTGGCATTTGAGCTTGCACACTTTCCTGGCCTTTGTTTGGGGTTCATTCCTTTTATTTTTTCTCTTTGGCCAATTCATTCTTTTTGCCCTTTGATTATTCTTTTAAGGCATACCCTCTTTACATTTTTTAAATTTTCCGAGTTTTCTTGTAAATATGGAACATTTGCAGCATGAAAAAGATGACATATTTGGCATTTAAAATAGTCAATCATGAAATATGAAACCTATTGCAATAGGAGGCTAACAGCTGCCACCGCCTGCCTCCTCCAACTTGCAATATGCCGACGCAATCTGGACCGTTGATCGACCAGATCCAATGGATGATATTAATTCAGTCTTTTATGCTCGCGCTTTTGATTTTTTCATGGTTTTTGGAGTATTTTCGCCTCCTGATAGTGTATTTCTGCCCTCTAAAGGCTTTTCTCTTGCAACTTTTTCAATCGGTGGAAGGCTTTTAGACAAAATTTGAAGATTTCAACAGCAACAATGGATCCTTTGGCATGATTATAAGTGTATTTGCAGCCTTTGAGAGTGTTTGAATCCATTTTTTATCCTCTTGCATAGCAAGGCTAACACTGGCTCCTTCTGGGGATGAGATCCTCCCTATGAGGTCTCAAGAACCTGCAGATCAATGCCTTTCTAGCTACAAACAAATTAGCCAAAATTCCTAGTGTTCCATTGGGCATGGAGTCTACTACAGCTATACTAAAAACTGATAAAAGCATAATATTTACAGCTTTTAAGGCCAAAAGATCTTAAATCACATAATTTTTTAGGAACCGCCCATTAACTGGGCCATCAAAAACTGGTTCCTCCCATACTTTTAACTATGAAGGTGTTGTTTCCTTGAACCTGTGAAATAATGAAAGGGCCTGTCTAGAGAGCATCAAACTTCCCATGATTGCCTTTCTTTTCTTTAAATGCATCCCATTTTAGAACCAAATCTGCAACCTGCAAATTATTTCTTTTTGCCTTCTTGTCAAAGACTTCCTTGATCTTTTGCTGATGTGCTGTAGATTTTTCAAACAACTTCTCTCTTATTTGATACAATTCTGTTAAATTAGTGATTCTATTGGCCATATCATCTTCTTCATTCTGCGCTGTTTGGAGCAACTTTGCCACAGGGAGGGTGAGTTGAATTGGAAAAATAGCATCAGTACCATATACCAACTTGAAGGGAGAGTAGCTGGTAGATCTTTTGATCGTCACTCTGTTTGCCCAAAGCACATATTTGAGCTTGGCATCCCAATTCTTCTTATTTTCCTCTAACAACTTCTTAATTATCCTGATCAGACTTTTATTAGAGGATTCTTCTAGACCATTCCCTTGGGGGTAATAGGAGGTGTAATGAACAAGTTTAATGCCCATTGAATCACACATTTCCACCAACTATTTTTCCTTGAAAGTTGTCGCATTATCTTTTATAAGCTTATGTGGGCAACCAAATCTGCTGAAAATGTTTTCTGATAAGAATTTCATGACCACATTATGATCAACCTTCCTTGTTGGGATTGCTTCAATCCATTTTGTAAAATAATCAGTGGCAAATAATATCCACTTGTGCCGGCCATTGGAGTGTGGGTTGATTTCACCAATGAAATCCAAGCCCCACTGCTGAAAAGGTCCTTTTGTAATTATTGGCTTTAGGGGCAGGGATTTTAACTGCTGCTTACCTTCAAATATTTGGCACCTGTCACAAGATTTAACAAAAGCAAATGCATCAGCAAATAAAGAGGTTCAATACTACCCAGCTCTGAGAATCTTATGGGCTGTAGTTCTCCAATAATGATGTCCTCCACACATGTTGTCATGGAATTGCTACATAACTTCTACTTTTTCCAAGCATCTTAAAAGCACTCCAGATGGATCCCTCCAATAAAGCAAGCTATCATTGATGCAATATTTCGTTGCCTTCAGCTTTAACGTTCTTGCATGACTTTGAGAAAATTCTGAAGGAACTTCTAGCTTTAGAAGGAAATTAATTATTATAGCATACCAGCCACATGAAGCTAGGTTCTCGGCCACTGACTGTTCTCTCTGCGATTCAGCTGTTTCATGCTCTTCAATTTGACCATTTTCTGCTACAGTGAATAAGAAATCAATGTCCAAAGACCTGCAATTCTCTTCAGACAAAAATTAAGCAAGCCCCTGACCTCTTACCAGCTTGGAGGGCTTCAGCTCTATGTTGAATTCTATCATTTTTGCAATCCATTTCGCTCTTTTTCCATCAGTATCAGGCTGCGTTAAGACATCCTTTATTGTAGCAGAAGGCACATATGCAACTATTTCGGAATTCAAGATGTACAATCTGAAAGCTTTCAAATATTTGATAAGAGCATAAGCCTAATTTTCAATAATATCATACCTTAGTTCAGCATCCCTTAGATTCTTGCTGAAAAAGGCCACTGGACGCTCTTGACCTGCTTCATCTTGCTGTAATAGGACAGTTGCAATGGTATCCTTAGAGGCGAATGAAAATAGGTGAAACTCATTGCTATAGTCAGGGCTTATTAAAGTAGGAGCTTCCACAATAGCCATCTTAATGAACTCAAATGATTTTTTGGCCGCATCAGTCCACTTTACCTCTGCTCCCTTTTTCAACATGGAGGTTATGTTCTTAACCAGCTCTGCAAAACTAGGAATGAACCTCCTTACAAAGTTAATTTTTCCAAGAAAAGACTGTATATCTTTCTTTGATCTTGGAAGAGTCAAGACCTGAATCGCTTTGACTCTTTCTGGGTCAATTTGAACACCTGCAGCAGACACTACATGCCCCAACAGTTTGCCTTCTTCCAAAGCAAATTGGGATTTTTTGGGATTGAGTGAAATTCCAAATTTCCTACACTTTAAAAACACCTTTTTTAAATGTTGTAGATGATCATGATGGCTGCCAGAATAAACAGTTATGTCATCAAGATATATTAGCACGAATTTATCCTTTTCACCCACAAAAGAAATATCCATAGCGCGCTGAAAGGTGGCTCCAGCATTCATCAGTGCAAATGGAATTTTGGCATACATGAATGTGCCCCAAGGAGTGGTAAATGTTGTCTTCTCTTGATCATCTGGATGCACAGAAATTTCATTAAAGCCTGAAAATCCATCTATAAAAGACATCAGTTTGGCACCTGAGACTTGTTGCAACAAATGCTCCATTTTTGGAAGGGGATAATTATCCTTTTTAGAGCATTTATTCAGATTCCCGAAATCAACGCACAGTCTGATTTCTCCATTCTTCTTCCTCACAACAACTAGATTGGCCACCCATTTAGAATATATGAGAGGCACTATAATCTTAGCAGCCAGTAACTTTTTAATTTCTTTCTCAACCAGAGGAAAAAGCATAGGATTCATTGGTCTCAGCTTCTGTTTAAGAGGAATAGTGTCTTTCTCAAGTGGAATTTTATGCTGAATTATATTCTTGTGATATGTTTTCATATCACTTTACTCCCAGGTGAACACATCAGCAAATTGACTCATTATCTTACAGTATTCGGCATTCTGATCAGCAAATAGATTAGTGGACAGATTTATGAATTTGGGCTGACCTGGACTTCCTATATCATGCTTACAAACTACAGATTGATCTTCTTTTTGGGCAGCTTTGTAAGGCACATCATTGTGATCAAACAATCTCTCAAGAGGAATTAGGCCCTTAGGGATATGGTTACTAGGAAGCTGGACTATGCTATTCTTGCCAATCTTATTTCTAAGCTAGGACTTGGGATCTTCTAACAAAGCATCATTATTTTGGTCAATTTGCATTTCAGAGAACTCATCAATGACTTGAAGGAACCTATTTAACTCATCATCATCATCAAAAACCTTCCAATGGTGGACATTATCAGGAAAGGAGGGTCTATACTTCATTTGTACCTCATAAACTAGTTTGGGAGGAAATGGAGGGATGAACAAACTAGCTGAAACAACAAGGGAATCAACAAGCTGATTTTGGGCTCTAGGAATATATGAAATGCAGAAAATATCAAAGAACTCTTTGACTCTCCATACCTCATCTCTGTAAGCTCTCAACCTTGGATGCTTTGCTTGGAACATTTTATTTACTTGCTGAATTATCAGATCAGCATCTCCAAACACCTTCAGATTTTTTATTCCTCTATCTTTGGATGCATGAAGGCCCAACAGCAGTGCTTCATATTCTGCTATGTTGTTTGTCACCTGAAAAACTAGCTTTAGAGATAATTGAACTATTTCTTGTTCTGGAGACACTAGCACCACCCCTGCTCCTGTAGTCTCCTTGGTACATGCTCCATCAAATAACATCTCCCAAATCTGACCTCCTGTATCATGCTCAGCATGAGCTGTTGGTTTCCTGATCTGCAATGCAGCCTTCTGAGATTTTTCTATTTGGAGAATGCAAGCTCCAAAATCAGTGTCCACTGCATATATGGGATGGTTTGTAGGATTCTTCTCATCACTAATGATATATGCCAGCTGTGCTTCTCTATACAACCTCCTGCTTTCTCCTCCAAACACTGGAACAGTTGCATAAGATAGATCATTCTGCAATGTCCCACCTAGTCTCTTAATCCACCCTCTAGACAACAACATACCAAACTTCGGAGGAACATCGGCCACCACTATATCCATCATCATACTTTTCATGGGCAGCTGGGTTAAGGTAATGGCTAGATCCTTAATTAATCCAAGGCATTTTACCTTCCTTGAATCAAAAGAGAACAAATCATGATAAGGTCTAGTTATATCAAGTCCCAACTCTTCCATGACAATTTTAGGCATTAGATTGTGGCTAGCCCCTGTGTCTAGCAGGCAATTGTGGAGGATTTTATCATGGATAGTTAATGAAACATAGAAAGATGGAGAACTATTATCAGTAGGTTCAATCATGGGGCTAGGCACAATAGCAGGCTTGTCATCTTGCAAATTGACAGAGTCAATGGAGGTTTGTTTAGATTCTAGTTCAAGGTCCTCAACGATGGGTTTTCTAAATAATTCACTCTTCACCAACTCAGCCAGAGGCATGGATATTTTCAATTTCTGAATTTCTGACTCAAAACTAAAAGAAGAGAATACTTTACCAGCAGTTTTTATCTCTTGAACTGGAGCCTTGAGGGTGACAGGATCAGCTGCTGGTCTTCTTTGCCTGCTATTATGTGGCATTGTTTGAGCAACTGCTTCTTGTGCAACATTTTCTTTGACATTCTTTGCATTGGATCTTAGATTATACTTCTGTTGCTGCTCACCAGATTGCAGAACAACACCACTGTCCCACCTCTGACTGTTTTGCTCTTGCGGTAATGACTCTTCATATTCGGCCAATGTTAAAAATGCAGCACTGTCTTTATCTTCCAAGCAGTGAATTTCATCCTCCTCTTTTTCAAATTGTTCCCCCTCCATGACTACATTTTGAAAGGGAGCTTTAACTTTATGATATTCTTTTGTTTCTTCACCACTTTGCATAATCTCTAACTACACATTTGTTTTTCTTAAAAGGTTTGGATTTCTTGGAGAAAATGTGTCTTGCTGCCTTGTTTTGCCTGAATTCTGCCCAACCTTTAACTTAGAAATTTGAGCAGCCAATGACGTGATCATTTTAGTCATTTTCTCTAATTTAGGCTCTGAAGTTGATGCAGGGGAAGAAGAAGCCTCCCCTCTCAGCCTTCTTCTATCAACTTGACTCTTTAACTTCTCTGTTGCCATAATATTGGATTCCACCTCCAGGGCTACTTCTTGCATATCACCCAGAGTAGCACAACGTCTTTCTCTCGACAATAAGCAGAAATCAAAGTCAAAAGCATTGGCATATGTGAGTTTGGCGGCAGTGGGGGTAGGCTTTACCTCAGGTGGTATTTTACTATACATTCTATTAAATCTTTTATTGAAGTCAGGCAAAGACTCACCCTTTTCTCTTTTCAAGTTTCCAAACTCTATATGACAATACATCAAGTCCTTCTTATCTCCCCATTGCTTCAAAAGTGCCTAATCTAATGCTTCAATATCTGTTATAGATCTTTGGGGTAATTCTCTAAACCACTTCCTAGCCTCTCCATCAAGGCTTTGGACAAAAACTCTAATCCATACATCATTCTCACTTATATCTAAATTATCAACATAACTGTAAAAAGCTTCAAGATGTTCTTCTGTTGTCACTCCCTCTGTTCCAGTAAATTTAGGCATATATTTTTTATATTCTCCTGTAGGCATAGCATTTAAAGGTTTAGGCAAGACCAAAGGTCCATATCTAGCAGCAACAATCCTCTCAATCCTCGTAGGTGCTTGTTGCCCTACCATGTTTGGAATATGTGGAAGAATAGTAACAGATCAAGCAGTGGGAAATAAAGTAATGGATGGCAAAGATATTGGGATGTTTTGGATGGTATGGGAAGCTTTCTTTGGACTGCGATTCAAAGGTGAACTAACTGCACAAGGGGCTGAACTAATCTCTGAAGAAATTCCTATATTAACAGTGCTGGGCTCTAAGCCGTCAAGTTGTAATTCTTCAGTTATGAATTCATCTTTCAGAGATAAATCAGAGTTTTTAGGCTTACCTGATCCTGATGCCGCTTTCTGTGATGATTTCTTCGATTTAACAATTTTCTCAGGGTCATGCAATGGTTCAACTGGAGACTTCTACGGATTTCTTCTAGTATGCCTCACAAACTGAGCCAGAACTTCAAAGTGGAGTCACCAAAGGATGGTCTTCCACCAATGGAGTCGCCAGACAGAAGATTACAACCAATACTGTGTTCAAAACTTTGTCTGTCATCAAAGCTTGAAACTATGTTGTTCTCCCAGGGAAGCCTGAGCTCTGAAACTCCTCTCCCCGACAACGACGCCAATTAATGTTAGCACCCCAAGAAACTCACCTAGGTTGTAAAGCAGTGATGCTCAGGAACATTACAAATTCAACAATTATGTTGGATAAGATGATGGATAAATAAAGATATGCTGCACATTTAAGCCAGATAACCACTCCTACTATGATTATCCACAGACATGGATGAAGACCCCGAAACTACAAGGCTTTTAACTACCAACTACTCACAGTTTAAGGTAAAGGTGATGATGGAGAAGACTAATTGCACCAGCAGATGCACAGGACCCTGTGATGGCCAGCTGCAACTAGTTAGAAGATCTGTAAAACTATTGTTTAATACACAGACATGATAACAACTCCCTGATATTAAAACAACAGTAGTCTGCAAGCAATTTCAATGGACCACTAAATTATAGCACAAGGGTGGGATGACAGCCCCTCTGCTGTTAAACATTTACAACACATCAAACAAATGCAAGCAAGCATAGCCTGGAACAAGAAAGAGAAGTGGAAGGTGAGCAGGTGACAGCAAAAGAAGCTTGTATTAGTTGGAAATCAATACCAGAAGCTGCAGGTCTCATAGTATTTACAATGTCAAGAAGTTAAAGGCTACAACGAAACATTCATTCCTCAAACACTCATCATTCCATTACATCTGTTTTTTCAGTACATATGGTGTTACATTACACAATATCTATGTTAGCTATGCGTGGAGGAGCCCATAAATGGTCACCAACCACATTTACATTTAGAAACGGGCCTTTGATACAAATCTGGCTGTGTTGTAAATGGATTTGACCCCTCTGGTGCTCTGCAGTCCTCCTTTGAGTAGGTGGCGTGAAATACCAATGGAACCATAACCATTGAATGCTCTGATCAGATAAGTGGTGTCCTACTTCCTCCTCGGCCATACTGCTGACTAATTGCAGCTCCTGAACATTAAAAATGGATCCATTATGACTGTGTTGCTTTAAAACATGAAACACTGCCAAACTGTTCATTCTCGCCCATCACTGCTTTAATTTTGACCTTTAAAAGGTTCAGGCATGGTTCATTCAACTATCAGGTCCGCCTCTCGGGTCGCAATTCATATTTAAACAGGCCAAGCCTTTGTTTTTTAATATTTGAAAAATACACATAAAACAACTGCAAAATCATGAAAAATGGCTTTGGCGGATTTGAACCATATATATATATATATATATATATATTTTTATTTCTGAATCATTTCGGATCCGAAACCCATCACAATTGTACCTGCCCAGGCATTCCTTTGTATTTTCTCATATCTGATTATATAAAGAAAACACGCCCAAAATCAATGAAAATGGCCTCAGCGCGGAGTTGAAATTTTAACAAAAATCATTTATAATCCCATCGGGTCCGAGCTTCATCGCTATCAGCACCCACCAGGCCTCCTTTGTATTTTCTTTATACAAAGAAAATACACAAAAAACAATGAAAATGTGACGAGCGCGGATTTGAAATATTATAAAATGGAGAATTGTACAAACTTTGGCTCTGGCCCATCGCATCGCAACATACATATGTTAAAGCCCCGCCCCTTTGTAATCGCCGATAGCGATATCGACAATCGCAAATATTTATGTGCAAAAGGCCTGCCCCCTTTGAAAGCGCCGATAGCGATTGTCGATAGCGATATCAGCGATCGCTCATCGCAAAACACAAAAGCCCTGATTTCTTTGTAAGTCCTCCATTGCGATACGCCGATGTGATATCGGCGATCGCTCATCGGCGATATTCCACTTCGCTGCCACTGCCTACCTCCTCTGACTTGCGATATGCCGATGCGATCTAGACCGTTGATCGGCCAGATCCAACGGCTGATATTAATTCGGTCTTTTATGCCTACGCTTTTGATTTTTGCATGGTTTTTGGAGTATTTTCGCGTCTCGATAGTGTATTTCCACCCTCCAAGGGATTTTCTCTTGCAACTTTTTCAATCGATGGAAGGATTTTGGACAAAATTTGTAGATTTCAACAGCAACAATGGATCCTTTCGCATGATTATAAGTGTATTTGCGGCCTTTGAGAGTGTTTGAATCCATTTTTTATCCTCTTGCATAGCAAAGCTGACAGTACCCATTTAATTTCAAATTATTATTGTTTTTTTCTAATATTATATTTTCATAGTTTCTTTATAGAGTGTGGAGAATGGTGATATTTTTGCACTATTCATTTAATGATTTCTAGTTCAAGAAAATAAATCGTTGAGACTTTGGGATTTTGTTTCATTATTAATGTATTTCTTCTTTGCATAATTTTTGGAATTACGGGTCTCATGAATGTCAAATATGATCTTTATTTTAAATTTAATATTTGTATTTCATCAACAATCTCTAAATTAGCTCAATGTAGTTGGTAAGGTTCAAAAGTAAAAAGTTCAACTAGTAGCACAGGGGTATTCAAAAGCCGAAAGGCTTCCATTTTGTTGAGGTACTTGATCATGTTGCAAAGAAAATTTTGGCCAGTCTTAATCTCTCTTGCTATAACATTTTATTTGGAAATAGAGAAAATGGATATCAAGAAAACATTATTGCAAGGAGGCCCTAAGGAGCAACTTAAGGCTATTGTGATGGAGCCAAAATCCATGACCGATACATAGCAATAGCCAACATCAAGTCAAACCATTTATTATATTGATTTTGTTGATCCTATTAATGAAGCAACATTAGTAGATATAGTACTGCATCTCCAAACTCGATATCGAATATCGGTGCTAGATTTCCAACTATACTAGTAGTTTCATATCCGAAAGTAAGAGGAAAGAAAATGAATCTATAGTAGGTAATGTATATCCTTGAGGCATAAAAAATTCAAGCACCACTTCAAAAATATTCCTTCTTTAGGCATTAAGTGGTCCTCCATTAATTAGTTTGATTAATTGTTATTTAGATGCATATAACTATACTTGAATGTAGTGTCATATCAACTATTTATCATTGAACAAATTCCAGGATCCCTGGTCTCGTCTATTCATCCCTTTGAACCAGCCAAGTTCTATTGACATGATCGGGAAAATGACCCTTTTGTAGCCGCTGCAACACCCTCCATTTTTTTTCCTATGCTCAATTTTAGAGTCTTTCTTGGTCTTGTACATTGTTGTCACAAATACTAAGATTCATTTCACGTATATTTTTATAGTGTTTTGGTCTAGTTTGTTGCTCACGCAAAATGTCATATTTTCTCATGTGGGTTGTCACATCAACTTTAAAATATAATTATGGTGGTTTCAACGGCCCATCTTTGTGTTTATAAATTTTCCTAATGGTATAAACACCTCTCACACTCATTAACAAATTTTTGAGCATTATCACACAAGTGTCGTCACGGTCGTTGTTATGTGTATCTGTGGCATTGCACTTATCGTAACCAGTCATAGAGAAGTCGCACGTAGGAAAATGTATTGTTTATGGGTTGTGGGTGATCTATGTTGTTGACCTATCATGTATTATAAGTGTTATATCACAGTTTAAGGTTTATCAATTCACACATCCGTCTCACTAGTTTAACACTTAACCATTTTCGAAGAGGCTTCTCGACCTACGAACTTGATCTCACCCAGCCTGCTTGGATTGCGCACTATGCAGTTCCATTCCTCTAGTCATTACCTTGACATTTGATTTTGTACAATGTGCCTTTCCTACCTCCCATGACTGTTCTATTGCATAATTCATGAGCCCAAGACCCAGCATTCACCTCCATAATTTCACAATCCTCTCAGACATCCTAGACTTAACTCGACATTGTGTAAGAACAAGCACCAATCTCTCTCCATAATCCTATGAACTATGTAATTCCACAGTGGAAAAACCTCCATTGCCTCTGAGAACTATGAAAAGTTCACCTGTGGTGACCATCCCTTCAGCCTATCCAACTGGCTGCCAAAACTATGCAGCGTTTCCCACTGGCTTCCAAAACTGTGCAGAAATTGTCCCTCAATCCTCACCGAGCCCCCCTTTCCACCCTGCTATTGGGTTCCAACTCAGTCCACCAATCAGAATGCATCATCTTAGGCTAGGAGGTTTTTTTGGGTTGATGTCATCTCGACACGAGTAAATTGGAGATATAGGTATCTTATCATATGATGGCTAGATGATGAAGAAGGGGATGAAGGAGGAGGACATGCAAAATATATTCCTATATCCAAGCATGTAAGTTGACCTATCAAGCCAAATAAAAGGGACACCAACTCATAACCACAACCCAAGACTTGAGATCATTGAAGATTCCTATCATCAATCCATGAGGAGGTAGAAGACAAGAGAATTCTCAAGAAAGCATCATTCATAGTTGCAACAATGGCTTGAAATTTCCACATCATTCAAGCAATTGATATCAATAGTTCCATGTCATGTCTTTTCATGATTTGTCATATGCCACATCATCATTATGGACCATGTATATTGTGTTCATTGTAAAGTGGAAGTCCAAAGGAAACATATTTAATGTGGAGAGCCATGTAAGTTGAAAAGTCATAGGAATTAACACATTCATGAGGGTAGTCAAAGAGTCACAAGGAGGGCAAGCATCACCCCTTGGTTATATATACTCCCTCATTGTATGAGCAAGGGACCTTTCACCTTGGCTCCTCCTACAAGGCATTAGAGAGATAAGCTAGTTCTTTGAGGAGCAAGGAGTGGCTCCAATGTTCCACTGTTGGAGCTACTAATGTACATTGTAAACATATGTCTTGGAACTTTTACTTAATGGTAGAAGCCTTCAAGGCTAGCATGTTCTTCATGCATGGATTATGAATGTTTGCAAGACTATTTTGTGGATGTTTGTATTTCATGTTTTATCTCACATGTGCTAAGATAGTTGAACTATTTCAGTTATTTAGTACTCGACTTATTGAAAATGTGTTATAATGGTTGTTATTGTTTTCCCACCCCTGTGGAATATTCTGCTGAATATTAGACATATATGTCTTCATTTGTTGGTTATACTGACCATCACATCCTTTGTGGACTATTCCGCTATATGGGAGATAGATCTTTCTTGCTCATGTGTGTCTCCTCGTAGGTGGTACTATTACCTCTCACTTATAGGCTCACGTTTCTCCCCTCTCCTCAGTAGAATAACCTTGACACATTTACAACCAAACAGTCGCCAGGCACACCTCTTCACTTTTCAAAGACAACATTGCATCCCTCTATCATGATGAAACTTAGAGCCAAGGCATATCTTTCAAATATATGGAAACCGTGCTGATATTCTGGATGGGGATCCTACACCAAACTGTGTGAGGCCTAATTGGGACTTCACATTGGGGAAACTCCTCAGTTGATGGATTTCCAGCATCGTCAATGTTGGTGTTGGAAGAACGGACAAATGACAAGTTGAGCCCATTGTATATGATTTGAATCTCTTATCTAAAATGGCTCATAAATAAATCTTACTCTTGGGATGTTTCTCCAATTTTTCCTTTTATCATTTCTCAATCGTCAATGAGCCTCTCAATCACTTATCCCAATTAAAGTTTGATGGATAGGATTGAACACCCATAACTGAGCACATTTATGAATTTCATAAATTTTGTGAATCTTACGAAATCGATGATGACGAATTTTCTTGTGTTCCTTTCTTCCTCACCATTGAAGGTTGTGTTAATTGATGGTACCATACCTTGCCACTTGCTTCCATCCATTCCCTTCATCAATTCGTCAGGGAGCTCCATCAATCCTTTGACATGTATAATTACTGAGATGTTTGGAAAAGAATCAACTCTCAAGAATGAAGCCAAATGAATGAGTTGAGGACTTTTTTGATCGATTCCTTCACCTTCGTTGTGAAAATTCTAAAGAATATATGAACCAGGACATCTTGAAATAAGAGTTTGAGTGATTGGTTCTTATCTCTTTACACGGGGAACCTAAACCCCATGATTTTTATACTTTATGAACTCTTGGGAATCATGAGACACCTCTGATTTTAGAGAAGGAATATATTACTCTTTTTATGCCTTGTCCTCCTCCTTTTCTATTCGCAATGTGGGTGCCTCCATGTAATAGAAATAAAGTTAAAAAAATTGAAAATCAAATTCCTAATCCACTTTCTAATTCTTCTTCTATTTATGATTCAGATTCAATGGAGGAAATTATAGAATGGCTCAAGAATCCAATGGTGAAGACTAACTCCTCCATTCCACAAGATGATCTCATTGTTCATAACTCTAGTCTTAATTCCTATTATCCTCTCTCATCTACATGCCTTGACTCTTTGTATTCTGATCCACCCAATCAATCTACTCCACCGGCTGGTCTTTCAAAATCTCTTGATATTCGTATTGCTGGTTCAAATTATGATTGAGTACAAGACAATCACTTTACACAGCAAAAGGACCATGAGGGTGAATATGCTCTCAATCCTTCTTGTTTTTTTTAATATCCTTCATGTCAAGATTATGCGCTTCCATTATTGGGTGATTGTCAATTTTTTAATCTCGGTAGTGAATCAAATGTAATCAATTATTTCAATGAATCTGTAACCTTGGGAAACAACCATTCCAATGATGATGATTTATTGATGCATGCAATCATGAATTCCCACGTGCATCAACTGATATTTTGGTTTGTCACGAAAATTTTACTTTGGATCTAGAATTTAATGCAGATAAAGAATATGTGCTTACTGAAACTTCCTCTTCATCCCACTATCCCTTGTGTTCTACCATCGCGATACATCTATTTACGACAGGGGTACTCTATGTTCTTCAATTCGATTATTTGATGAGTTAACTTCTGAATTGGCACAAGTTGATGATACTATCCATGGTGAAAATGAAAACAATCAAATATTTAAGTACTCTTCCCATTCCTCATCATCTATTCACTTACAAGAAGACAACTGTTCAAATCAGCTTGCTCATGAAAATTCCTCAATTCATTTATCTTTGAATTCGCGCTCAGAAGAACCTTTTGACTTCAGTAATTTGGTTATTGAAATTGACTAATCTAGTCAAAGAAGTGACCAAGATGGTTGCCATCTGGTGAGAAGTGGGCTTATTGAAATTGGTAGTAGCAACTACCCTCACACCATGCACAATTTGGTAGAATATTTGGGATGCAATTTTACAATTGTTGAATGTTTCAAGAACTGCCAGGGAGTCGAGGCACTTCACCTTCCATTGATGGTTATGCCAGAATCTCATGACTTTAGTAAGACCCCTGAGCTAAGTCAGATCTTGTTCCTCTCAAAAGATCCTTCTCCTTGGATGGGTTTACTCAATGAAAATTTATTCTTAATAAATGTTTGGTACCTCGAATGTGATCTTTCAGAATTCCAATATTTTACTTCTGATTGGATTCATGAATCTTTTTCAGTTCATTCATCTTCAAGCAAATCTCTCCCAGAAAACTCAAGTTTGGCATGTGTATCTCTCATAGATTCATGGAATAGAAAATTTGATCATTCCAAAGACCATATTTGCATGAAGAAATCATACTTATCAGGTTCATTTCATGATGAGCAACTACTGGCTTTCCTTGCGAATATCATATCGAAAATATTTCTCTTCATCGCATGGGAGATCCTCTTGAGTAATAATAAATGCATGAGTTATCGCACGAATCAAGTTCTTCTCCTTTCACCATGTCCTAAATGGTTTCATATATTTATTGTGGTGACATCCCTTCTAAATTCTTTTCATGATTACGATGCTTGCACAATTTATCACAAGTTACAGGAAAACATTGTGTCACATTTGGCTTGGAAGGAACTTGGTTCGACTGTTCAGAGCATTTGTAGAATTGTTCAAACTGATTTACCTTCCTTCATCACAAACTGGGGACTTCATGCCTTAATCAACTCATTTGATAATTATCATGTATTTGATGACTCTCATTTGTGTTATCATTTTCCCACTAGTGTGTCCAATGGCAGTTGTTTAACATCCTTCGATCTTCATCATTCAACATCTTAATATTCATATTTTTGTCAAGCGGTTGAGGCACATTAGCCTCTAATGATAGTTATGTCACGTCCTCACCATCTTGATGTGATTGATGAATATTAAAAGATACACTTTCGCTCACATGATTCTCATTATAATTCCATGCCTCTAATTGAAAATCCATCTTTCCAAACATTTCAGGGTTTTCAAGATGATCATCATGTATTTTATGGTCCAATCGCTAAATAATTGGAGAAATATTACTCGATAAGATCCATTGAAATAAATAGGTTTATGCCTTTTCACATGATTTCTAAGAAGTATGAAATAAAATAAGGTGCATTTGCAAGAAGTCTTAGATATTTTTTTGATAATGCTTTCCATCAAAGAGATAAGAATGTGGATTAGATGAAAGTAGTGGTTGTGACACATATTTCTGCTCACAGGAAAGACCTTCAAAGGTTTGTGCAAGTTATTCAAGTTTTTATCTTTTCTGTTTCACATTACTGTATATATGTTTTAATTATTCATGTCTTTCTGGATGCAGGTCAGACGAAATTGTGGTGGCTTCGCTGGAAATTATGTTATATGTGACCTCGACCTTCTAGTTGTTAGTTTAGTAGTAGGACTAGTTTCACCTTAGTTTCCTTCTCCTGTACCCATCACATGTTGTTCTCTCCAGTCTCTGTTAACTTTTCTTACTGTCTCTTGTATTATGCTTTGGTTTGACTTCTTCTGTTTGTATTCTCATTTTGTTCCCTTGTTATGTGTTGTCTTTTCTTCCATTTTATTTCCATTCTTTTTCTTTCTTATTGTTTGCCTCTCTTTTTTTTCATCATGTGAATAATTTCTATGCTTGGACATGTTATGGCTTATTAGTATGTGTGTGGATAAACTCTAAAGGGTCTTGTGACGTTTCAACATTTAGCTAACTTGCCGTCCATCTTCCCCGTATTGGTTATATATTTGGCTGATGAAGTTCCGACAAAAAGTATGATCTGTCCATAAGGAGATTTTTGGTCCAACCATGAACCCATGTATACTCTGGAAAATCTAAAGGAGAAAACCTAAATCAGAGGTATCTATATGCTTCTCTAAAGCAACAACCTCTTCTGATCTCAATAATTTGAGATCCCTCTTCCACCCCAAAACAAATAAATGTCGATGCGTATTTCTCTTTAAATAAATAAATAAAGGCAAAAGAAGAGAAATGATTCTTGCACAAAGAGGTGAAGCAAGAGACTCTATTGGGTTATTTTATATGATCATTGGTAATAGAGTAATATTTGTATTCCTACATGACTCCATTGGGGTAATATAAAGGCCTGTTGGTAGTGGAGCAACACCACAGATGAAAAATGATACTCTAAAAATCTTAAGCCCATGAGCTACTCTACCGTTCCCAACTTGAAACAGTTGTGATTATGTCGAATCTTATGTTGTGTTCCACCTAGAAGGTATAGAGGGGACCATGTATGTTTGTGGGGTAACTGGGAAGGTAAAAGTAACATGCACGATGAATCAATACTCCTTGAATAACCAAGGCCCTACATGAAAGAGTTAACCAAAACAGAGAAGTTAGAATTCTATGAGTGTGTCGCGAGGTGTTGTAGCGACTGCAAGACCCTCCAAAAAATTTTCCTACGCTCAATTTCAGAGCCTTCCTTGGTATTGTACATTATAGTCACAAACACTAAGACTCATTTTATGTATATTTTGGAAGTGTTTTGGTCCCATTTGTTACTTTGAAAAAATGCCATCCTTTCGCATGTGGGATATTATATCAAGTGTAAAATATTGTTCTGGTTGTTTCAAGGGTCCATCATTGTGTTTATGAGTTTTTGTAACCATATAAACACCTGTCGTAATCATTTACAATTTTTTGAGCATTGAAGAACAAGGTTCGCCATGATCATCGTAAAGTGTATCTGTGGTGTCACACTTGTTGTAACTGGTCATAAAGCGGTCAAATGTAGTCAAATCTATTTTCTATGGGTAATGGGTGATCTATGTTATTGAGTCATAAATTATTCTATGGGTTATATCACATTCGAAGCTTTATGAGTTCACTAGTTGGTATCACTAGTCTAACAGTTCACCATTTCTGAAGAGGCTTCCTGACCCAACAACTTGACCTCACCTGGCCTACCTGGACAACGCACTATGTAGTTCGAGCCCTCTAGCCATGAGCTTGACCTTTTATTCCATGCAATGCACAGATACTTCCTCCCAAGGCTTCTACACTATGAAATTCCCATGCCCACGACCTAGCCTTCACCTCTAGAATTGTGCAATCCTCTCAGATAGCATGGCCTTAACTACAAAATCTACAAGCAAAAGATGAAAGATCACTCATTGAGCCTTTTAACTATGCAACATTGTAGTGGAACAACCTCCCTTGCCTCTTAGAATTGCGTAGAATTATCCTGGAGTGACCATCCCTTAAGCCTATCCCACTAGCTTCCAAAATTGTGCAACTTGTCTCACTGGTTTCCAAAACTACGTTGACTTGTCTATCAGCCCAACTTGAAATGCACATTGCGTAGTATGAGTCCTAAAGCCTCATATGTGGCTACTATAACTATGTAATGCATTATCATTGAGCCCCACATTCCTCCCTGCTACCCAGTTTTGACTCAGTCCATCAATCAGAATGCATCATCTTAGGCTAGGAGGTTTTTTGGGCCGATGTCATCTCATCACAAGTAAATTATAGATACAAGTATCTTATCATAAGATAGTTGGATGATGAAGAAGGGTATGAAGGAGTAGGACATGAAAAATATATTCTTCTAGCTAAGCATGCAAGTTGATCTATCCAGGAAAAGAAAAGGGACACCAACTTGCGGCCACAACTCATGACTTGAGATCAATGAACATTCCTATGACCAAGCCATGCAAAGGTGGAGGACGAGAGAATTCTCAAGCATCCATCATTCATAGCAGCAAAAATTGTTTGACATTGCCACATCATTCAAGAAGCTCATATTAATAGTGTCATGTCATGTCCTGTCATGAGTTGTCATATGCCACATCATCATTGTGGACCATGTATATTGTATTCATTGTAAAGTGGAAGTCCAAAGGACACATATGTAATGTGTAGATTCATGTAATTTGAAAATTCATAGGAAGTCAAACAATCACGAGGGTAGTCAAAGATTCAAAAGTAGGGGAAGAATCACCCATTGGTTATATATACTCCCTCATTGTATGAGCAAGGGACTTTTCACTTTGGCTCCTCCCACAAGGCATTAGAGAGATAAGCTAGTTCTTTGAGGAGCAAGGAGCGGCACTAATGTTCCACTACTGGAGCTAGTGATGTACATTGTAAACATGTGTCTTGGGACTTTTCTTTAATGAAAAAATCCTTCAAGTCCAACACGTTCTTCATGCATGAATTATGAATGCTTGTAAGAATATAATGTCGGTATTTGTATTTCATGTTTCCTTTCACATGTGCTAAGATAGTTGAATTATTTTGGTTATTTTAGTACTTAACTTATTGAGAATGTGTTTTAATGGTTTTTATTGTTGTCCCATCCTTGTGGACTATTATGTAATATATTAGATAGATATTTCTTCATGTGGTTGTTGTAATGACTGTCACATCCTCTGTGGACTATTCCACTAGATGTTCGATGGATCCTTCCAGTTCATGTGTGTCTCTTCTTGCGTGGTACTACTACCTCTCACTTAGAGGCTCACTTTTGTCCCCTCCCCACAATACAAGAACCTTGACACATTTACAACTAAACACTCACCAAGCACACCTCCTTTATTTTCAAAGACACCATTTCATCCTTCTCTCATGCTCACAGTTAGAGCCAAGGAATATCTTTGATATATATGGCAACCGGGCCAATATTCTTGATGGGGCTCCTACACCAAACAACGTGAAGTCTAAATGGGACTTCACATCAGGGAGACCACTTGGTTGACATATTTCTAGCACCATCAATAGGTGCATCTATCATCTTACCAGTCTAGACAAGGCATAGGTGAGGAATTCTTTCTAATTCCATATGGTTAGGGGAATGGGACAACAATTCAAAAGATGATCGACACACCAAATACACAATATATCTTGAAGGTGGAAAAATTACCTTAGAATCCATGTAAATCATATAGTTCCAAATTCACAAAAGTATCACATCCTTTCCATAAACCTGAAAATATAGGGAGTGTCCATTAAAACAGGGAAAATTGCAAATGAAAAAATATGAAATATATTTTAAGAATGTTAAATCAAATAAAAAAATTGACACATCATCTGCATAACCTAATATGAAATTTGACGTATGAGACGTGATTCTTCCAATCTAGAAGGAACTTTAGAATGACTCAACTAAAATGGTTAAATTATGTTATTGATGGTTGGGTGGGTACTTAGTTGATATTTGGTAGAGGAGTGGTCCCAGTACATTAAATTGTTGTCACATAAGGAAATTTGTCTAGGGGATATGGATGAAGAACTGTCATGGATGTGTGATGGGACTACGACCTCTTAGGGAAACATAACTTGAGCTCTATATACCATTGAATGGGACCTTTTACCAGACCAAAAACCTCTAGCTTAGGCTAGGAAGCTCCCTCCCACTACCTGCTTCCTATGAATAAATGAATATCATGGAAGGGTTGGCTTAGGGTACTATCTATTGATTCATAAAGATATGATTCTAAATGTGTTCATGCCCTACCCTGCTGTATAGATAAGGGATTTGGGGTTGCGATTGATTTCAGTAGAGCCAAACAAGAATAGAGGAAGAAAAATCAATTATTTCACACCTTGGTTATTTTAGTTTTGAGAAAACTTTGAGATTTTAACTCAAGGATTCCATTAAAATATAACCTTTGTGTGAAACATGGAGGTGCATTGGAATTTTTCATTCCAATTCCTCTACACCTCTACACTCAATAATTATTTAGTTAAACTATAACCATTGTGAAAATCTGCAGAAGACGTAGAATGAAAGCTTCCTCCACACCTACAAACTATAGAAAATGGTTATAGTTTAATGGAGGTCTTGATTTCAATAATCAATTAGACCAAGGAAGAACATGAGGATAAATATAGAGTTCAAATATCAATTGGAGAAATCCAGACATTCATTTCGTTATTACTGTATTTCTTCTTTGCATATTCTCTAGAGTTACGGGCTTCATAAATGTCAACATTGATATTTTATTTTAAATTTTATGTTCATATTTCATCAACTATCTCTAAAATAATGATGGATAAATGCTAATCAAACAACGTTTAAATTTATCAAAACCTTGCTCCTCGTTTAAGTATTATTGTGACAGATTGAGAAAAATATTGTATTATGATGTAAGAAGAGGTGTGTATAGGGGAAAAGGTGTGCAGAGGTGTGTGGATGATTTTATAAAATGCAAAAGTTTCTACATTCTACATTCCACATAGCTACTCCACCCACGACAACAGATGAAAATGTATGTATCTTCCTATTTTTGTATTGAAAACAAAATTTATAGAAGTCATTCTTTCGCAGTTCGAATCCTTCCCTTTTGGATTACCTCTACAAAATGAATCTCATAGTTGTTGATGGGAGGATTTATTCATATAAAAGGTGGTCTTCAACAAAGGGAAGAAACCCTAAAATGTTGTCACCTTTTCACAACAATGCTACCAAGCCAACGTCGTTTGTCTTTTAGGGAGAGTGTAAAACCAATAAATGTTTATGCGGAAACAACACAACAAATAACTCAAAGTAACAACATGTTGTAAAAGAAAGTAAAATAGAGTATAGTGCAACAACACTAAAAAATTACTTCGTGATGGAGTGTGCAACTAAAATAATTCATATTAAGGTTTTATCGGGAAAAACAATTACAAAACTAAAACTAAGACTTCAGCTCATTCACTGTTGTGAAAAACATAAATTTTATACATTATAAATACTCTATGTTATGTGTTGTAAATGACTATGTCACACAACAAAATATATACTCTAATTTTCTTATCTGTTCTGCAGACCTCCAATCCCCTAAACAAAAATTCACTAAACACAAGACTTATGTTGTTACATTAATATAAAAATATGGAAACTTCATACAATGTGTGATCATTTTAACTTTTTCATGACAAGGCAAAAAATAAAACAAGATATGGGTGGATAGTCACATAAATTAATATTCTATGTAGTTTCATTTACTGCGCAATAACAACATGCCTTAATAGTTACCAAATATACGTTCTCAGGGCTGCAAAACATTAATTTGACATTCTTTCAACTAATACAAAAAATCTTCTACCTATTCCAAAAGACTACTTGTTGATCTGCTTGTGTACTTTCTGAAAATGGTTGTTGTTAGTCGTATAATGTGATGGTTAGGATTAATTTTCCAACACCCCCCATAATTACAATGAACAAAATTCACTATGCTCAAACATCTCTGAGATGGAAAAAATTATCTCTTACTAATGTGTTTGTGAAGAAGCCTGCAAACTGCGCCTATGACTTGCATTGTTGCAAGACAATTTCTCCATTATTAATCAACTCTCTAACAAAATGATATTTAGTGTCAATGTGTTTGCCCCTTTTTTGAAAAATAATAATTCTTGGATAACACAATTACAAAATTGTTGTCATAGTAAATTGTTTTCTTATGAATGTCTTCTTCCTTTATTCTCAGTTGGTAATATCTGATTCTTAAATCAATTTTCAAGAATATGGTTTCTCACCTTACTTGATCGAACATATCATTAACATGGGGCAACATCTATTTGTTTCTCATTGTTATATTATTTAATTATCGATAATCGATGGACATTCGAAATGTTCCATCTTTCATGTTTACAAGAAACACAAGAGCCCCCCATTGTGAAACACCAAGTCTAATATAGCCTTTACCGCATAGTTTTTGTAATTGTATCTTTACTTCTAGCAATTTACGAATACTCATTCTATAAGCTCCTCTAGATACTACGATTTCAACTGGTACTAGATCAATGGATAAATATATATCTCTACAGGGAGATAAACTAAGAATTTGTTCTAAAAAACATCCTTAAAACATCTAATGAATTACAAGTCATATAACTGTTGTTTTTCTATTTTCTGCTCATTTGTTTCAACATACATTGCAAATAAGTGATACCTTTTCTTGGAATTTTTTTCAACTACAAAGCTAAGATCTGTGTAACTAAAATGGGTTTCAATATTCCTTTTATTAACTGAATTTGTCCCTCTTTACTTATAAAACTTACTATTTTCTCTAAACAATTTATGATAGCTACATGTTTTTCCAACCACTCCTTCTACAACAAGTGAGTTGGCATCATATTCCATTCCATATTGTAACCATGCTTCACTTGAATATCTTATACACAATATAAAAAAATATTAGCGTTTCACTTCTTAAATCAAATTCAAAACTTTGCACATAACTATATTTCAATGTGGTGGTTCTCTGTCAGCCCAATTTTAAAGTTGGTGCTCTAATACTATATGTTACATACACAACTTGTCAATTTTTTTTTTTTGTATTATCCTATAGCATACTCCCCGTAAAATGTATACTCTCTTTCGAATGGGAGTTTAGTGCATCTGAGTTCACCATACCTCTGAGGTGATACCCTAACACCTACATTAATTCTTATTCTAAAATATTGGTTCCATAATGTACACTAGTGAAAAATATGGCGCATATGTATATCAATTCTTCCTTTTATCCTTATTAGTTATTACTATAGTCTAAAAGTTATGTGTGTTGGACTCATCTCATCTAAGGTTGTTCTTTTAAGAGTTTTGTTGATAAATCACTAATCATCATAAGTCCTACCTAGCTCATATCAGGTTGTTGGGAATAACTTTATTTACATAAACTCCTAGCTAAATCGACGATGAATGTCTCAATGGGACAAAGGTGTTGAGGTCACATTCATAAAAATATGTGCTCGAAATGCAATGAGCCACCTCATCCTAGCCCATGTGAAATTCATATGGATATTAGTCCTTGGGAGAGGTGAACATTGGAGATTTAGTGATAACCATCCAATGGTGGCCATCGATTTTCCTAAACCCTAGCCTAATGTATCCAGATCATTCTCTTTTTTTTTGGTTTCTCTTATTATTTTTGTTGTGTCATGCCCCCACTATGCTACCACTAGAAGGAAAAGACCTTCTAGTGGAGCTTTTTGTGAAGCCCCCTATAAAAATATCCCAAAAATCTGTTTATAGTAGAGGTCACTAGAAAGGTGGGCAAGCAGATGTTTTAGCACATGTTTTTTTACGGCTCATCTAAATTACTAAAACACATCGGTGTGTTCTTATCAATACATGCACCAGAGCTTCATATAACATGGTGCACATAGAATTTAAAAAAAAATAAAAATAAAAGACCATGGTGCACTAAATACCCTAACGCACTTCTGCTTGAATATTTTCTAGCACCAGACACCTTCATATCTTAAAACATACTGATGTTATTCGAAAATGACTACCCAATGCACCAAACGTATAACAATGCCCTATGCTATTGTATACAGAATACCGATATACAATTACTAATTCCTAAAAAATGTCGGTGCTATTTCAAAACCATAGCATTGGTGTGTTACAGGTAACATAAATCCCTAGTGCATTTTGATAAAGCACCATGATAATTTTAAATTAAAAACAAACATGGTGCTTTTGTATAAAGCCTACCCCTTTTCACTTTGAGACGCTCGCTGAAGGAGGGTTAAATAAAGAAACCCATCTCGGTCATAATTTTCATTTTTACCATCAATAGTGTGGGGGATAACTGAAAAATTGGTGCCACTCTTTCCCTGTGAAAGCACCCTAACATTAGTGTTTCTCTTCCTCAACACCTTTCAGTATTGTGCTCATTATTGGATTTTCCATTTTTTCAAACGATGTAAAAAAATATTTTTCTCCACTACATGTCCACAATGCCTACCTAATGACCAAATGTCAAGGTAATATTTATTTTTATTTCTAATTTAATTTTTTAGCTGATTAAATTTAAAATTAGGTTGATTTTGCCATTATTTTTGGCAAAAAAATATTGACGTGTGGTGCGCTCAATTTTTTCGGCTCGCACCACCAACAATGCACCCTATAAATTTATAGGTTGCACTGCATTTCGATGCGTACACATAATGCATTGCCACTGTGGCAGTGTGTTTTGAAATATAAATGAAGTGGGAAAGATGTGACAGGAGCACTGACACACAAGTATGTCACATCGCTATGAAAAGTTAAATTTTTGAAACGCCCTTGGTGCGTCATACTTACGTGAAAATCATTCCCAATGAAGTTATAGTTGAAAATGCACTGGCACCAATGCATGATTGTGTTTTGAGCACACCAGATTTTTTTTTTTACATTGAAAGTTATGATTCTATAGATATAAATACATGTTTCATTTGATAAATTTTTTTTATGTTTTATGTATGAGGTTGATGTATCTTATATGTCAATCATGTAGCAGAGACCTTAGCAGAGGGAGCAGTAGCAGGAGAATGAGCAGCAGGTGGACCTATACTGTATGGTCCGACCATGCCATGTGAGAGAGAGGGAGAGGAATTTATACCCTCGCCCTATTACTAAAGTGACCTAAGCAGTATTGAGGAATGTATGTCTCCTCAAGTACTATGAGGAAGGTACATCCTTGAAGGTGCACTTTGTCCTATTGGTGCATCTAATCTGCCAATGGAATGTTTGGTGGTAGGCTTTCCTTGTTAGTCTCGAGTTACGATATAAGCCCAATGAGGAGGAAATTTTCTTTATCACTGGCATATCCAAGAGATCGTATCATTTTCCCCAGTTCCCTACCATCCCGCATGGTGTTGCAACTAAGAGTTAGCTTTCATACACTCTAAGATATGTTGGGCCTCATGTGGTGCATCCAATGGATTCTTAGGTCCATGGTGTACAACTACATATTTATTATTTTTCTACAGAGGAGGCTACGTGCCTCTCATTATTAGTCAACACCATTTCACGTTCTTGTGGTGATGGGAAACACACTAGTTTCCCTAGTTTGTATAATGTTTATTCTTTGTTTCAGGTGCCAAATTACGTCAGATGTTTTGCCATTTATTTGATGTAGTTTTTCATGGATTTAGATAGATGTTGTGCGTTATTGAGACAGAGGAGGGAGACCATCCCCTTTTCTTCTGAGCTTTTTTGTTTATTTTTTCAGAGGTTTCTGAAGACAAGGCTTAGATGTGATCATCTCCATCCTAGGGCAATCATTGAGGCCCGAATGCGCATGTGGGGTAATATGATGCCCAATAGGGGTATAATTGAGTTTCCATCTAGGATTTCGGACGAGGAACTAAAGCTACAGGCTAGTGGCCAATGTGGATGGCCATGCATTTTTCGTGTTGGGGTATCCATACATAGGGATTGATTAGAGACGGTGTCCCAACATCTTATTCACAACAAATGAGCCTCCATATGATAAAGGTAATATTAATGTTTTCTTTAAGTTAATCTAGTTTCATTATCTTATTTTAATGAATTAAAATAAAATTTATTCTAGCATGTTATTTAACTTTTTTTATTAACTTGTTTACTAAGATTGTCTAATTATTTTTCTATACAATACATTTTACAGACATCTAAATGTTCAATGTGGACATGCCTCCTCCTCCACCAGATACAAGTGGAGATGGACAAGGCCCAAGGAGGTGAGTGTGAGGTGCATCCTCTTGGGGGCGTGGGTGTTTGGGGGTGAAGGCTTCCTATGAGATGTCGTATGGACTAGTATGATATATTGGTAAGAGTTTTGGTTCGACAGGGAGTCCGCCCTATGAGGCCTGAAGAATTCAACATGGATCTAATGTTCTTGGATCTCTACAGGAATTTTCCACCAGATTTTATGTCTCTTACTTGACATTTCATCAGAGCTAGTAGGGAACTAGCAGCGATGAGGGTTGCAGGGCATTATGGAGAAGAAAATGCATCAAATGATGAGGGTAGTCATGAGGATGATGAGGGTGATCATGATGATCGGTATGATGAGGGTGATGATCATGATCATGATCATGATCATGAGGATGGTGATGATGATGCTTCTAGTGGTCGTGCCACCCCATTGAATCATGGTTGTTAGGGTGTTGGTGATCCTTCTCGTGGTACAACTGCTCGTTAGTCACCTAATGATGTCGAGATTCTAGAGCTAGAGGATGTGTCATATGTTTCTCCTTAAAGAGCAAGTAGACCGCCTTCTCCTGTAGACGAGCCACATCCTTCTAGTCCATATCAACCACCTGTTTGTCAGTCTCCACCTCAATTGAGTTCGAAAGATGTACTTGGTGAGACAGTAGTAGACCATCCATCATATTGTATTGCAAACTATGCTGCATGGAATACTATGTCTATTGTATCGGATATTTTATTGTGCTTATTTTACTTCACGATATAGTTATTTGACTTCTTTGTATATATATATATATATATATATATATATATATGGTGCATTTTTTGTTCATGTTTATGTACATAATTTATATGTCGGTGTTGATGTGTATATTGTTACGTCATGTAAGATATGTTCATTTAATGTGCATATTGGTTTGTATGTGATAACAATTATTTGACATGAGCTTTATATTAATTTGAAGATGTGTGTGGTGATGATGTTAGATTACAATCTTTGTGTTTTGTTAGATATGATAACAATAATGATGCCCGGTTAGATTATTCAATTTTTGTGCTAGCTAATGACGTTTATATGTGTTACTAAAAGTGTATATAATTAGATGATGGTAGTGAATTCGAATGCTTATCTTAGATGATGTTTATGTTTGTTAGATGATTATCGTCATGATGTTTCATTTTATGAAACAATGATTATTATACATTATATATTGGTGAATTTATATGAAACTTTTATATATGTGATTGCATGTAAAATGACTTACTTTAAAAAAATGCAAAGATATTTTTATAAATTACAAAGTTTAGTATGGTTGAAACTATGATTGTAAAATTACGATAAATATTTTTCAATTGTTTAAATAGTTCATTGATATTCGATCTAAGTTAATTAATAAAATATTTCAATACTCACAACAATAAAATAATTTAAGGTAAAATAATTTAATTAGTTATTAAAAAGAGGAAAGATGTGTAACTCATTCAATTTTTAATATAAAATATTAATAATAATAAATTACTCGAAAATACAATTTAACTAATTCAATATTAGTTTATAAACTTAAGTTAGAATTTTTTTACAGCCTAGAATGTAGATCCATTTTAACCCTGGATCTACCAAGTGCTCAAAGTGATCAAATCTCTTGAGATGCAAACATCTTTTTGAGTAAAAATAGATTTGATCCCTGTAGGGGTTTGGTGGAGCTAGGGAGTTGGTATATTAATATATATGTAGTTGACGATATATGTACTTGACATTGAAATATTTTATTTATAACTCACGTTCTCCATATTAAAATATCAAAATATGGCCTCTCATATTTTTTTCCTATATGCATACATTCAATTATTTTTATTATTAATATTTTCTAAATTAGTATTACATATCAAATCCATAATAAAAATTAATAATTTTATAAATACCCCTCATACATTGAATTTGAAATCAACTATTAATAGAATAAGAATTCTCTCAATCTTCCTCACTAAAGTGAAAATATAAGAAAAAAATCAATTTAAATTACTTTGACTTTCATTACATAAATTATTTATAAAATTATGTTATTTAATATGGATATTGATATATTTTACTTATGGTTGTTAGTAAAATATTTTTTGTTATAAACATATTTTTGTTTTAAATATTACATGTAAATGGAACATAAAATTAATTACACATAATCTAATATCGATAAAACTATCTCTTGTCATGTGAAAAAAATATATTTTTTCCTTGTAGTAAAAAGTAAATTATATTTTTGTACTTATTTCATTTCTTCTTCATAATAAAAGATAACTTCTTTTTTTGACTTTTGGTTACATTATATGTCTATATAAAGTTACATAAGATTAAGGTGTAAAATCAAGCATTCTAATTATGGCCAACATCAATTTCTTTTCTTATTACTATTTATAATTTGTTAATTTCAATTATTATTTTACTATTTTTAATTGTAACTTTATGTGACAACTTAATTTATACTTATCAAAACTTCAAAACTTCTATTTTTATAAAAATTATTTTATTCCTAAAGTTATGAGATTTTCAAGCAATTTAAATTAAATCTTTATAGCAATTCTTACCATTTTAAATTAAAAAATTATGTCTCTAAAGATGAGGATCAAGAAATGTAAAATAAGGTTTATGATCAAGTTATTTGTACTTGGGGTTTTTCTCTATTGGAAGTTCTCCCTTAAAGATGCATGTGAAATTTTTTCTACTAATAAAGATATAACAATGTGATGCTATTTTTGTCCTTTATTTGCTATTGTAGTAGTTTAAATTTAACTAATTTTAATAATAAATATGAGTTAAATAATACAAATTAAATTATCACGAGATATTCACTAAAATTCATGTTTTTCACATTTCTTCTAATTAATATTACATCATATTCACAATGATAAAGACATGTCTACTTTAAATAATTTAGTTGCAAATACATAAAAAAAAGATATTTATTTTATATAATATAAACATGAAAAAAATGGCATTCATGTTTTTCACATTTCTTCTAGCTAATATGACATCATGTTCACAATGATAAAGACATGTCTACATTAAATATTTTAGTTACAAATACATACAAAATAGATATTTATTTTATATAATCTAAACACGAAAATAATGCATCACCAATTCTATTTGAAACTCAAACAAATGCCTCTTAATCACCATCACAAATGTTGTGCATTTGGTATGTTTTGATAGCACCAGTGCTATCATATTTACCCAACACACCGCCTAAATAATATTTAAAAATATAGCTATATATCGGTGGGTTAGATAATGGCAACGTTTTGTTCTAGTGCGAAAATGTTATACGTCATCATCGGTGCATAAGTGTGATGCACTGCTATGAAAATTTAAATTTGTGAACCAACATTGGGGCATCATAGGCAAGTCTCGAAGGCGGTTGTGTTTGACAGTGCACCTGATCTAGTGCATGACTGTGTTTTTGGTGCATCTATAGTTTTTTTCTTAAGTTAAATGTTATGTTTCCATATTAATAAATACACTATTTATTTAATAAATAAATTATATTTTATGTGTTACGATGGTGTATTTTATATATCAATCATGTAATAGAGACATCAGAAACAAAAATTGGAAATACTTAACGAAATAATGAAAACAAAAACCTACAACAATAGTATAAATAATGAAATAACACAAGTACATACAATTCTCCATTGTCATCACCTTGATTATCTTCCTTGTCACTTGGCATGATAACACTATTGTTCTCAAAAACATATTTTGATCTAAGGTCATGTCTTAATACAAACCACCAATCTTTATCTAACACATCTAGGTAAAAAAACACTTGGTTTCAATGTTTTGGGAGAACATGAGGCTCCTTAACTTCATGCCACATCTTTCTAGAGTTGACAGGCATCAACGTACTATCACAATATTCCTTTACATTATTTTGATCAAAGGTGTCCCACCACTTGCACCTAAAAATAACACATTGGAATGAACATAAGTCCACTTGAATCATATCGTGTATCTTTCCAACATAACCTAATGTCCCTTGCATTAGGTTTTGATCATGGTGGCTATCAAGACTAGATTGATTTAACTTGAATTCCACTGCATAGTACTGTGTCATACATCCATTATCGACATTCTCCATGTAAAAATGACTTACATATTCCCACATAGATGGGAACAAATGCACTTATAAAAAAATTGA
This sequence comes from Pinus tabuliformis, assembly GCA_031772625.1. Classification (NCBI taxonomy): domain Eukaryota; kingdom Viridiplantae; phylum Streptophyta; class Pinopsida; order Pinales; family Pinaceae; genus Pinus; species Pinus tabuliformis. The sequence goes on along the minus strand of CM062807.1, from coordinate 865,673,087 downwards.
AAAAATCATAGTGTTATGTGTCTAATAACCCGAACATATATATATATATATATATCACAATTCAAAGGTGCAATATGAAGTTAAAATTGTACAGAATGAGATTATAATTACCAAGTTACTGCACCCAATACCTATGTTTAGCTCATCCTTTTCAACATGCAGGTAATGATTAGATGCACCATATTTCTCTCTCACTTGATCAACAACCCAACTATTAGGGCATGTCATTGGCATATTTTCTTTTAAATGATCAGGATAAGGCATGGTTCTACCATGCAAATAGTTGAATTTTTTCCTGTCAGTGTCTCATTTCCTCCTATTCTCTTCGTACAATGTGACCCATGGTTGTGTCGGTTCCATATCGTAAAGAATGAATTTTTTGATGGCTTCAATTCCTAAATTTGGTGATGAAATCAAACCAACGTACAGAATGAGATTATAATTACCAAGTTACTGCACCCAATCCCTATGTTTAGCTCATCCTTTTCAACATGCAGCTAATGATTAGATGCACCATATTTCTCTCTCACTTGATCAACAACCCAACTATTAGGGCATGTCATTGGCATATTTTCTTTTAAATGATCAGGATAAGGCATGGTTCTACCATGCAAATAGTTGAATTTTTTCCTGTCACTGTCTCATTTCCTCCTATTCTCTTCGTACAATGTGACCCATGGTTGTGTCGGTTCCATATCGTAAAGAATGAATTTTTTGATGGCTTCAATTCCTAAATTTGGTGATGAAATCAAACCAACGTATCTATATATATATATATATATATATATATATATATATATATATATATATATATATATATATATATATATATAGATAGATAGATAGATAGATAGATAGATAGATAGATAGATAGATAGATAGATAGATAGATATATAGTACGTATGAGATCAAAATATGCATTAATATGAGGTTCAATTTGAATAGTTAATGTCTAGTAGTTTGACAAATGATAATCATGCACTTCATCTTTATCATGCGCCTCTTTCCATTCATTTCAAGTAGCTCCAATTATTTTTTTCATCCCTTTCATCGTCCCAAATCATCGCACCTTGTGTGCTGTCGATATGCCTAATGTACTCACTGGCATAATGGAAAGTCTCATACAATATATACCCCTCCTCCATAGACCCCTTTATTTTTTCCCTTTGTCGAACAAAACCTTCCAATTTCTTGATGTACCTCTCTAAGAAGAATATCCAACGACAAGAAAGGACTCCAACTAATTCAACCTTATCTACTAGGTGAATTAGAAGATGAGCCTACAAGTCCATGAAACTCATTGTTTGTTCCTTCTCAAACAAGCAAACAATCTAAGTTATCTCTTAACGTCACCGTGGAATGCTAGCCATATGAATCTCCTTTGATGTGATCCAATGTACAAAAGTGGGTAGTTTAGGTATGGCATGTCATAGGTATTGGGGAAAGTCATGGTTCACACACCCATGCACGCGCAGAGGATAATTACATTGCACAGTAAATAGTACATTATACAAAACTGGATTATAAAATATCCTATTACATAAAGATAAAAGAAATAATAAAATCATGTTTTTGAGATACATAATCTTAGAAGGTTGAAATAGACATGTTATTTCAACCCTGAAAAATGGTCATCCATAGCGAAGCAATGTCATAGTGAAGACCGATATAAAAAAGGGACCCTCACATTCATTATAACTCCCTTTTCCAAATAAATATCATGTTTCTTTAATAACCATGGGAGATCACCTTCCTTGAAAGATGAAGAGGAGCCAACATATCCTCTAGTTTTTTGTCTTGGCCACTGTTTCTTTTTAGTTTTTGAAGAAATAAGATCTCTCCTAACAGCTAATATGTCACTTTGTTTTGATGATATGTATCTCCATAAAGAAGACGAAACATTTTTAAATATATGCATGGAATCTAGTAAGTGAGAAACCTTAATATGATTACAATATGGGAGCTCATAAAAGACAATTTTTCTTTTCATCCCAATGGGAAATTTCTCAACATAGGTGTCGAAGAAATTTGTATGATTGAACAAAGGCTCCCAATTTGAGTTGAACAATTCTGCAAACTCCTTCTCCTTGTCTATCTCATATCCTCTAATCGATCAAGTAGATGTCATTATTGTAGGGCTCTGGGTTCTCTCTCGTTTACCATTGAAAGCAAATTTTTCTCTTTTGTAAGGGTGTTCTTCTAGGAGGAATGCCCTGAAGCAGTCATACACTACCTTCTGTAGGTGTTTTAACCACCTATCATTTAGAAAAGGTCCACAATATTTACATCCATGATACCCTTTTGTTACAAGACTTGCAAAATTATTGTATACATGCCAAGATGTTATCACCCATAAAGATCTGAACAATTGCAACGAATTAAATTAAAATGCGAAAAAATATTGTTACTAAATAAATGAATAAGAATGTAGTTTACCATAGTAAACTCCTGATCCAGGATAATCATGTATGGTGTAAGCACACATTCCATACAATGTAAAACTCCTCTCTGTTGTGATGGGTCTTGATACATTGTACACATGTATCCATTCTGATAATTCCATAAATTCATCTACCAATGGTTGTAAGTTGACATCCATATTATTCACTTGTCTTCTATCAGGGACCAAAAGAACTAACATAAGATGTTCATTGTTCATAGACAACCATGGATGGATATTGTTATTGATCACTACTACACGCAAAACACAATAGTTGGTGTTTTGGAGGGAATATGGGTTGACACCATCTATGATTGTGCTGAGTCATAGACTTCGTACTTCATCCTTGAATTTTTCAGGACATGTATCCTCTATGTGCTTAATTGCTATTGAATCTATTGGGATTCTCATAGATCCTTAATCACTTTTGTGTGAGCCATGCCACCCGTGCAACATAGCTAGTTATTTACAACAAAAGAGTATTTGAATCCTTGGTTTTATAGGCAAGCACCTCAATATATTATGAAGATGACCATGTGATTTAACCCTTTTTTTAATTACGGTACTTGTCATGACCACATTGCAAACATATCTCTTTGTCTGTGTATTATCCTCTATATAGAATATAATCATTTAGATGGGCATGATATGATATGTATTCAACACCCAACATTTTCAACAACATGTTTGCCTGTACGTAACTACCATGAAATACATTATCACTCAAGAGAACCATATCTTTGAATATCTTGCACCTTGTGGGGAATATAATTGCAAAATATAAATATTTAACATTCATAAAATTGAATATTATTAAATTTGATTGTGTGACAAAAAATAAGCAACTTGATCGATCATGTGAGTCAATTACCTCAATACTGTTGAGAAAGATGCATTCAACATGCCAAACTTTTCTTTCACGTTGTACACTAACATCATTGTCCCCAACTACATAGACTTTGAATTTCCGCCAAGTCTAAAGAGAGGGGTTGTGGAAAATGATTCTAGGCTTTCAAATAAGGTATCAATGACATGACCATCATCCCTAGCTCATCATTCTGGAATGCATCTAACAACATTGCCTCCATGGCAGTGGTATCCTGTAAGTAATCGTCCATACCAACCTCCATTTGGTTATCTCCATTGCTAACTTATGATGAAGAACTACTATTGTTGTAGTCATTCCTAATTGGTGAATCTGGACATAGTGGGAATTGAATAGGTGGTTGATTCAACTATTCTTTATATGTTTACTCTCTGAGTTTTTCTCTAAATGTAAGATTCTGTCATTTTGACGTTGTAGCGAGGTGCACAGGAAGATGGTAACTGAGTCACTGAACATTAGTAGAATCCTAATTTCAAAAAATATTGAATATCACAGTACAATATCAATAATATTAGTAAGCATGACAATTCAATTGGTTTGTTTAAAGTTGAATACACCAAACAATTATTACCATTGTTAATTTACAATTGTGGCTAAAATATGTCATGTTCCAACTAGTAGGGTGAAGAGGTTGTCCATTTTTATCTACCAATTGCTTTCGATATGCTTTTCCTAATAATAGTTTCTGACGTTTTTGAAAATAATATGGAGTAATATTTTCTACAGCTGAACTAGATTCTGAATCTGGATCCTCCAAATAATTTCATACATTTTTATTCAAATTGACATGGATGAAAATAAAAAAACTCAATTAGATAATTGAAATATAAATAAGATATGAACTTAATAGAGATGGAAAGGGAGAAGTTTGCTAAGGATTTTGATGAGCAATATAAAGTGAGATGGAGTTTGAAGAATTGACCATTTTATATTATTGAGATTGAGAAAAATCAAAAATAAATTTTCTATGAACATCTAAATTAATATCGGTATAACCACAATCTAAATTTCAATATAGTTTGGAAACCAATTTTCAAGAATAAGACGACTTTAAGCAGAAAATGTATATTATAAAATGTTGTAATTCATGTGGATGTGTCCTAAAAGATAATTTAAAATTAATATGCCTTTTAACCCGAAATAAATTTTCAGGTATCTTTTAAACTCCACTAGTGCACTAATCAAAATAAACTGCACTAATTTATTTAAATAATAATGCATCGATAAATTCAAATAACACCCACACTCATTTCTGACCTTCTGAAAAAATAACAAATAAGTTATCATATCAATGCTCTTTCCCATAAAAACACAATAATACATTTAAATAGAAAACAACACCAGTATGAAACTATTTTACAAATTTATAAGATAAAAATGAGTTACACCATTTCAGTGTTCTTTTAAATATATACTCCACCTTTGTGTTAAAATAATAATTTCACTGTATCATGAATTCGAAAAAAAATCAAGTTTGCGTGTTGAAAAAATATGGAGCAGTGGGCTTTTTATATAAACACATTGGTCCACTTGAGTATCAAATACCTCGATGTGCATTTTTTTAAATAATAAGCTCATCGATAAGTTTAAATAACATCCACACTCATTTCTGACATTCTGAAAAAATAACAAATAAGTTATCTGTGCTCTTTCCATAAAAACACAACGCTACATTTAAATAAAAACAACACCAGTATGAAACTATTTTACAAATTTATAAGATAAAAATGAGTTACACCATTTCAATGTTCTTTTAAATATATACTCCACCGTTGTGTTAAAAATAATAATTGCACCGTATTAGGATTTCGAAAAAAAAATCATGTTCGTGTGTTGAAAAAATATGGAGACCCACAGATATCATTGCGCTTTTTATATAAACACACTGGTCCAGGTATCGAACACATCTATGTGTGGAGAAATTGAAAAAAAAAACATGATGTTTTTTGGCCAGAGATATATATATTGTGTAGTAGCAACAAAATATTTTGGAGTAGTAGAATTATTTAGAAGATCACAAACTAAAAGGTATGATGATTCACTCAAAAATCTACATAGTAAATTTTAAATTTTATTTATTATTTTACTAATAATTTTTTTTACAATTTACGTTAGAGTTTAATTAAAAGAGAAATCATTTGAAAGAGAAGATCATATGAGAACTGTAAAATATTTTGGATCCATCAAAAGATCAAAAGTTGAAAGAAATGATGATTCACTCAAAATTATGGATAGCAAGAATTTTAAATTTTACTATTAAAACATTTTACAATTTTTGTTATATTTATGCACCATTTAAAAAATAAATAAAAACCTTGTATAATAAAAAAAAAATACTATAGATTTTACTAGTTAGATTTTTATGATCTTTGTTTCTACTTAACTTTAATTAAAATTTAGAAATAAATAAATAAATCAATATTTACCTTAAACACGTGCTTCTTCTTGCAAAAATTTCACAAAGTTTTAACTTTTTTTAATAGTTCACAATTAAGGTTTTTCAATTTAGACATTTTAGATTTAATAGATTTCTTTACTTACTATATATAAAGCGTTTTACATATAAAGTAGGAGAATCACTTATTAAATTAAATCTAAACCTTATTAGCCTTCTCCAATTTTTTTAAACTATTATATCTTGCCCATGTGCCATATGTAACATAACACACCCGTGCTACTTGAGTAATACAACGCACCAGTTATAATTAGTAAATTATAACAGTTTTTGTTTTGTTTAATATGTTCATCATTGCTCCAAGTGTAATATAACACATGGACATTCGTCTTCTTAAAATAACTGTTAACTCATTGCAGTGCATTGAGCATTATAAATAGCACCGTCATCCCTCTCTAATTTTAAGAAACTACGGTATGTTTACGTGAACAACACCACACATTATTATATTATAACACTTTGGATTTTGTAAAATATTTGTCTATTCTTAATAGCATCCTTAAATCATTCCATTGAGTTTAGCCCTACAAATCGCACCATCATGCCTGTCTTTTTTTTTAATGGTTATATGGCGTGTGGTGTGCCCTATGTAATATAACGCATAAGGGCTACCTTAATACTTCGACACCCTGGTATATTATAACATTTTCGATTCTATCCCATTCGTTTGTCGTTGTTCGTGGTGTAATATAATACTTTGATGCATTTGTTCTTAATAGCACCATTAAATAAGTGTAGTACGTTAGACTTATGGATCACACCATTCTAATTATAAAAATTAATTTTCTAATAAAGTTTTGAATAATTAAATCTTGTTCTCTTTAATCTCATAAATGCATGGATGAGTTTATTTATATAAACATATCGGTTACTAGAGAATCTTTTCTCAAAATTATTTGATTTGTTTGTAGAATATATCTAATCGCTTTTCGATTGGATGATACGAGTTATATATTGATAAAAAAAATGAAGGTTTTAAGTAATAAAAATATTAATATCAAAAAGTCAGAGAAGGCAAGATTTTTGTAAATTCCTCACAAAATTAATAAGTTTGAAGTGTATATAAGTGCAATTAATATGTATTAGTTGGTGTGTGTAATGTAGAATCACAAAATGAAGAAGGTCGATAAGATTATATCTATTTAAGTGCAAAAAGCATAAAATAATGATAGGAAAATAGTTGAATGATGAATTAATTGAATAAAAATTACATTTCAATATGATTTTTTTTATTTTTTATTTTCATTAATAATATAATTAACAATATTAGATAACATGTTTCAAATAATATATTAATTCATATATGTTTAATGTTCTATAGGGAGCAAGAACTAAAGAAAATATCAATGTGGTTCTAAGAGAAGAAAAATTATGGAACATGTAAATGACGCTGAATTGGTCCTTAGCTCATCTCGAGTGGTGTTAGAGGTTAATAAAAAGGGGCAAATTTTTTATAGAACTAAGAGGGATCTATTGGAATGATAGTATAGACGTACTTTCCACTTAAAATAAAAAAATCAATATAATTATTTTAAGAATGAAATTATATCTAAAGTGTAGGAAGTGTTTCCAAAGCAATGGTCAATAAGACTTGTGAAATATACAATAAAAAAATATACAACAACAAAATATAATCATTCAAAAAATAATTTTACCAATTCTATAAAATCATTTTTCATAATTATACATATATAAGTAATTTATTAATATCAATTTTGTTATATTTAATTTCCATATATTACATCAAACACTTGCATTTAAAATCTTATTTTTTCATATATTACATCAAACACTTCAATTTAAAATTATTTATTAATTATATCATATAAATAAAAGATTAAATAAAATAACAATGTATTTTTATACTAATTGTTATATATTAAATTCCTATATCTAATGAATTTGTTATGCATTTGTTAAATTCTACCAATTCACTTCACTGTCCATTAAGTCTTTTTAAACAAAAGTAATTCTATTTAGAATCTCAAAATTTTATAAGCTCTCCTATATTCGTGACAAAATTCTATTGTGAAACTTTTGATCGGTGGTAAAAATTGAGAGTGACATATTGAACACCTAGAAGGTCGTGTTAGATATGGTGTTAGATATGCATCCCAGCTCGACGATAGGTAGTTGGCAAGATCCGTTATCTTTTCGTGTCAAAAACCTCTTCATATGCATTGATTTTCGTGCACTATAATGGTTTCCACGGAAATCTGTGAAAGATGTTTAATCGTCTTCACGGAAATCTGTGAAAGATGTTTTGTCATATATAGTGGAGTATAGTTAATATTGTATGGTTAATGTTCACATGAATTATATGTTTATCCTAAAATAGCGTTTAACGGCTAAATTATTGGAGACTATGAATGAAACGAGGATACAAATATTGAACTATTTTTTGGATGTATTACGACTAGTCCAATTTAAAGTATAAATTATTGTTTTGGTGATTAGTAAGGAAATTTTTGTTGGAGAATATAATTCCAATAACTTGTTAGGTGGTATTTGTTCATCTAATCGTTTTATTTCAGTTTTAGTTAGTCTAGTTTTCATTTTATTTTAATCTCACTGCAATCATATAATGTTGATGTCTCAATTGTAATTTTATTTAACTCATTTGTAATATTGAGAAGAACAACTCTTTCTTCCGCATTTTGTTTTTATTTCTTATCATGCTATCATCGCATAAAACTCCATAGTAGAAACCAATAATTTGAAGAGGAAAAACCTTTATTGTTTTCAAAAAGCTAGCAACATGAATCGAGTTATGTAAAGGGAACGAAGCAACTCATTATCTAACATCAGTGGAAAGGGAAAGTGAAAATAAGTTTTTAAGTTTATCGAACTATGTAAAGAGAACGAAGCAAGTCATTATCTAACATCAGTTGAAAGGGAAAGTGAAAATAAGTTTTTAACTTTCTCTTTATATTTTTTTTTGAATGATCGACGCACCCCTCCATGGTCAGAAAGTGCGTCGACCCTCCAAAACATAATTTTCTTTATGTCTCAATGCACTACGTGTTTATCGTGAACGATGCTCACCTTACAAGTAAACGCCATGGCAAATTTTGCGAGTTAGGGAGAAAATTCGGGTCAACGTGAAGAGCTCAAGGTTCAAAGGCTCACGTTCAAACGTGCACTCATTTAAATGGCGGTTCATCTTTTTATGAGCCTGAACAGTGATTCAAATTTTTTTATCCCGACGCCTCCTTTTAAATGTTACTTCAATATTTTTTTAAAGAATTATGAAAAGGTCTTTTAAGCTTTTTTAAGTTTAAAATGAAAAATTTCTTTTAATATTTCTTTAAAAGGAGCTCGATAATTTAGAGGAGCATTATTCCAATGGGATCTAGGCATTGTGATGTGCGTTGTTTTTTTTTTGCGTAAGTTTTGTGAAAATTTTGTATTAGTAAATAATTTATGCATGTGTCTATTATGTGGAATTATGTGGAAGTTAAGAAGTAAGCAAGCCACCATAAATTTTTTTTATTGCACATAGTTGTTAGGTTTGATGTTTGATTTGCTGGTTGAATCGTAGCGAGTCACCATTTAACAAATGGGAAAACACAAGAGGTTAAGAAAGTCGAAGTAACAACTAGAGATGTATGATTTTTTCTTGAAAGAATTGCAAGTGAAGAGGTAAAGGGATGTCTTTTCATTGAAATGTATAAAACAATCTGTAGATAACAACATTTTTCACCTAATTTCATATGCCAAGAAAGCTAAGGAGGCCTAGGATACCCTTGAAAAAAGTTTTGGTATAAGGGGGAGAAATCCATCTAAAGATACAATTTTGTGAATTTAGCAACAAAGCTTGTTGATGACAGTGAAGTTTTGATTGGAGAATCAAATGTTATGGTTAATGCAAAAAATCAATTTGTTGATGTTAAATTTGATGTATATATGTTGCCTCATGATTTATGGTTGTAGATGATGCAACATAAACATCATATTGACATGATGTTATTTGGTGATATAATACCACTTCAATCTAAAAACCCAGTGGAAGAGACAAAGACAGATAGAAATAGAGATAGAGGCAGAGGCAAAGAAAGAATCCCATAAAGAGGAAATAGAGACAAAGGTAGAAGCAGAGTTGGAAGTGCAATAGTAGAAAAATATCATTATAGAGAAGAAGGAACATAAACAATGTGGTTTTGCAAATATTTTTAATTCTAAAATTGATTTCTAGTGTGCAGTTACATAGAACCATTATGAAGAACAGTGAAAGTTTATTTGAAGCATGGCTTGTGACACCATGCCTTGATAAAGTCTGTATACAAGTTGCAGAAATGCATGTTGAAGACATCTTGGGTGATGAGAATATTAATGAAATGTTTAGGTATTGGATTCCCGAAGAATCTTTTTATTATTATAAACTTATGTTGCAGAAAATCGATGATGAAAAATGCACTACAAAAGATAATATGTGGTGGGATCCCAGATACAAACCCTTTTCTTAAAGAGGTCCAGGACATGCTTAGACAACCTAGAAAAATTGAAGACCTGCACCTGCAAATGAAGAAACTGAAATATGAAGCCTACAACAAGAAATAAAAGTTGAAACAACTAAGAGGCCAAGGATCTGGAAGAAGAGAAGAAGGAAAGTAAATCTAGTTGAAGTCATTTTTTTAAAATCGTAAGCCTAGCTATGAAATAGACCAACATGAATCCTAATTTAAATTTTTATGTGGTTGTAATTAAGGGAAAGTATTGGATAATATAATTCCAACCACTTGTTATCTGGCACATTCATCCATCTAAGTCTCCTATTTCAATTTCAGTTAGTCCTGCTCTATTGAGTTTAGTTTAGTCTCACTTCAATCATTTATTGTTGATGTCTTCAATGTAATGGTTTTTTTTTTTGTTGCATGTGGTTAACAAGCACCCTAGTCAGTGAGTGATCGCTACGTCCACGGAAAAATATGGGCGATAGCTGGGCTAAATCACCCCTTGGCCTATTGCAAGACCTGACCCCGAGGGCTTTGGGTGGATTCGACTCTGTGACCTCCCGATGGCGAGGCACGGTTTTCGACCAACTGAGCTAACCCTTGGGGTTGTCTCCAATGTAATGTTATTTAACTAATTCATAATATTTAGAAGAGAAATCCTTTGCTCCACATTTGTTTTCATTTCTTGTCAACTCTTGTTGTCCTTAAAGTGATGGGAAAGAACAAGAGCCTTGGGCCAGATGGGTGGCCTGTGGAACTTTTCCTTCGCTTTCACAACATCATGTTGGGGGATCTGACATTGATGGTTGATGAGTTGAGACTAACGGGGATAATATTGGGACTGATTAACTCCACTTTCCTTACCCTCATATCCAAGGTATCCAATCTTAGAAATTTTGTTGATTATCGACCCATTACTCTCTGTAATTTGGTATATAATATTATATCCAAGGTCATTACCAATAGGAGGAAAAGATAAAATAATATATTGACCATATAATAAGGAGTAAAAGGAAATATATATATATAAAAGAAAGTATTGTTTATAGCATATATTAGCGAATTGAAAGTAAGTAAAAGAAAGAAAGAAGTAGCGGTAGCACAAAATGGAGGCAAAACATAAGTGACAATATCCTAATAGCACAAAATTCGTGAGAGTGGAAAACCCTAAATTCATTCGAACATCCATTTAGCAATAGTCATCGATGAAAGAGGTGGGCTTTGAGGGGTGGATTTAGTGGAACCATAGATTCAATCAGATCTAAAAATGACACTAACTGAACCCGTGAAGGTCCTCGTATGCGCTTTAGTTGTTTTGTTTTTTTAGGGCCAGCTGCTTTTATCTTCCGAGCGTTGCACCCCAAGATTTCAACAAGGTTAATATTCAACACCTGTATGCATCAGTTGATAGGGTTTCTTTAGTTTTTGGGACCCCAAGCCCTTTAGGGGATTTGTAAATATCTTTTATTTTTAGCAAGAAAATTGGGTTTTGGTTAGATTTTATCTTGCTAAATTACAACGTGGAGATCACGAGTTCAAGTCCTACGATATTTGTTCACATACTCATGATCCATGTCATCATTCGAAATCACCATGGTTTCTATATGTTGGCCTCGCCGCTTTAAATTTATTGTTTTCATTAAGAATAATATCGTAGTCATTTTCTATTTCCATGTTTTGAATACTGTTTGTCACAGATATATTCATTGGCATGTTATGAACCCGAGATTGGCTTGAGTTCTTTTTCTTTATCTTTTTCACTATTTCGTGATCTTTGTAGGATCTATATCATCATTCCAGCCGAAAGTTGAGCGTGTAGGTTCTTTTCTTTCAAATGATGAATATACATAGACTGATAATATTCAAGCCTGAATTAGCAAAAATCAAGGTGGTTAACGTATTAGGATCAAGATAACAAAGAAGAGTCACTATCTGAAAAATCATTGTATTTATTATGCGTCTCGTGTCATAGGAATGAGTGAGTCTCCTCGTTCAGTAACTACTACATAGGCTTGCCTCTACCATAGTGGCAGATCGCTATTGAGGGGAAAACTTAATGAACACAACTAGATGTATGTGGGATACATTTGTAATAAACATATGATTTGGTTTCTTACCAGAATTATATGGATTAAGTGGGATAGGTATGAAATGGACAAGGAGTGAAGGGTATGGATTAAGTGGGATAGGTATGAAATGGACAAGGAGTGAAGGGTATAACATGTGGCAGTACTATATGATTGAAGATATGAACCAAACGGAAAAGAGAGTCATGAAATAAATATATCTCTTGAGATTGGCTACCTTTTGCTAACTCATTCGAACTTATGCTAAAAATGATCAAATCTATTTACTCAAACGACAATGGATTTCCTTAAACGAAATTGTTCTCAATTTTGAAGGACTTTGAATATTATGGTTATAAAATACACCTAACATTTCGATAGAATTTAGATTCATTGTATCATGTCAATTCAATGTCATAAAAGTTGATAATGATATTGAATTTAGTTTTATTTATATTACATGAAAATTGTTTTATTGTTATATTTTAATTTTTTTATCAGTTATCTCACATATGGACAAAACCTAATACTTGTGAAATATAAGTGAAAAATTAGATTCCATGGTTTAGTTTGTTTCTCAGTAAAAAATACATACCCTTAGGGGAGAAACATAACAAAAACAATTGAATGACTATGCAATACATCCATCATAAGTCATTCAATACATCCATTATAAACTTAGGATGTGGTTTCTTATATGCATTTTCAATTTTGGTTGTGCATTATGAGTAAACATTATTATATTTTCCTTCAAAATTAAAAATACAATGATAAGTGGGTGTAAATATTAAAAAATATTATGTATATAGATAAATTCATAGAGATAGGACACTTCTCATAAATGTGGCGGTTTAGATCATAGAGAAATAAAAAATATTATGTATATAGATAAATGCATAGAGATAGGACACTTCTCATAAATATGGTGGTTTAGATCATAGGGAAATCACAGTGAACACAATTTATTTTTTAAGACTCATTTAGGGTCTATGGTTCCATGGGTAGAAAATGAGCATGCGAATTTTACCATGTGAACTAGAAGTACATCAAGGGGAGTAGTTATTTCAAGGAGGCCAACTATTTGAGCTCAGACTAGTGAACAATCTCATTTACTAAGTAATTTTGTTCCTTCAAGTCTTCGTTCTTCAAGTTCTATAGTTGAGCCTAAGAGATCTTCAATATCAAGAAATCCATCTATGAGGAGTCAACAAAAGAATTTTTTTAGAAATTTCCAACTTCTCTTCGTAGACTCACAAGATAGGAGGTGATAATATATTTAATGTGTGAGAGCAGTTATACAATGGATTTTTTGTTCAAATAACGAATACGCTTTAAGATTTTATGATACATATTTATGTTTTCTTAAAGACATAGAAATAAAAAAATTCATCATTATTACTATATTTATCGGTAAACATGATTTAATACGCTAAACAATACCAAATAAATGTTCCCTTATGAAAATGTTGAGAGAAGGGCAATCTCCGTATTATCGTTTTTTACTATTTGTGAATACTTTTTGCATTTGGAGGTGGCAATAGATTTCTCAATTTTGTAGTGTTCTTATTCTGAACTATTAATTTGTTTTGTTTTGTATCTAAATTCAAGAAGTTTATGCTTTCCATTTTTCCTACATATTATTATTTAATTGGTGTGTTTGTATCATCAATGTGTTTCATTATACGCAATCAATCTTGTCTTCATAATTTGGAGAGAGAAAATGAATTTCAGTTGGCCTTTGTGAGGGCGAACAATAACGATGTGTAGGAGGCATCTCATCATGTATATTCTCTTACCAGGAAGATAATTGCCTCAACCTATTGTGTAAGTCCTCTATTCTTTGATCATTTTTAGAGACTTTGTTAAAAGATAAATAGGTGATTGAGTGCCAAGTGTGATTCATTCCAATTTTGATAGATGCCAAGGTTAGCCATAACTTTGATTATCCTACAATAGTGACGAATATCAAGTTAAAATAAAAGTTAAAATAAAAACTACATTAGAGACATGGTTGGTTCAGTGTTAGCCGTTCTCAAACTAAAAGACATATTTTAGAGCCAATGATGTCTTCTAGAAACAAATGCAATCCCTGCTAACATGAATATGAATGTCTTGATGATTGACACCTAATCATCAGGATTGGGTGAATAAATATAGTCAATGTAAATAAATAATAAGAGATATGAACAGTCATCAGGAGATGAAGTGAACAGTCTCCCTCATGTATATAAAAAATACCAACCTAAAGGAATAATATGAACTGATTTTTTTTGAAGAGTTACTGCCTGTTCTGACATGGTATCAGAGCTAGCTTCCAAAATTAGCTTTTGTGTAACTCCTAGTGTCAGTTTCCTACCTATATTCTGCCTATTTTACAGAACTCACACCTCTGCCTGGTGTCAGTTTCCTCAAGCCTTCTCCAACCATCCATACAGTGTCATATACATTTTATATTCCCTCTAAACAATCCACCCTCCAACGGTTCTTCTAGGTGGTATCGCTGGTCTGACCTGCTCGCTGGAATCGCTGGAAATTTAGTGGTATTTTTACTATCCTGGTACCATAGGGCCTCTTTGCTACTCGATCCACTCTGGCCTCCACTTCTTGAAGCTAAGCTTCTGTACTAGTTATCACTAGCTTTTTAGACTCTGGTCTTCCATTATCTATGTTTATATTTTCATCTTCCATTCTTATAAGTCAAATATTTCTGATTTAGTGAGCTGACTCCTAAAAGACCCGGAGAGTTTTTGTTTCCATTGTTTCTGATATATTTCACATTTGGATCTCAATAAAGGAAAAAGGATGGCATTGCATATATTTCCGCTGTGATACCTTGTTCGAATGATGCTCTCTATTAGTTGACCTATAATTTGACATTGTCTCCATCTAATGGTATGAATTTTATTTTCTTAGTTACATACAATTTCCTTTTGTATCCATGGGTAACTGCAATCCCATTACACCATAAGTATGATTTCCTCCATCAAATGAACCTCTGAACATGCAAAGTGGCTAATCCAATGTCTTTTCAGCTCCATGATATATCGTTGTTGCTGTAATGTTGTGTTCTGGCAGTGGTATTTTTTGTGATTGTTCTTGTTGTTGATGAGATTTTCTGGATGTATACACAGTGAATATATTTTTGTCACTTTTTTTGGCAACACTGTGGTATGTAATAGGTGAATATTGATATTTGCACTGTACATTGAATGTATGCTCTCCCATGTATCAATGGAGTGATCTTGTTTAACGCTACCATATATGTGTTCTTTAAACACTGCCATATTCTATACTTTAATGTTGTCCAGATGAATGTGAATTGACATTTGAATTTGATGTCTCATCATATTAGATGTCTATTTTTTCCCATTAAGAGTAAAATTTTGTAGCAAAAGTTTTTGTTACAGAATGAATTCAATCATATCCGTTGTGGGAATAGTTCTCACTGGCAAGGAGAACTATCCTGAGTGGTCCCAGATGATAAAACACACCCTCATTTTCAATGAGTTGTGGAAAGGAGTGTGCATTGGAGACAAAGACAAATAGCCAGAACATCCCACCTCAGACAAAGAACTCACCATTTGGGAAAATAAGAACAACAAAGCCTATGCATTAATTGTAGCATCTATAAGTGAAGAGGTCATGCGCCATATTACGCCATTTTCAACTACTTTTGAAGCCTTACAAAAGTTGAAAGCACTCTATGACTCACATTCTGCACTGGAAGTTGTTCAACTCACGATTAGACTCTTCACTCTTTGTTACAGGGAAAAGTGTCTATATAGAACTACTCTATCCCACTATGGTGTGACAGCTGCCTTAGAAACAAACTGAGAAAATCTACTTTCGTTTTTCCTTTATGAATTATAGATAGAGAGGAACAGAAAGACCAACCTCTGTCTTGCGCTAATCTCCTCATTTGATTCCTCTCTTCTTTGATAGTCTTCAGCTACCTGCTCCCTTGCACGCCCATCTTCACAAAGTACCTGTAAGATCACAGAAGCATAGCACTATACAGAGACATGGATCTATAATCATAAACAATCTGGGATCAGATGTAAATTGACCATACAAATGTAGCAAGCATCAATGACACAAAAGCATGGACGAAAACTCGAATAGCTTTTATTGATAAACAAAAAAAGAGCCAAGAGGAGTTACAACTAGTTGTTCTGACCTAGCATCAACCTCCCCAGCAGAGTCGCCATTTTGTTACAGGGAAAAGTGTCTATATAGAACTGCTTTATCCCACTAAGGTGTGACAGCTGCCTTAGAAACAAATAGAGAAAAGCTAGTTTCGTTTTTCCTTTATGAATTATAGATAGAGAGGAACAGAAAGACCAACCTCTGTCTTGCGCTAATCTCCTGATTTGATTACTCTCTTCTTTGATAGTCTTCGGCTACCTGCTCCCTTGCATGCCCAGCTTCACAAAGTACCTGTAAGATCATAGAAGCATAGCACTATACAAAGACATGGATCTATAATCATAAACAATCTAGGATCAGATGTAAATTGACCATACAAATGTAGCAAGCATCAATAACACAAAAGCATGGAGGAAAACTCGATAGCTTTTATTGATAAACAAAAAAAGAGCCAAGAGGAGTTACAACCAGTTGTTCTGACCCAATATCAACCTCCCCAGCGGAGTCGCCATTTTGTTACAGGGAAAATTTTCTATATAGAACTGCTCTATCCCACTAAGGTGTGACAACTGCCTTAGAAACAAACAGAGAAAAGATACTTTTGTTTTTCCTTTATGAATTATAGATAGAGAGGAACAGAATGACCAACCTCTGTCTTGCGCTAATCTCCTGATTTGATTCCTCTCTTCTTTGATAGTCTTCAGCTACCTGCTCCCTTGCACGCCTAGCTTCACAAAGTACCTGTAAGATCATAGAAGCATAGCACTATACAAAGACATGGATCTATAATCATAAACAATATAGGATTAGATGTAAAATTGACCATACAAATGTAGAAAGCATCAATGACACAAAAGCATGGAGGAAAACTCGAATAGCTTTTATTGATTAAAAAAAAAAGAGCCAAGAGGAGTTACAACCAGTTGTTCTGACCCAGCATCAACCTCCCAGCAAAGAAGCCCCTCTTCACCTCAAACAAAGCTTAGATCACCCAACAATCTGATGTTTGTCTCAAGAAACCAACAACAATTCCTTACAATATGCAAAATTCCAGACTCTGGATCTCTGGGATGAGGGATCCATATATAGAGGTTTGTAATAGAGATGAGTGAGCTCATGATTTGATTAGTGTCCTCCCTTTGATAGTTCTTGCTTCCACTTGGAGATTGATGGTCTCTTACTCATCCTTGGTCGAATTCAGTGAGGCAACTGTCATAGGAGAAGATTCTGGAAGCTTCCATTGCCTCTCCACCTCGCGGAATGACACTACCATTTGCCATTTCTCGCCCATCGCACCCCACAGAAGGGATTTTTGAAATGCAACACACCCACACAGAGTATTTAGGTGAGATACAACACACTTAGCCAGTGGAGCAGCTGAAATGATCCTGTTTTGACCAATTCTGAGCAGTTTTTCATGGAGAACTTCTGGGAGAAGCTGTAATCTGTTGACCTTGTTATTTTAGGGGTTAGAACAACACTTTTAGGGACTTAGGAGCCTTTGGTTTATGGACATTTCATGCTTGGGGTTGTAGGGCCCAAAAATGTCTATAACAGTTGCCCCCTAAAGCATGAGGTCGTTAATCTTTTGATGTCAGGTGAAATGCTTTATTATGAGGATCCAAAGTTCTTTCAGTGCTGGGAGGAGACCTGTAATAAGATATAATACAATACATTATCTTCATAATATTTTCATGATCTAGCTGAGGCGGGCATTCCCATGCTCAGCTTTATAAATTCATTTTCATGTACATAGGACAGACAATTGTCTAAGTGTAGACTGATGATTCTGATAGAGCCATCATCCTTTTGATTGGATGATTATCTGTCCAACAATGATGTACATTTGATGTCTTTAATTCCCTGAATATATATCGCAGCCCAGATAGATGAAACTAGATCCGGGGTCTTCAATCTCGTTCGATCTTCAGTCGAAGTACAAGTCGATCCATGTGAGAAATGTTCTGAAGTCGAACATGGAAAGACATCGCTTGATTACCAGTCAATGATGTAAACTATTAACAAGCGCGAGAGGAATCACTGATAATGATAATGACCCTCAAGGTACTGCAATACAATTTACGTGGTGTGAATAAAGGACTTGGCGTCAAACACCACGCAAAATCTTTCGGTCAAAGGCCATTGATGTAAACCTGTCGCCGGAAGTGAGAAACTTGCCATTGAGGCATGCAAGCTTCAAAGTACTGAATGGGGTGTTCCTAGATCAACTTCTTGGATAATGAGCTGATGTCGACAAGAAATGATCCGTCACAGGAGGGCCTTAATGAATCCCACACCAATGACACGGATCGGAGCAAATGATTATAATGGAGGTGAAAACGATCTGGTGATATAAGGTTCAGGGTGGCGGTCATGAAAGAATGTAGTATAAATGTATGGTAGTGGGTGAGACACAGGTGAATTCTCTAAATGACTTCTCTTGAACATATCGACGACACTGATGTGATGGATTGGTAGCATTAACCCAAAATGTGGATGGTATGAAGGGACCATGGTGATGTGACCGGTGAATGAAACAACCCAACCCGACTCGGACACGGAGTGGAAGTGTCATGTTCAAGAGCGACTTGCTACCAACAAAGTTTCTTAAAGTTTTCTTCCCAATTTTCCCCAGTCATTGCTGACTAGTACCTCTTTATTTTTGTCAAGCTTGAGGAGGATAACATATGCTTGTTCTATAATTTGCCCTTCGGGGAAACCCATCATTATGTTTTAACAAGCCTAGCGATAGTGAAACTCGTTCTCGTCTATAGACAAGTTTGTCGCTATTACACTTTTAACGAGTTTAACAACAAAGATAACTCGGTCCTTTTCAATTTTAGAGAGTCTGAAAAGGAACGTAAAGGTAACTCCAAAATTCCTTTTTCGTCATCTAATCCCTTAAGTCTGAAAAAGTATAAAACAATACATAAGGGATGAATTTTCGATACTTTTAACGAGCCGAACAAAACAAGCGCTTGATCTTTTTGTGTAATAATCCCTCAGGTCCAAAAAGATTAAAATCTAGAGGAGGGATAGCACTTCTTGTCCCTTTAACGAGCTGGAGAGGCCAATGGCTCGGAAATCTTTTCATATTTTATGAGTCAGTTGAAAAGAGCTTAAAGGAGACTCGTCTTTTGAGGAATGAGTGGTAAAATGGGTAGCAGTTGATTCCAGGTAAGGTTTGGAATTTTCCAATCACGGCAGTTTCACAAGGATGGCTAGTGAAACCACTCTCTGCAAGCGTTCCACAAAATGGGTAAACAATCAAATGGGGGTGAATGATCGGCCAATGTAAAAGTGGAGGTGACGGTGCAAACACGACCAAGGCTTTAATGGCTGAAGTACTACATTCACAATGGTTATTTAATGGGGGAATGGTTCATTTTTTAATGAGCTTAAACGCGAGGGGAAACATTTGCTCATGGCTTATGTTTATTTTCTAACGAGCTTGAACTATGTGCTAAAACTGCTCGATTAATCCAGCCGTGTGATAAAACGACAATTTTTAGATTTTTGCCCCACATCCTTTCTTTATGCAAGTTAGGAAACAACCAATCCAAAAAACAGATAAATGATCACTCTTTGCTTTCACTCCAAAAGGTTTGCATGCCCCCAGGCATAAAACAGAGTTTCAAGGTTACCCCTTCTTTATTCCTTTAAAACATTTGTTTTACCGAGAGAGGCCTACCTCTTACAGGTTACCAAAAGATTGTTCTATTCACAGTGCAAGCAAAACACTTCTTTGGCGATGTCTACAAAAATAGACAAAGGTGAGTGAAGGAGGCTACTCCACTCACATAACTTTGACAAGAGAATCTTGTTCTAGAGTAACCCCCTCTTCCAATCACGGACGGGGGTACAAAGTAGTCATATTCTCTTGCAGAAACCAACCCTATACCCGAATTTTTCCTGTCGAAGCAGGCCAGGGTGCATGCCCCCTGGGTTTCAGTCATGTCCCCCCGAATCACTCGCGCTCATCGGGTGGACGGACTGGAGATTGAGACATTTCTTGCGTGAAAAGACCATTTAGGGATGGTATATGACTATTTGCTCTGTATGATCCGGGAAATGAAAGCTGGTCTATGAGCTTGACCACTCTTCCTTCGTGCGGAAAACACATTACTCTAAAGAGTGAGGAGACAATTGCTCCCATGCAATAAATATTGTCTCGTCCACAGAGTAGATTGTAATCCAGGGGTCCTTGGACTACCATTACGTTCATGTGAATGGTTTTCCCTCTCAATGTTATGGGCACATCGGGAAGGATCCCTAATGGTCGACTGGTTCCTTTATCAAAACCTGTTAGATTTCTCATCTCAGGCAAAAGTGATGGCGAACCAAGCACTTTCCAAGTAGTTGAGGAAAGGATACTCACAGAAGCCCCTTCATCTATGATGGTACCAGCCATAACCATTCTATATATTTGAACAATGATTCAAAATGGTACACTAGCTGGTAAATGGGGTCTGCCTAGTTGATTCTAGTCGAAGGAGACAACTAGGTTGCTTGGAGGTGGGACCGAATAGATGGTCGGGTACGACTCTGACGAACTTCCTTCCTGCGGTAAAGGAACGGGTAAATTGTCCCCATGTTTGTTGGAGTCTGTGCTTATGAAAAGAATTTGGACAGTGTCATCCTTGTTCTTTTCAGTGACTGTATCATTTGAAGATGGAACCTCTGAAGGCAAGACCAGGTCAACTGCCACCTCGACCTTTTGACTTTCATCTGGTATGGGTTCAGATGGTTTATATTCAATAATAGATGCTTCGGCCGACCACCTGAGAGGGCCAGTCGGATTTTCAACTAGTGACGGACTCGGAAAGAGGTTTTTATATCCAGGAGGAAGTCGTAACGGTGAAACTGGACGATCATCCAGAACTCTTTTAGATTCGTCTAAGAAGGGACAACGATGGATGGCACGATCACCTTCGCACAGTTTACAAGGAAATCTACACTTTCCTTTTTGTCCTGGGGCTTCACTTTCACTAGTTGATGGTGTGTTTTCAACATGACCATCAGAGGTTGACGACACCAGGTTGTGCAAATGAGGAGACCATTCCCTTAAGATCCAAGGGATGCAACGACAATCTCTGTGATAGTGGTCTCCTTTGAAAATGACACATGGCGGTTTAGGCCTGGTCGGTGCAGTGTGTGGATTTTCGCTAGACGACGCTCGTTTGCCCCCATTCGCTTTTGGCTCCTTCTTCTTCTTCTCTTTCTTCTTCTTTTCCTTCTTCTTCTAAGGTACTTGACTTTTGGCTTTACCAGCCCAATCAAGCGAAGAGGAAGGAGGAGAGGAAGAATTAGAGGAAGTAGAAGGTTGGTGGGTAACTCTAGACTCGTCTAGTCACTGATTCGATTGTTGAGGAATTGTGGTGTTCTAAACGACAGAGGTTGAGAAGAGCCATACAGGCAAACCAATTGTTAGTCCTGGAAGCGACAATGTGGCCATATGGGGTGCACCAACATCTCCCCAAGAGGAGAAGGGATTAGGATTTTATCCAAGGGGAGTTCCTTGGTTGGTGGATTCCATTTTCCTCAACCCAAGATAACCGTAGGAAAGGGTAATGAATATTCCGTTTAAAATAAATTTTAGACGCTTTGACACAACTTGTTTTTTCAATTTTTAAGAGTCGAGAAAAAACAAAATATGACTCTAGTCGCCTTCGATTTTTAATGAGCCTAAAGTGACAAGTGCTCAGATGGACCTTTTCTGTTAAGGAGTCTGAGAAGGAACGAAAGGGACTGCTCTGGAAATCTAGGTAGAGGGATTACCAAACCAATCGCAAAACTGCAGAATAGATTTTACGGTACGGCAATCAATCTTCCCAAATGCTGTGTTCGGTGCATTGCGATCGATAGGGCGGCAGACACGACTTCCTATGGATAAAGGATTAAGCCTATTGGGGTCTCCCAAAATATACTCGACAGTACATGGGAGCACAAGTCTGTACTGGCACTTATCGTCTCAAAGTGGAGGAATCACCCAACCATTAGTGAGAACAACAGTTACCAGGCTTTACGACGCCGGAATACGTCTCTAGCCTAGACTTCTAAATGTTGTGCGTTAAGTTCCAAAGCGTTGTTAGATTCATTGAATTTATTTTAAGTTGATCTTGTTTATGAAGTTTGCCTTTCAGGTTCACCACGAGATGTAGATGTAATTCCTAAAATGCAATCTAAGATGATAAACAAACTTTTTATCTTCTTTGTGCAATGAAAATCCTAGCTACTAAGGGAAAGAAAGACAAAATCTTTTCATAAAGAGCAAAGAGCACACTCTAAATGCACTTTCCTAAATCAAGCCAATCAGATTGTCTATATGCAAATGCACATGCATGTATTTGTTTTCGACTTTCTTAGTATATGAATGGTAAAAAGAAAGTTGATGCACAAATCTGAATTTCTTTTCAAGCGACAAATATCAACAAGTTTCTTTTCGAAATCAAAAAATGGAGACGATCACAAAACTTTACGATTTTGAACTGAATACTTTTTCTCGACCCTAGAAAATTACAAATTCAGACCAAAAGCAATAGTAACAGGATAATCGACCATCAACAGCAATCAAACTCTTTCCTACGATTGAAATCGACACTTGCGACAGTTTCAAATCAAAGGACGACAATACGATTATGCTACTTTTGCAAAGGAGAACTGAAAATGACTCAACAAACACACAAAAACATCTAAAGTTATTTTGTACAACGAAGGCGAAATAACAACAAGGAAAAGGGGTTTCAAATATACATATACTGATCACATGCAGCAATATTCAGGAATAGAACTGGAAAGAATGAATCACAGAAATCAAAACTGCACAGAGCTAGTCTGATCAGCACACCTGTAACACAGAGAATTTGAAATGTAGCACAGCTTGTCCACTCGGGAAGTGCACTGAAATTTAGATTCTCTGAACAGTACCTGCGCTGGGCCAGAAACGAGACTCTGTCCGGGTTCCGGGTCACAGTTTGCAGTTCAGTTCTTGGGTTTTGGCCGAGCAAAAAGAAATCAGTAATGCAACAATCAGGGGTAGATCTAAGGAGGATCTAAGAGCTATCACAAGGGCAATCAGATAGTTTGTGAATCAGTTGTTTAAATCATAAACAAATCCAGTAGATGGATTGAAGTAGCAGTTATCTACTTTGCATTTGTTATGGCAAATGCAGTTCGAATGCTACTTGTAAGTCTATGAAAGAAACAACAAAGAATGATAAACAAACAAACTAATTACTCCCCAGTGGAGTCGCCATTTTGTTACAGGGAAAAGTGTCTATATAGAACTGCTCTATCCCACTAAGGTGTGACAGCTGCCTTAGAAACAAACAGAGAAAAGCTACTTTCTTTTTTCCTTTATGAATTATAGATAGAGAGGAACAGAAGTTCCAACCTCTGTCTTGCGCTAATCTCCTAATTTGATTCCTCTCTTCTTTGATAGTCTTCAGCTACCTGATCCCTTGCACGCCTAGCTTCACAAAGTACCTGTAAGATCACAGAAGCATAGCACTATACAAAGACATGGATCTATAATCATAAACAATCTAGGATCAGATGTAAATTGACCATACAAATGTAGCAAGCATCAATGACACAAAAGCATGGAGGAAAATTCGAATAACTTTTATTGATAAACAAAAAAAGAGCCAAGAGGAGTTACAACCAGTTGTTCTGACCCAGCATCAACCTCCCAGCAAAGAAGCCTCTCTTCACCTCAAACAAAGCTTAGATCACCCAACAATCTGATGTTTGTCTCAAGAAACCAACATAAATTCCTTACAATATGCAAAATTCCAGCCTCTGGATCTCTGGGATGAGGGATCCAAATATAGATGTTTGTAATGGACATGAGTCAGCTCATGATTTGATTAGTGTCTTCCCTCTGATAGTTCTTGCTTCCACTTGGAGATTGATGGTCTCTTACTCATCCTTGGTCGAATTCAGTGAGGCAAGTGTCACAGGAGAAGATTCTGGAAGCTTCCATTGCCTCTCCACCTCGCGGAATGACACTGCCATTTGTCATTTCTCGCCCATCGCACCCCAAAGAATGGATTTTTGAAATTCAATGCACCCACACAGTGTATTTAGGTGAGATGCAACACACTTAGCCAGTGGAGCAGCTGAAATGATCCTGTTTTGACCAATTCTGGGCAGTTTTTCATGGAGAACTTCTGGGGGAAGCTGTAATTTGTTGACCTTGTTCTTGTAGGGGTTAGAAAAACACTTTTAGGGACTTAGGAGCCCTTGGTTTATGGAAATTTCATGCTTTGGGTTGTAGGACAAAAAAATATCTATAACACTCTTGAATTGAAAAATAATGATCCTCTTGCTCTTGCATCTGAAGTAAAGTATATAATGCATGATATCCAAGCCACTAAAATTGATTTAGATATTTCTCTTATTGCTTTTCTCAAGGTACTTTATCCTACTTACTCCGATTATCTTGAGTCATTGCAAGTAAATGGAAATCTTTAAGACATTACCTTTGACTTTCTTGTGGAAAAAGTTGCTGAAAGAGAGAAAGATTTTGGAAGAAGACAACCTCTCAATCTTCTGAGGAGGCTATGTGCCTTGCTCATAAAGAAAAGCATCCTACTCAAGATTCTTCAAGAGGAAGAGGTGGTCGAAGAGGAAGAGAAGATATTTCAGAGGTAGTGGGGACAAACACTCTCAAGGAGAAAAAGCACATTTGCACTGCATACACTAAAAAATAAATGGATCACATGATGCCTCTACATGCAAGTTACCATGGGATAGAATTGAGCAGCAAAGAAACCAACAGAAAGGTAAAACTAATGACACAGAAAAAGGTAAATCACCTGAATCCGCTCACTATGTTGTGGCACAATGTAATATTAGAGTAATGAAGATTTATTTAATGCTTCACTTGCTTCTTGGAAAAATGATTGGTTGCTTGATTCAGGAGCAACTTGCCACATGACTCATAGAAAAGATTGTTTTGAAGAATTTACTGACAATGTTGATGGATTAGTATACTTTCCAGAGCAATAAAAAATCATGCCATCAGGGCTTGGCACAACCTAGCTTAAATTGCCTGGTCTTCTAGACTTTCTTCTACATCATGTTCTCTATCTCCCACAGTTGAAGAGAAACATGCTGTCCTTGGTCCACATCTGCCAGCAAGGTCACTCCATTCATATGCTTGATGGAAATCCTGAGGTGAGAAAAGCATCTAACCACTCACTTGTCATCATGCAAATAGAAGAAGAAAGGCTTCTCAAGCTGCAAGGTACCTCTGCTCGTGCACAACATTTCTCATACAATTCTCATTATCAAGAAGGTACACTTCCATCAAGTTTATTATGGCATCTAGATTTAAACTATGACAACCTCCGCCTGTTGAAGAAAAATGGTGTTGCTAGTTTGCTTACAATTCCTAGGAAATTTAAGCAATGTGATCCTTCCATTCTAGGAAAGCATAGCAAATAGTCTTTTCATGATTCACATTCAAGAGCATATAGAAAAATTGAACTCATTCATTCAGATTTATGTGGTCCAATGCCTGTTCCTTCTGCAAATGGAAATAAATATATGATGCCATTTATTGATGACTACACCAGTATGTGTTGGGTTTATTTATTAAAGAACAAATCTGATGCTTTTCAAACATTCAAGAACTTTCATAAATGGATTGAAAATGATGCACAATCTCATATTAGATCTATTCGCACTGATAATGGAAAAGAATACACATCAAATGAATTTCAAAACTATCTTCGCCAACATGGGATCAAACATCAACAATTGTGCCTTATAATCCCTAACAGAATGGTGTAGCTAAAAGAATGAATAGGACAATCTTAAATATGGTACGATCCATGCTCTTCTTCAAAAATGTAAAGATAATGTTTTTGGCTGATGTTGTTCTATGTGCTGCATATATAAAGAATAGATGTCCATCTAATGCTATTAGAAACAAGACTCCATATGAAATGTGGTATGGGCACATTCCTTCAGTAAAGCATCTCAGGATCTTTAGTTCCACCTGTTATGCCTTGATACCAAAGGTACATAGAAACAAACTTGGTGCAAGAAGTCGTAAGTGTATCTTCTTGTGGTATTCAAACACCTCCAAAGCATACCGTCTCTATGATGAAGTGAGTAAAAAGTTTGTTGTATCTAGAGATGTAATTTTTCTTGAATCATCCAAAACTGACAATGTTGTTGAGTGGCAACTTGATCGCTTGGATAGATTTGCAAATTCAAAATCATTTCAAGAATTTGATAATCAGTTTTCACATCTTGAAGGGGGGATTCCTATTCTAGATCAACATGTGGAATATTCTTATGAAGAACACTCTCCCCTGCATGAAAATCCAACAACAGATGATGCTTGAAGTGATGTGATTGATAGAATTAGGAGAATCGATCTTCATTCAGTCCCAACTCAATCAATGGAGCATTATAGACCTTCTAAGAAAGGTCCCCAAAAGTGGCTAACAAAGACACTTGAAAATGTTCATCTTGATGAGGTTGTAAAGACAGCAACTAGAAATTCAAACCGACAAAATGGAGGTGATGTAGATGACTCTAATTCACTTGTTGATATGGATGTTTCTTATGATTGTCAATTCAACTTGTCTACAAATTTTGAACCAACTTCCTGTTGAGCCTCAAACCTGCACCTTCCTATACACCCTCTCAACCTTCTTTTTCCACTTACTTCATCCACCAAGCTGTTAAAATCATTGCATTATAGTCTAAAAAGAGCTTTTTACATGGTTTTTTGACTATGCTTATGACTCTTGTTTGGTTTAGATTTTTGTTCAGACAGCTATGGAAACTTGTCAGTTTCCGCAGCCAGCACAGGTTTCCGCAGCCAGCACAGGTTTCTGTAGCCAGCACAAGATTTCGAAGCTATTTTGTTAAAAGCTATGCTACAGGTGTCCTATGAAGAAATGAGCCACATGGGCAAGCTACAAGTGACGGGTACATGGAACGTGTCCCTTCAAATCAACCAAATCATCCATAGAAGGTCATTGTCAACAAGGGTCAAAGGCAAAGCCAACCAAGGATTTTAGCGGTGGCACGTCTCTGTTTTGAGCACGTGAACATTTACGTGGCACAGTCCTCAACCCACGAAGACACCGGCATACCTGGAGATCATCCCCGTAACCTGCTACCACTCCGAAGCTTTAATAGACATGATGACAGTTACGCTAGATCTTGGTTGAGGAGATCTACGCGTCCTTGGCAACACAGTTAATAGCATAGGATTCAGTTAGTTAGTTTCAGTACTTTTTCATTATAAATAACGCGTTGATGAACGCTGTGTAGAAGCTTTTGCAATGTAATTTTTGGAACTGTTTCTATTAGCACCCCACTGTACTTTGTTTTATATATGTTGCTGCTGCTTTAATACATGAGAAGACTACTTTGCTGAGCTCGTTATTGTGACTGTTCGTTGACTGGCTGAGGTGGCAGAGGGCCCCTGTGCACTAAAGCCCTGTATAGTTGTTTTCATTATGTTTTTGTCTTCATAATCATTAGCTTGTATATAACACGCTGTTTACATGTTTTTAAATTCATTACTGTTTACATGCTCACTTCCGTTTTTATAGCTGTCAGCTGATCAATGTTTTTCTGCAGGTTTTGTTAGGCAGTCCGGGAAAATTTTCATATTTTTGAGAAATATTGACATATGAGATCATCTTTTCCTTCCTTCTAACTTTCATTTTCTGAAGTTTAATTCCAACAATGTTCTTTTTTTCAAGCTGTGATTTGCTTATTTATTTTTCTGTTACTTGGACATCATACTACTCATCAATTTATGGTTTCTTTCTATAGTCAAGTGACTCTATTAGTAAGAAATCAAAATATTACTTATTGTAGTGTGATTTAGTTATCATATTGCTTAAACTCATTCATGATTGCTTCCCACAAGGTAGATTGAGCTGAAGGGTAAAGAATCAGAAGAGTTGAAGTAGTGTGATTAGTTTCCTTTTCTGCAATTTAATTTCTTGCCATCTAAGATATCATATTGCTTGACTTGTTCATGATTGCTTCCCACAAGGTAGATTGAGATGAAGGGTAAAGGATCAGAAGAGTTGAAGTAGTGTGATTAGCTTCCTTTCTGCAATTTAATTTCTTGCCATCTAGATATCATATTGCTTGACTTGTTCATGATTGCTTCCCACAAGGTAGATTGAGCTGAAGGGTAAAGGATCTGAAGAGTTTAAGTAGTGTGAATTAGTTGCTTTGCTTTTATTTTGAGTTGCTTTAAGTTCAATTTTTACCTTCTTTTTCGTTCAGAAGCAAGGATACTGGGCCATTGTCATTAGTTCACTATTTAATACATTGATTTCCTCTTAAGAATTGATTTCATTACAGTTGTTTTAAAGCTTTCTTTTTGAGCACTTTTAAGTTTTGGAAAATCACTGTAGAAATCACCATCACCATCCATACTTAACTTTCATTTTCGCCATCACACATTAGGGAAAGATAAATCCAAAAACAAACTAAAAAACTCAAAAACGACAAAAGACTAAGGAAATGGTTATCTAGTACATGTAGTACACTTCACTTCATCAGTTTACGAACCCCGGATTGACATTTTAAATAGCAATTTAGAACACACTAAATTGACCAAACACTTCCTTTAAAGAAGATTCTTCTAATGATGAATGGAAAGAAACAATGCAAAAGGAGTATGATGCCCTCATAAAGAATGACACTTGGAAGCTGGTTGATCCTCCATTAGTAACCAAACCAATTGGATGTAAGTGGGTCTACAAGAACAAGTATAAAGCTGATGGCTCAATTGACAAACACAAAGCCAGGCTTCTGGAAAAAAGGTTTTGCACAAAAGGAAGGGGTCGATTATGAGGAGACTTTTGCTCCCATAGCAAAATGGGCTACCATCGGAACACTCTTTGCCCTGGTAGCTCAGAATGGTTGGAAAGTCCATCAAATGGATGTAAAAATTTCTTTCTTGAATGGATATCTAAAAGAGAATGTTTTTATGTCCCAGCCTAAAGGATTTTCTGTGAAAGGACATGAACATAAAGTATGCAAACTTGTGAATTCCTTGTATGGCCTCAAACAAGCACCGCGAGACTGGTATGAAAAACTAACTGAGCATCCTATGAAACTCAATTTCGAACATTATGATCTTGATGATGCAACTTTATTTGTCAAGAAAGTTGGCAAAACAACTACATAGCTTGTGGTATATGTAGATGATCTTTTGATGACAGGGAACAATGAAAGCAACATTGCATCCACAAAGAAGGAATTGGGGAAAAGTTTTGAAATGACTGATTTGGGATATGTTCATTACTATCTTGGTATTGAAGTAACTCAACATCCAAAGTCCATATTTCTTTCTCAAAAGAAGTACATTGGAGATATGTTGAACAGATTTGGCATGACAAAATGCAATCCTCTTACTACTCCAGCGGAACAAAACTTAAAGCTCACACCTATTGAAGGAAAATAATTTGAGGATGCAACAAAGTATAGACAGCTTGTAGGAAGTCTCAACTACCTAACTACTACCATACCAAACATTTCGTTTGCTGTTGGAATCCTCTCCTGGTTTATGCAAAAGCCTTGTGTGGGACATTGGTTTGCTGTAAATAGAGTTCTAAGGTACTTGAAGGGAACTCAAGACTTTGGAATCAAGTATACACAAGTGGAGGACTTCAATTTGATTAGATAATGTGATTCAAACTTCGATGGAAACAAGGAAACTAGGGTATCTACTTCATGATATGCTATGAGTCTTGGATCAGGAGTTGTCTGCTGGAGATCATGCAAACAATAAATTCAAGAAAATTCCACAACACATGCAGAATACGTGGCAGCAGCTAAAGCTATAAAATAAATTGTGGCTCTGGAAAATTCTTGAAGATTTGCAAGTAAAACAAGTACAATCAACTACACTCATTATTGACCATACCTCTACAATAAAGTTGGCCAAGAACCCGAAGTTCCCTGATCGAACGAAGCACGTCAATAGTAAATATCATCTGATTCAACATCATGCTGAGGCCAAAACAATCCATCTTCGTCATTGTTCAACTAATGAGAAAATTGCAGACATCTTCACAAAAACACTTGGAAGAGAAAAGCTTGAACGATTCAGAATGATGCTTGGACTCACCAACATCCCTTCAGATTAAGGGGGGAATGTTGACACCTAATCATCAGGATTGGGTGAATAAATATAATCAATGTAAATAAATAATAACAAATATGAATAGTCATTTGGAGATGAGGTGAACAGTATCCCTCATGTATATAATAAAGACCAACCTGAAGGAATAATACGAATTGATTTGTTTTGAGTTACTGCCTGGTCTGATAGAATCATTGATTGGATTAGTGGTTAGAACTTGAAAGAGATAAGTTAGAGTATTATCATAATTCAAACACAAATTATGGCTAGTGAATGGAATTCCAAAACTAACATCCTCAAGAAAAATACCCTCAACATCAATTAAAAGATGTTTCAATTTCTTCCCTAGGTGAGACACAACTTCTGGATAGTCCAATAAATTCCCAAACCAATATCATGAAAATAAGTATCCTTAGTATGTGTTAAAATATATCTACAAAATGGATTCCAACTATTTTCAACCCATGTATTTGGCACGACATTGGATAAAGAACCAAAATAATAAACTACAAGTCTTGTAGGGGTTTCCCGATGTATCATGAGAAGTATTACCATAACTATCACCTTCAAGTGAGGTTGATTCTTCTATAATCATTGTTTAAGGAGCATAACTTTCGACGTCAAAAGAACCTCATAGGATGGGTACACCTAAGCTTCTTAAAATAAACATGTATTTTTCCTTGTAAAATGAGGAAACCCTTCAATCCATTAACTAATAAAAATTAAAGAATTCTACCATAAAGAATAAATTGGTTTTCAAGATTGGAAATATCTTCAATCAAATGAGGTGTGATCACATATTCTTTAAAACCTATTACACATATCGAATAAGAATCAAATATGAAGAATTTTAGTATGGAGGGTTCTAAGATAATGATTGAGATAATGCCAAGGGGGGCCAAGCTTAAGCAAAGAAAGAGGTTGATGGTTTAGATGATGTGCTTCAACCACTATTGTCAAAGAACCAAGAAGAAGAGGCATCTCGATCACACTATCACGAAGATATGCACATTCCCATGTTTTCTCCTAGGTAAATATACATGCTATTTATATTTATTAATATTATTTTCGAGCAATTATAAATTTTTATTGTGTTTTGAAGTTATAAATTTTTAGTATGGAGGGTTTCGAGATAATGATATTCACTGTCTTATGGCTTTGTTTGTGTTGTGTATAGCTAAGCTAGATGCATTCTTAGAGAACTTGCATAGATGGAGAAGAAATGTTGATGCCCTAGTTGAGCATTTTTGGGCTCATAGTAAGTCTATAAACCTTTCTATGTGCATAATATTTCAATATGATTAAAACCTAAGATTCCATTATATGAAAAGTGAGTAAACTATTTTCAATATAAACTACTCATAGAATGAGTTTACTTTTTCATTGTGTTCGGTGAAGCTTGGGGGAAGCGTGTCTAAAATACTATGGGGAAAGTTGAGCTTGGGGACTAAAACAACAACTCAAGGTCAAGTTGAATTTTTTTTTAAGTTGAGCTTCAGTGTTGGTCCAACAAATAATCTCTTGAAAAATTTATCTCATTACTTGTCATCCAGCAATAGCACTATGGCATGGCTGCTATTCATATCAATATTGATCATCCACTCTCCTTCACATCTTCTCAAGGAAGGAATGACTTCAACTACTATATGGTAATACAAACATTATCATATTAATTCCATACTAATTTTTGTCAATTCAATTTTATTTTATTGTTTCCTTTTTATCGGGTGTATTACACACTATCCCTTTCCTAGGTTCCCAAAATAAATGTTTTACATGTTCCCAACTTTTTTTTATGAAGCTTGAACTTCTTTAGTATTTCTATTAAACATAAATGCCACCGACATTTCTCCCTTGTATACCATCAATCATAATTTCAACAAAGTGGGTGAAACTGCCTATTATTATCATATCAACAAAATAGATAATAATAATCACATTGTCATCACCCATTGTTTTAATACAAAAATTTAGGTCCATCAGGTCTAGCTTGGGTGGTTAAGAGGTGAAAGTGGTATCCTATAGACCCAAGTTCAAATATATCTTATGACATTTTTTCCTCAATGGAATGATTAGGGATAGCAAGGTAGCAAAAATTGCACTATTGCTTAAGTGCTCATGGGTGGGACATGATTTTTCCAAACATTTTAAGCTCAAGGGGTTGGCTCAACTTACTGCTACCAATGCTACTAGTAATTTATTTTGTTTTAAGCCAAAAGGAATACAATTTGAATCACTTAAGTCAGGCACACTACACTATTCTAATTATATTAATAGGGTATGAAAATCCACAAATGTGGCGAGCATCCCTTGGATTTCATGGCAAGGTTTTGTTTGTAAAAATAAAATAACCAAATTTAGAATTTTGTTTCTTTTTTTGAAGCCACTAGCTGTAACATACTCATTTATCTTTAGATATAATGCATGGGTGGTTATTTTAGTCATGTTCATGGTGCTGAACTGGCCAACATTCAAGGTACCTCCCTGGTATGAATTCCCAGCTAGACCTCACATCGTTTGGTGTAGGAGTACCATCCTGTATGATGGCTGGTTGCAATTATCTTAAAGACATGCCTTAGCTCTTGCTTGTCATAACATGAGCGTGCTATACTTAGTCTTCAAACATCAAGTTTCGTGTGCGTAGTGAGTTCTTAGTGTAGCTTATGCCTAAGTTCCTTTGCTGTAAAGGGAGAGGGTGAGAGTGCGTCTCTAGTCAAGAGGGAATAGTCCCAACTCTGTTAGATACACACCACATAGTAAGATCTGCACAGCTTCTAGTGGAGTAGTCCAGATGGATGTGGGAGTCACAAACACGAAGTGAACAGATAGCATGTACAACACCCAATGGAATAGTCCACATGAGTGCGACGGTCATTAAAAGAGTTTACAAGAATAAATTTGTTGAGTGTCTAGTGGTATAGTCCGCACGAGCGAGACAATGTTAGCAAGTCACACAACACACTGCCAATAGCATATGCACTAAAACAACTGAAATAGTTCAACTATATTAGTACAGGTT
Source organism: Pinus tabuliformis (assembly GCA_031772625.1). Classification (NCBI taxonomy): domain Eukaryota; kingdom Viridiplantae; phylum Streptophyta; class Pinopsida; order Pinales; family Pinaceae; genus Pinus; species Pinus tabuliformis. The sequence goes on along the minus strand of CM062807.1, from coordinate 865,639,480 downwards.
AAAGTAATATTCATTACAAGCATCCAAAGAATAGTCTTACAAATGAATACAATACATTTATGAAAACATGTTGGCATGTTAATAGGCTTATGAATTAAGTGAAAGTTCCAATAGACATATGTACACCATACATCACTAACCTCGATAGTGGGGCGTTGTAGCCACTGCTCGCTCCTCAAAGAAAAGACTACATACTCTCAAGGCAATGTGGGAGGAGCCAAGGTGAAAATTCATTTGCATGCAAAAATGAGGGGTATATATAGCCAAGGGTGAAATTGACCCTTGTGACTCTTCGACTTCCCTCATGATTGTTTGACTTAGATGACTCTTCGATTACATGCTTCTTAACTTCATTCATGGATGTCTTGGACTTCCATGTTACACTACATTTATTACACGAGTATGACCCAAAATAGTGATCTGGTTGAGGCGACTTATGACGCAACTTGACATGACATTGTTGGTATGTAGATGCTTGTTGTGTCTTTCATGTCAAGTTGTTGTGTTGCTGAGTGATGAGTGTGATCATGGTGTGCCATAACTCACCTCTCCATGGAAAATTACACAGAGTCTTCAATGGTCTTTATGTTCACTTGATGGTTCATGTGTGTGCATGTGTCTCCTTCACTTGCTACTTGGTATGCTTTCTGCGTTCGTCCAACCGTGAGAAAGTCTTCTAGCATGTGCTCATTTTTTTATCTCATTCGTCACCATGCCATGTCTCATCCATGCACCTATTTCTGCAATCAATCATGATGAGAAAATATAAAATCCATAAATCCCCTAGTCTACCATGACGCATCATCTTTTGTTTTCAGGTGCAACTAACCACGAGAGAGGACAAGGCACTGAAACAATGCAAAGCACATGTAAGGTTGGGATGTGTGCTCCGAACTGTCAGGAAAAACTGCGTAGAGGTCAATAAGAGGCAGGATTGAGTAGTTTGGTATAGTAGGTGACATCTGCAGGATCTGGTTCAGTAGTGAGGTAGAACTGCACAATTTTTATAGGGAAGGCATTATGCGCAACAAGAGGCACTGGCAATGAAAACTGTGCAGATTTTTAGAGAAGGTCAGGATTGAGATGTGGGAGCTTACTAGCCAAAACTGTGCAGAGTTGGGAGGTAGTCATGCAAGAGATGTCTCTACAGTTTCTAGGCTGAGTAGTGTTTCGGGAACCTGGTGTATTTTCCAAGAAAACTGTGTAATTTTTAGGAGGAGTGTTAGGTGAGCTGGCAGGAAGACTAACTAACAAAACTGCACAATTTTCAAAGGTAATGCAGTGACAAGCAACATGCACGGGGGCTTCACTAGGTGAGTGATATCATACCACGTGGGTTCATATTGGGGGGTATATATTGACGAAAGAAGGACATAATATATTGGTAGATATATATGGGGTAAAGGGTTTTTATATTGGTAAATATAAAAAGTGGAGCTTAAACTTAATTAAAAAATATAAAGGGGTACAAAAAATGCTAATGGAAAAATGGATGCCTACCACATCTAGTGAAATAGGGGTTTTTTAAATTAGGAACCTATATTGGGTTCATACTAGTAGGGGGTTAAATAATGTGACTTTTAGATGTAATTTCCAATATAGAGTCATATTAAGGTTATTTTTTAATATGCCACGAACGCACGTGATATGTCAAAGGTTCACTAAGTGAATCCCCCGTGGCAGCGGGTTCCTATTTCTTTTGTCTATGAAATTTCTTTCATCAGTGCATGCAATCAAACTAACGACCTCTATGCACTTTTTGAGAGAAGTGAAGCCCAAGGTCACTACCTAGTCAAATTCTTTGGTTGACCAGCAGTGGGCTTGACGGATAGACTTGTGGGAACCACAGACTGAGATAACTTCCTGGGCTCCTTTTGTGTTGTTCTAGGTGATAGTCTGTCAATTTAATTCTAGAATTGCATAGTCCGTACTTCCTGGAGGGAAGCCTCAAGCTCCCCGCAGTTTTCGGCCACAAGGCTTGGTCATTTAGGGATGAGACTGCGCAGTTCAACTCAATGTAGGTCTGGCTAATGGATTGTAGTCTAGTCGACAAACATTGGGAAAATATGGCTATGACTAAAAAAATGGCTAAGTGTGTGAACGAGTGAACTTGTTAATACATGACCTTTTGAACATACTTTCAACATGACTCGATGACAAGACACCTCAAACTAAGAAGACAACATGTCTCAGTGTGACTGACTGTGGGATTGTTTAATGGTGAAAATGACAAGTGCAACACTTCAGATAGACCTTCGGCTAATTGTGTCAACATTTGCATGATTGTTCTTACAACATCGTGTGTGGGTGTGATAGATGTTTACATACGGAACGTAACTCATACACAAACCTTCACCATCACCAGAATGAGGTTACAATCATGACATATCAATAAACATGCTGAAGACGAATGTTAGTGAAAAAAGTGAAAAGGATGCAAGACATGTAGAGGAAACACATGAAGTTACTGAAGACATGATGATATGAAAATGACAAGGAGTCTTACAATGTCAACTAAGACATGTACCTTGAAAGATTTTCATTACTTACCATACTTACCCTCAAGGTGATCATGTATTCAATGGAGCTTACATGCGGTCCTAACCTCTACCATCACTTAGTCTCTCGGTCCTTCTCCTCAACTCCTTTGGTGTGATCTTAGAATGTAACATTTTCTTGTAGTCACTGACAAGTAGATCAGCAAATCTTTAGTGGGTAGTGACTTTTATTCGGATGAGGCCCTAGGAGGCCCATATGTGTAGTTTATGCATGCAAGATTGACAAGACAACTTGGACAACACTACGCAATTTTGAGGCACATGACACTGCTATGGAATGAGGGTATTAGGAGGACTGCTCTGTGCATTTCTCAAGATCAATGTTGGTTGGCATCTCTATGCACTACAGGGTCTCAACAGGAAAGGGATGATCCTTAATGGTTACAGAAGCTAAGTGCACAATTCGAGCAATGTAGATGACGCTAACATGCTTCGGAAATTAGCTAAGTGTGAGGTCAATGAAACATATTTCAACATTGATAAGACTTGATTGTGATCACACACCAACACTTACTGATACAATGTAGACCATCCAAAATGTATAAATATACTCTTCTTGATCCAATAACCTTCGTGACAAGAGTGAATGTAGTGAGTGTGAAACATGTCTATGTGATGATAGCAGGTCATGCGCACATGGTTTCCTTTGAAGGAAAACAACTTCCCCTTTGAATGAAAAACAACAACCCATATGCCTGAAGATGACACATTCTCCATAACGATGTGAAAACAAACAACTCTTGAGATCAAGGAGGGTAACTTGAAATCATCAGCTTACCAAAAAGTGACCAAGGATGATCGATCACAGGATCGAAGATAGGCTCAAAAATTTGCATACGAGCCAATATTTTGGAGTGTTTTTATAGTCTCTCCGACATTGGTGACACACTAGTAGAACTCCAGGTCTCCGTATGGACCTTGTTTCGTGAAAAGCGAGTCTAACCCTTTCGTAAATATTATTCAATTCTTTGATCATGATGGCTTCCACATTAGGTTGTGTAAAAGGTGTAGTCCCTACCATTCTCTTGATTAGTAAACACACATTCCAAGCCAAGAAAACCTATCTTTTTTTATTGGAGATGAGGGATATATTGATGCACAAGTAATGTAATTGTGAGAGTTTAAGTTTCATTTCTGATGCTTCTCCAATGTCACCAGGCCTAGATAGTACCCTGGCAGAGTCACGGAGGAACACAAGCATCACTTTGCTGCCAGAGAGCCTGATCAATACCCCAACAGAGTTACTTGTACCAAATTTCTGCGTAGGAAGCCTTCTATTCTTTGGCCTTATTAACTTTTTTTTCTCAACGAACTGTGCATATGCACTTATTTATTTCATAGGCGGAACATGGATCTTGACATATTAAGAGTATAATATGTTGTTCTTTCAAGTACATATGTTATATATCCCTCTTACATATTTATTAAGGTTATCCCCCTCACCTTACTCTAGTTGACTAGGCTAACAAGGGATAAACCAAAAGAAACCATCAAAGTAGGAATTACTAGTTAAAAATGCTAGCATTGCATTTTCACCAAGGCTCACTCTGAACAGAACCTATTTTCCATCAAGGCATCATTAGATGAAGAAAACAAGCTCCTGCTAAAGGGAGATGAAAACAAATAACCATATGTTTGTAGTTGTACAAGTCCTCTTAGATTTGTCGTGCTTCCATGCAAGGCTAACCTACGAAGACAAGCAAGAAAAGAAAGAAAAAAGAAAAGATCAGAAGTAAAGTGAAAGAAAAAAAAGTAAGAAAATAAAGAAATAAATCAAAGAAAACCAACTAAGCAGCAAAAGGAAACATGCAAACCAAGAAGCAAAGAAAAGCAAGAAAGAAAACACTACTCCTACTCCTACACTAAGCAGTACATGGGCCCATTCACATGAAGTGATATTTCCAATGCATCCACTGGTGCATTGGGTGGCCCACATTCATGAAGGAATGGTAAACAAGAAAGATATATATGTAAACTGTGAACAAGAAATATTTAACAATGAAGGCCAACACACTCTCAGTTTAAACACATCCACAAAAAAGAAAAGAGTGAAAGCGCAAGACAAGAGTTTTGCAAACTTAACATGGTGTTGTGACACATTGTGTGTAGATGATAAGAATGCTTACTCTTTTGATTATGCAGAAAAGAAATCAGGAGAAACAGGAATAACTTATGCTTTGCAAGTGTGATGGATATATATTATTCCTCTAGTGCATAAGGCATGGGATCATGTGATTCTAGTGGAGGAATGGAAATATATGTGTTAGATTGATCTTTAGTTCATACATATGAGTGATGAGGAGCCTTAGGTGTTTCACAAATTTTCTAAGCAGAAGTTGAACTAACCTCAGGATAGTGAGGTCCTGATATAACCATCAGCTCAGGATGAAGTGCCTTGACAACGCGCGAGGTTTCCACTTCATGAATAGATAGATCATTGGAGACTAGTGCCTTAGAAAAGATTAACAATGAGTGAATCACTATCATGATTAAATGAAGAAGTACACAGATCACAACAACCATGATCAGAAAATTGAAGATGTTTTTTGGCATCCTCATGATTTGATGAATCATGTAGAGGGGTAGATAAGAAACAAGGATTCCCACCCTTTTTTTTTAAGAAATTACAAATGATAGAGGGGACAAATTTTCAAAGCAATATGTGTCCTCTTGACAATATAATGATAGGCTAACATCTAGTGTGTCCTATGAAGGATTGGAGTAGGAACATTTGGAGATGAGTTTTCACAATGAAAATCAAAAGTGGCATAATCACAAGAGATGTCATGATCGAGTAGATGAGGCGTGGACGGAAGGGATTCATCCTTCACTATAGGTTATTCTTCAAATTCCCACACACACTCATCATTAATGATAATGCAGGTTATCTACACAACACTAGCTCCATTGAAAACTAGATCCTTGTTCATAAGAACTGTGGAGTCCAAAATAGAAGAACACAAGAGAGTACAATTTGGATCATTAATAGAATGCGAAGAGGGAGGTTAAGGTAAAAAATAAACATGACAACTAGCAGGCTTTCAAGCCAAATCTATGCAGATATCAAGAGCAGGTGGGTAGGAGGATGTGACAGCTCAATCAATGTGCGCACACCTTCTCCCACCTTCAATTGTTAAAAAAATTTTATGAGAAGAGGACAGACAATCACTTGTGACAATGACCTCGTATGTCTTATATTTAACATCTCTAACATCAAGGTCTACTCGGATGTATTCAAATTATTCTAGGAATTGCAGATTTCCAGATGTGTAAAGAAGATACTTAAATATTCTATCAAGGAATTCCCAATCAATTTCATCTTCAAGAAATCGATCTTCAAGATTACAAAAGCACATGTGAAATTGTTCAATAGATTCAACAGGTGCTTTTTGTAATATTAGAATTTATCTATTGAGTGATTTATGGTAAAAATAATGAAATCACGGTTTATCTCTACGATCAGATGATGGAAAGAGTGAATAGATTTTTCGGGCAATGTGTCACACAAACGCAATAGCTGCCCTCAAAGCGTGTATGTGAACAATGCGCAACTCATGTAATCTTCATAGACTTCATGCCTTTCAAAGGAGCCTACAACACCAACTAGGCATTTAAGCAAGGCTACTTAGCATCCACCATCGTATGTTTTATGTGAAAAGTTATTCGACAGATCTTCTGAGATTTCAAAGTAATTTCCATAAGACATAGACCTTGGAGGAGGAATTCTATGGTTATTCATGATAAGTATGCAGAGATTCAAAATACATTGTGAGGACTTAGTTTGTCATCTCACCCTCCTTCTAGCACCAGAACTATTGAGAGTGCTCAACCCACAAACATTCAGGGGATCTCCCTAGGATGAAGTCCCAACTAGATCTCACACCATTTGGTATAGGAGTCCCATCTAGTATGATGACTTGGTTGCCATTATGTTAAAGATAAGCCTTAGCTCTTGCTTGTCAACACATGAGAGTGGTATACCTAATCTTCAAACAATGAGGTTTATGTGCCTGGTGAGTGCTTAGTGTAAATTGTGTCTAAGTTCCTTCCCTGCAAAGGGAGAGGGTGAGAGTGAGGGTGAGAGTGCTTCTCAAGTCGAAAGGGAATAGTCCCGAATTTTTTATAGACACACCACACAACAAGATCTGCGCAACTTCCGGTGGAGTCGTCTACACCGATGTTGTAATCATAAACACATTGTGAATACTAAGATAGCACATACAACACCCAGTAGAATAGTATACATGAGTGCAACGACCATTATAACAAGCTTACAAGAATGAATCTCTTGAGTGTCTGACATAATATTCCACACAGGTGAGACAACATTAAGAACTGATACAATGCATTTCCAATAACATTTGCACTAAAACAGCCAAAATAGTTCTTTTATATTAGTACAAGTTAAATAAACATGCATTACAAGTGTTCAAAGAATAGTCTTACAAATGAATACATTGCATGCGTGAAAATGTGTTCGCCTGTTAATTTGCTTCTGAATTAAGTGAATGTTCCAGGACACATCCATACAACATACATCAATAACCTCGATAGACGGGAATTGGATCCACTGATTGCTCCTCAAAGAAAAGAATACCAACTCTCAAGGCTATGTAGGAGGAGCCAAGGTGAAAATTCCTTTGCATGTACAAATGAGGGTTATATATAGTTAATGGTGAAACTAACCTTTGTGAATCTTTGACTTCCCTCATGACTGTTTGACTTACATGAGCCTTCGACTTACATGGCTCTTAACTTCATCCACAGGTCTCTTGTACTTCCACGTTACATTACATTGATTACACAAGTATGACCCAAAATAGTGATGTGGTCGAGGCGACTCATGACACAACTCGACATGACACTGCTGATATGCACATGTTGGCTATGTTGTTCTATTGAGCTCCCATGTTGCTGAGTGATGAGTGTGTTCGTGCTATACCATAGCTTCACCTTCAAATGGAAAAGTGTGCAGAGACTTCAAGGGTCTTGGCATGCGCATGTCTCCTTCACTTGCTACTTGGTATACTTCATGTGTTCATCCAACCATGAGCAAGTCTTCTAGCATGTGCTCCTTGTTCATCATCATGCCATGTCTCATCCATGCACATAATTCTACAATCACTCATGACAAGATGATAACAAATCCATAAATCACCTATTCTACCATAATGCATCATCCTTGATTTTTGGGTGTAGGTAATTGGGAGAGAGGAAAAGGCTCTCAAACACCGCAAAGCACATGTTGGGCCTCGATGTGAGGCTCTAGGACACTATCAGGAAGATATACACATAGGTCACTAAGAGGCTTGGTTTAGAATTCTAAGACTGCACGTGACATCTGTGGGAATTGGCTTAGGTGGGAGGTATAACTCCACAATTTTTTTAGGGAAGGCCATGTGGGCAGCTAGAGGCACCAGCAATGAAAATTGCACAAATTTTCAGAGGAAGCCGGGACCAAACTGCGGGAGCTTGCTGGCCAAAAATGTGTAGAGTTTGGAGGTAGGCATGCAAGATATGTTTGCATAGTTTCTGGGTTGAGTGAGGTGTCAAGAAACTAGTTGACTATCCAAGAAAACTGTGCAATTTTCAACAGGAGTGGCAGGCCGGTTGGAAGAAGGACTATCTCACAAAACTGCGCAATTTTCAAAGACACTATAGTGACAGGCAGTGGGTGCATTCTCCTCTTGTCTACAAAATTTTTTCAGTTAGTGTAGGCAGGGAGGCTGACAACTTATGTGCAATTCTTGGCAGGAGTGAACCCTGGGGACACTGCCCAGTCAAATTCTCTAGTTGACACAGTGTAGACTTAATGCAGGGTAGCCTCAAGCTATGTGCAATTCTCAGCAACAGTGCTTGGTCACTGAGGGCTGAGACTGTGCAATGCAGATATGTTGAGTTCCAGTTGATGGAGGGTGGTCTGGTCGAATTTTTTTTGGAAAAAGTGGCTAAGTTTGTGAGTGAGTGAACTCATGAATACATGACCTTGCGAATGCAGACTCAACATGACTCAACGACAAGACACCTCAAAGTGAAAGTGACAAGTAATCGTGAAAGTGACAAGTGTGACACTTCGGATAAACCTTCATATGACTGTGTCAACACTTGCATGACAATTCTTACAACATCATGTGTGAGTGTGATATATGTTTACATAGCGAACAAAACTCATACACAAACCTTCAACACCACTAGAACAAGGTCGCAAGCATGACATATTGATGAACATGCTAAAGACGACAGTTTGTCAAACAAGCGAAAAGGAAACAAGATATGTAGAGGAAACACATGAACTTATTGAAGACATGATGATATGACAATGAAAAATAGTCTTGCAAACTCAACTAAGAGATGTACTTCGTAAGGTTTTCTTTAATTAACATACCTACCCTCAAGATGATCATGCATCCGATGGAGTTTGGAAGCAGTCCTAACCTTTACCATCACTTAGTCTGTTAGTCCTTCTCCTCAACTCCTCGGGGGTGATCATAGTATGTCACATTTTCTTGTAGTCACTGAGAGGTAGATCAACACAGCTTCAGGGGGTAGTAACTTCTCCCGGGACGAGGCCTTGGGAGGCCCATCTACATAGTTTATTCAGGCAAGACTGACATGACAACTTAAACAACATTACGCAATTTTGAGGCTTGAGACGCTACTGCGGGATGGGGGTCTTGGAAAGATTGGTTTGTCCATTTCTAGAGATAAGTGTTGGTTGAGGTATTTGTGCACTGTGGGGTTTTAACAGGCAAGGGATGAAACTTAATGGTTGCATAACCAACGTGTATAGTTGCAGGAGGCTAGATGAGGCTAAGATGCTTGGGAAATTGGATAGTTGTGAGATTAATGAAACATATGTAAACATTGATAAGACTTGATTGTGATCACAGACCAACACTTAGTGATACAATGTTGACCATCTAGAATGTATAAACATACTATGTTTGATGTGACAACCTTCATGACAAGTGTGCGTGTAGTGAGTCTGAAACATTTCTATGTGATGATAACAACTCATGCGCATATTCTTTATCTTGAGGTAAAACAAAATCTCCTTTGCATGACAAAAAACAACACCTATGATGACACACATTTCATAAGGATGAGAGCATGGAAAAATCTTAAGGTCAAGGAGCGGAGCTTGAAATCATCAGCTTACCAAGATGTGACCAAGGATGATCGATTGTCGGATCCAAGGTAGGCATCAAAATTTGCACGCAAGCCAAAATTTTGGAGCGTGTTTGTAGATGCTACAACAATTCCATATAAGGATTTAAATAACATGCAAAACAATTTTTTTAGCCTTTTTCCACAAATCTAGGTGGTTTCTCCACACATTATGAAAAATGTTCTCATTGTCCATTCGGTGGACTTTCCACACAATCTATTTTACTAAAGAAAATACAACTATGATTTTTATCACTTTTTGTGCTAATGGTTTTTCAAAGTATACATAGTTCTCTATTAAGCCTTTTTCAACCAACCTCACTTTATGCTTGTCAATCATGTCTTCCTCTTTAAAAAGTGTCCTATAGATCCATTTAAAACTAATAATTTTCTTCACTAGAGGAAACTCAACTAATTTTCAAGTTACACTATTTATTAAAGCGACATAACTAGCTTTGATTGCATCCAACCCAAATCTAATTTTTGGCACAACTACAATGGTCATCAAAGGATCCTTCATTTGTCTTTTTGTATCTCATCCAGTTTGGCATCATTGGAATTTTTTGTAGTGCCATTATCTTGTTGTAGAATCCTTCCTTTATCTTGTTGTAGCCCATTCAATTTTTTCATGCTTCGTACTAACTCCATTTCCTCCCTCTTCTCTCTTTTTTTCTTTTTGTATTCATATATAGGTAAATGTGTTTTGTTTCATTTTTGAGATATAGAAGGAATTTCAAGAAATCGTTCAAATTCTGCTCCCTTATCTTCTTCTAGATATTTATCTTCTTCTAGATATTCCTCCAATCTTTCTTCATTTTTCTACCAAAAAACAGATTTTTTTTTTATTTGATTTTTATTTAAAATATGCATCCCTACTAATAATAATCTTCCCATAAATGGGATCATATAGTCTATATCCTTTTGATTCAAAACAAAAGGCAAAAAAGACACATTTTTTGCTATTACTTTCCACTTTATGCATAGTCTAATTAGGAGCATGCACATAACTTGTACAACCAATTTTTTTAAAACATTTTAACTTGAATTTGTGGACTATTAAGATCCCTTAAAGTCTCCTTCCTTCCATCGCCTCTATAATACTATTACTAAAAAACCAAACCAATTTTTTTACTGTCCCAAAAATAACAGTACCATATTGCACCCCTTCATTGTTCAATACCTATTCTTTCATTTTGCATTGCATTTTACTGTTGGTTGTAAGAAGTTATTACCTACCCCTTAATGCCATTTCTTTTATGAAGTTAAACAACCTCATTTTAAAGGAATTCTCCTTTCATGACTATTCTAATAACCTTGATTTTCTTTCCCCTTTCCTTCTTAATAAATGATATAAAATCTTCAGAATATCAAACACCTGTAAATTATACTGTTAAATACACTGATGTCTTATTGAAAAAGAATTAATAACTGTCAAAAGGTATTATGCGCCATCTAATGGTTAAGCTTTCATAGGAGAGTATGCATCAGCATGTAGTACCTACTAGTTCAAGTACCTATGTGGGTTTTATTCCTTCTCCAAACTTTTCATAAATTTTTTTCCTAGATAAGTTGTCTTCACAGACTCATTTTCTTTCAAGATGTTAGGTGAATGGACCAATTTCCTAAAAGTCATAATCCAACTTAGAATTTTCCAAGGATCAAAGTGGACTCAGACAAGAATGAGTTGGAGAATTTCTTTATAGCCATACCTATCATGCCACACGTAATATGATTCTTTGTATCAACCAATGATACATGTTTCTCTTTTATAATTGTTTTGAACTTGTTAATATCATTTTACGATCCTCCATTAATCACATGATTACATGTGTCCTATATTAAACATTTTTTTATTGAAAACAACAAGATTCCCGTCTATCATTTTTTCAATTGAGATCAAATTCTAGTTCAAACCTAAAACAAATAGCACATTATTGATATGTTTAACACTATCATCATCCATCCATGTGGGCACTATTCGTCTTCCCTACACATCATGATTTATATCATCTTAGGGTTCCACTACCTCTTTTTTTATCATCAAACTTTAATCAGTACTACTTGTTAGACATGTGCTTGGAAGGTACATCCCAAGGACTATGAAGCATAAGGAATATTGTTTTAGCCAATCCACGGAGATAAAATATGTTACTCCATATTTTTTGTTTTCTTTGCACACAACATAATTTCTTTTTTCTTGTAATTGTGACAGAACCAAGATTAGTGTTCGGTCCGTATAATACTAGTGTATTCCCTTACTATTACAATTGTAGCCACTTATTTTTATTTTTGTGCCCTTACATTATTATTTGTCAACTGTGATTATATTGTGACCCCTTAGAATCCTATATATAGAAAGGAGGTCTTGTCATTTGTATCATCCAAGAATTGTTCATTTCTGTAATGTAAACGAGATTTCCCCCTTGAATAGGATGATTATGAAGTCCTTTAACTATATTTTTTTTTTTTTTGTGATCTAGTTGCATAACAATTGGTATCAGAGCTTTGGATAATAGGGTTTTTCTACTTCAAACAGGCCATCGTGGAATTTTCGCTATAATTCTTTTTCTGCGAAGTTTCAAAAGCTAAAATTAAAACCCATTTGGGCCAAAATCTTGATGAACCTCAAGTATGAATTGTATAGATTGTCTCTCTATATTTCCAAATATATGATCCAAGGAAGCTAATGTTTTGTAGGCTCCTGAATTATATCTCAAACAGGTGACCTGGGGAAAATCATCATAACCTTCTCTTTGAGAATTAGATTGAAATTTTGTAAAATGTTATAGAAACAGAATAGGCTGTAGTTGTTTTTGTATCATTTCAAAATATAAAGGTTGAAAAAGTGACACATGGTACTTCGTACAAGTTTTCTCTATTGAACCAGTCTATAATTAGGTCATCGTAGGAGATTTTGAATACCTATTTCTTGAAGAATCTAACTAGGATTAGACTTACGAGGTTGTCACAAGGACTAATAGAGCTACCACAGGATGAAATTTGAGAACTTGGAGATCTGAAACTACAAATATACAATAGATTCAATATCCAACTACTACAAAGTTAAGAAAGGCATGTAATCTTTTTAAAATTTTGCATAAGTTTGGATTGAAAAAATATTTTGAAGGAATTCAGAGGACATAGTGAGGCATAATTATCACTAATTGATGCCCCAAAGAAATAAAATGGAAACACCTAGTAAGAAACTGGAAATATCGACCATGACTCATGAAGAAGAGGAAGAAATGCAACATGGTATATCCAAATTACGAGACCAAATGCAACAAATTTTACTCTCACAAGAATTAATAGAAGCTAATCTGGATGGTTTAAAGAAAGACATGGAAGCTAAGATGAATGGCGTGGAAGCTAAGATGGGTGGAATGGAAGCTAAGATGGATGACATAGAAGAAAAACTTAAAGACAACATGGAAGTTTTGAAGATAGACTTGACAAAGTTGCTACAAGAAATGCATACTAATGGCGAAAGGGTAGTAAAGGAAACTCATGATGAGAACAAAAGAAATGTTAAACATGATTTCATAGACTGTAACATTGGATTTAAGGCCCACATGTTCCAAAGATCGATATGAGGAAGTTCGATGCCAAGGATCCTGTAACATGGATACTACATATGAAGCAATATTTTGATCTTCATAATGCGAAAAACACACAAAAGGTATGCATTGCAACTTGTCAGGCCAGGCAGTAACTCCACAAAGAAAAAACTAATTTGTGTATTATTCCATTAGGTAGGTCTTTGTTATATACAATAGGGAGTGACTGTTCAGTTCATCTCCCGATGACTGTTGACATTCCTAATTTAATTATTTACATAAATTAACGCAATCATGAAGATTAGGTGTCAACATTCCCCCCTTTAATATGAAGGGATGTTGGTGAGTCGAAGCTTCGTTCTGAATCGTTCACGCTTTTCTCTTCCAAGCGCTTTGGTGAATATGTCTGCAATTTGCTCATTTGTGGAACAATGACGGAGATGGATTGTTTTGGCCTCAACATGATGTCAAATCAGATGATATTTAGTATTGATGTGCTTCGTTCGATCATGGAACTTTGGGTTCTTGGCAAACTTTATTGCAGAGGTATTGTCAATCATGAGTGGAGTTGATTGTACTTGCTTTACCTACAAATCTTCAAGAATTTTCCTGAGCCACACAATTTATTTTGTTGCTTCAGTTGTTGCCACGTATTCTACTTCTGTTGTGGAATGTGTTGGAACTGATTGTTTGCATGATCTCTAGGAGACAGATCCTGATCCCATTTTCTTTTCCTCCATCGAAGTCTGAACAAAGTATCCAATCAAGCTAAAGTCGTCCACCTGTGTATACTTGATTCCAAAGTCTTGAGTTCCCTTCAAGTACTTTAGAACTCTTTTTTCAGCAGACCAATGTCCCTCACAAGGCTTTTGCATAAACTTGTAGAGGATTCCAGTAGCAAATGAAATGTCTGGTCTGGTTGTAGTTAGGTAGTTGAGACTTCCTACAAGCTGTCTATACTTTGTTGCATCCTCAAATTCCTTTCCTTCAATAGATGTGAGGTTTAAGTTTTGTTCCATTGGAGTAGTAAGAGGATTGCACTCTGTCATGCCAAACCTGTTCAACAAATCTCCAATGTATTTCTTTTGAGAAAGAAATATGGACTTTGGATGTTGGGTTACTTCAATGCCAAGATAGTAATGAACATAGCCCAAATCAGTCATTTCAAAACTTTTCCCCCATTCCTTCTTTATGGATGCAATGTAGCTTTCATTATTCCCTATCATTAGAAGATCATCTACATATACCACAAGATATACAACTTTTTTGCAAACTTTCTTGACAAATAAAGTTGCATCATCAAGATCAAAATGATTGAAATTGAGTTTCAGAAGATGCTCAGTTAGTTTTTCATACCAGGCTCGCGGTGCATTGTTTGAGGCCATACAAGGACTTCACAAGTTTTCATACTTTATCTTCATGTACTTTCACAAAAAATCCTTTAGGCTAGGACATAAAAACATTTTCTTTTAGATCTCCATTCAGGAAAGTAGTTTTTACATCCATTTGATGGACTTTCCAACCGTTCTGAGCTGCTAGTGCAAAGAGTGTCCGGATGGTAGCCCATTTTACTATGGGGGCAAAAGTCTCCTCATAATCGACCCCTTCTTTCTGTGAAAAACATTTTTCCAGAAGCCTAGCTTTGTGCTTGTCAAGTGAGCCATCAGCTTTATACTTGTTCTTGTATACCCACTTGCAACCAATTGGTTTGGTTCCTAATGGAGGATCAACCAGCTTCCAAGTGTCGTTCTTTATGAGGGCATCATACTCCTTTTGCATTGCTTCTTTCCATTCATCATGAGAAGTAGCTTCTTTGAAGGAAGTTGGTTCAAAATCTATAGAAAATTTCAGTTCACAATCTTAAGAAACATTCATATCAACAGGTGAATTAGAGTCATCTACATCACCTCCATTTTGCCGGTTTGAATTTTTTGTCGCTGTCTTTCCAACTTCATCAGGATGAACACTTTCAAGTGTCTTTGTTAGCCACTTTGGGGGACCTTTCTGAGATGGTCCAAGCTGCTCTGTTGATTGAGTTAGGACTGAATCAAGATTGAGTCTCCCAATTCTATCAATTACATCACTTAAAGCATCATTCGTGGTTGGAGTTTCATGCAGGGGAGAGTGTTCTTCAGAAGAAGATTCCACATGTTGATCTAGTATAGGAATCCCCCCTTCAAGATGTGGAATCTGATTATCAAATTATTGAAATGATTTTTCTTTTGCGAATCTATCCAAGCAATCAAGTTTCCGCTCAACAACATTGTCAGTTTTGGATGATTCAAGGAAAATTACATCTCTAGATACAGCAAATTTCTTATTTACTTCATCATAGAGGTGGTATGCTTTGGAGGTGTTTGAGTACCCCAGAAAGATACACTTACGACTTTTAGCACCAAGTTTGTTTCTATGTACCTTTGGTATCAAGGCATAACAAGTGGAACCAAAGACCCTGAGATGCTTTACCGAAGGAACATGTCCATAACACATTTCATATGGAGTCTTGTTTCTTATAGAATTATATGGACATCTATTCCTTATATATGCAGCACATAGAACAGCATCAGCCCAAAACATTATCTTTACATTTTTGAAGAAGAGGATGGATCGTACAATATTTAAGATTGTCCTATTCATTCTTTCAGTTACACCATTCCGTTGGGGATTATAAGGCACAGTTGTTTGATGTTTGATCCCATGTTGGCAAAGATATTTTTCAAATTCATTTGATGTGTATTATTTTCCATTATCAGTGTGAATAGACCCAATAGGAGATTGTGCATCATTTTCAATCCATTTATGAAAATTCTTGAATGTTTGAAAAGCATCAGATTTGTTCTTCAATAAATAAACCCAACACATTCTGGTGTAGTCATCAATAAATGTCATGATATACTTATTTCCATTTGCAGAAGGAGCAGGCATTGGACCACATAAATCTAAATGAATGAGTTCAAGTTTCCTATGTTCTCTTGAATGTGAATCATGAAAAGACTGTTTGCTATGCTTTCATAGAATGCAAGCATCACATTGCTTAAGTTTTCTAGGAACTGTAAGCAAACCAACAACACCATTTTTCTTCAATAAGTGGACACTGTCATAGTTCAAATGTCGAAATATAGCATGCCATAATAAACTTGATGGAAGTATACCTTCTTCATGATGAGAATTGTATGAGAAATGTTGTGCATGAGCAGATGTTCCTTGCAGTTTGAGAAGCCTTTCTTCTTCTATTCCCCTCATGACAAGTGAGTGGTGAGATGCTCTTCTTACCTCAAGCTTGCCATCAGACATATGAAAGGAGTGCCCTTGCTGGCGGATGTGGACCAAGGACATCAAGTTTCTCTTGAGCTGTGGGAGATATAGAACATGATCCAGAAGAAATTCTGGAAGACCAGGCAGTTTAAGCCTGATTGTGCCAAGCCCTAATGGCTTGATTTTTGATTGATCTGCAAAGTATACTACTCCATCAACATTGTCAGTGAAATCTTCAAAAAACTCTTTTCTATGAGTCATGTGGCAGGTTGCTCCTGAATCAAGCAACTAATCATTTTTCCATGAATCAAGTGAAGCATTAAACAAATCTTCATTTACTCCAATGTTACATTGTGCCTCAACATAGTGAGTAGATTCAGGTGCTTTACCTTTGTCTGTATCATTAGTTTTACCTTTTTGTTGGTTTCTTTTCTACTCAATTTCGTCCCATGGTAGCTTGCATGTAGAGGCATCATGTGATCCATTTCTTTTGCAGCGAATGCAGTGAAAATATGCCTTTCATCCTTGAGAATGTCTGCCCCCCTACCTCTGAAATATCTTCCTCTTCCTCTCCGTCCACCTCTTCCTCTTGTAGAATCTTGAGCAGGATGCTTTTCTTTATGAGCAAGGCACACAGTCTCTTCAAAAGATTCAAGGGTTGTCTTCTTTCCAAAAGCTTTCTCTCTTTCAGCAAACTTTTTTACAAGAGAGTCAAAGGTTATATCTTTGAGATTTCCATCTGCTTGCAATGATGCAAGATAATTGGAGTAAGTAGGATAAAGTGCCTTGAGAAAAGCGATAAGAGGAATATTCAATTCAACCATAGTAGATTTGATATCATGCATTATAGACTTTACTTCAGATGCAAGAGCAACATGATCATTATTTTGTAGTTCAAGAGTGAATAGTTTAATCATGAATTGGACAACTTCAAGTGCAGAGTGTGAGTCATAGAGTTCTTTCAGCTTTTGTAAGGCTTCAAAGGCAGTTGAATATGACGAAATATGGCGACTCACCTCTTCTTTTATAGATGTTGCGATTAATGCATAAGCTTTGTTGTTCTTGTTTTCCCAAATCACAAGCTCTTTGTCTGAGGTAGGCTATACTGCGTCATTGTCTTCTTCTATAACACACACTCCTTTCCACAACTCATTGAAAATGAGGGTGTGTTTTATCATCCGGGACCATTCAAGATACTTCTCCTTGCCAGTGAGAACTATTCTCACCATGGATATGATTGAATGCATTCTGTAAAAAAAAATAGTTTTTGCTGATAGAAAAATACTTCTGCTATTAATGTATAAAATTGTACTTCTTGTGGAGAAAAAAAGGCATCTCTGGTGTAAAAATTGTTGAAATATTGCACTGTTATATATAGGACAAAGGTATTACCAATTCCTATATGGTGGAGATGATATCACTCACAACACAACATTGTATTATACCAAATAATACAATGTTCAAACAATACATATGGCTGCGTTAAAAAATACATATGGCTGCGTTCAAAACATATCTAACGCAGAGGTATCATACTGTTATAACACCATTCAAAAGTACCATTCAAGCACAAATCCACTTCAAACACTCATCGGTCTCTGGATTCTCCACGCATGATACCATGTCCATGCATCAACAGCACATCTCCACGCATCTCAGGTATTATGACCACAATAACCACGCATATCAATGCATAGCCATGCTGTTTCCCCAATATTCATGTGCAGTGTTTAATATTCGCTGCTCCAGAAAATAATTGACTTCAAATCACACCATTTCCCAAAACGATATGCATATTAACTGCAACCAAGTGTTTTCATTGAAAAAAACGGAGCAGTGTGTGCGTATAACTGTAACAACATTCAAATAATAACTGTAACAGCAGTCAATTATATGCGTATAACTGAAAAACTATACTGTATTAATAATCCATATGCAGCATATCTCCATGCAATCTCGCTTCTCCACCAGATTCAAAACGAGACCACACTCACCATAGCCTCTGTTCGAAGTATCTCGAATGTTCTGCTCTAGCAAACATTTATGTGAGAGCATCCAGGCTTCCAACAATCACCGATAGGATTGAATGCATACTCCAGCAATCACCGCAGAATAGTCTTCTTGCTTCGCTTCAGGTTCACCATGTTTTTCCGAAATAGCTCTCAATTCCAATGCAAATGAGCCTGACGCTCCAACACAGAACCTAAGGTGAATACTACCATCTGTGGGAATAACGTTGCTCCTGGTATCAGGGGAGAGTGAGTAATTGGAATAGGGAATCAATTCATGCAATGGAGGTGGCAGGCACAAGTCAGTGCATTTCAAAAAACTTTAACACACAGGATAGTGCTTGTCAAGACAACACCCTTTTTTTTTGAAATGTTTGGGCAGTTAGACAAGATGGATAGCACTGGAGAGTCTAGGGTAGTATGGACAGCATGGACAGTGGGGCAACTACCATGTCAGGAGTAGCTAATTTTATGGAGGAGTTGCTAAGCTATATGGAGAGAAGACAGGGAGTTACAAGGGACACAAAAGCTAAAAAAGGGTTGGCTCTGATACCATGTCAGGCTAGGAAGTAACTCCACAAAGCAAAAACTGATTCGTGTATTATTCCATTAGGTATGTATTTTTTATATACAATAGGGAGAGATTTTTCAGTTCATCTCCCGATGACTGTTCACACTCCTAATTTAATTATTGACATAAATTCACCCAATCATGAAGATTAGGTGTCAACACAACTTTATTTTTGGAACCCAATTAGTTTGTATGGTATCGGTGGATTTTCTCTCGTAAACAAGTTGTCACTTGGGAAATTTTTATGGAAGAAATGATAGCACATTATGATAATACAAAAGGAAAAACTTTTTTTAGCAAATTGATAAATCTCAAACAAAAGGGTTCAATGGTGGAGCACATTGAGGACTTCTAAAAATTGAATATAAGGGTAAATGGTATTCCAGGGGAGCATAGGATTAATCTGTTCATAGGGATATCAAAGGATAACATCCAACATGAGGTTCGCCTTTGGGAACCTGATTCATTGGAGAAGACATTTAGGTTGGCAATAAAATTTGAAAGCAAAAATTATGGCAACAAGGAAGCCTACCACTCATAACTATAAATGTGGAATATTTTTTGCTCTTAGCGTTCCACAACCTACAAGGTTGAGACCACAAAAATTGGAAGAAAAAAGGGAAATAGGGCTTTGTGACAATTGTGATACAAAATACACTAAAGGTCATAAGTGTGCACAGAAGAAATTATTTTACATATATTGTGAAAAGGAGGAAGAAAAGGAACAAGAAATGTCAAAAGAAGGGGATATACACTAGGAACAAACCCTAGAGAAAGAAGAAATGAATCTGACCATATCTTGTAATTCATTAGCCATAGTTACCACTCCTCAAACTCTCAAGATAGAAGGACATATCAAGAAGAAAAAGGTAATAGTGATGATTGATTCAAGCTGTACCCATAATTTTGCTCATTGTAAGATAGTGAAGTAATTGAATTGCTTCCTATATCAAGCACCAAAGTGTCAAGTGATGGTTGCAAATGGAGGAACCATAAATTTCTCTGGAAGGTGTCATAATATCCAGATATCCATGGGAGAATCTGTATTGAATAGTCCAATTCTTTCCATTCTAATGGGTGGTGTTGATGTTGTACAAGGAGTCCAATGGCTACAATATTTGTGTATGATAGCTTTTAATTTTCAAGAAATTCTCTTTAATTTTTTTTCGAAAGGAAACAAAGTTTAATTAAGGGGTATTGTATGGAAACCATGAAAGATAATCAAATCTAACAGTGTGAAAAAGATTCTAAAAAAAGAAAAATGAGTTGAACAATTATGTTCACTAGAGGTTCCCACATCGAAATCATCTATTTCTCCAGATCTCCAAAAAGTTTTGGACAACCATTCCAAGGTATTTTAGACTCCCAAAGGCCTCCCAGCTATTCATGATCATGATCATGCTATTCATTTGGTTACAGAAAGTGTTCATCTAACCATCAGGCCCTACAGATATACTTATTCCCAAAAGAGTGAAATTGAACTTATGGTTGCAGAAATGTTAGAGGTTGTTATAATTCAACCTAGTCAAATTTCTTTCTCTGCTTGAGTAGTATTGGGGCACAAGAAGGATGGATCATGGTGCATGTGTCCCATTCCTATCATTGATGAATTATTGGATGACTTGCATGCATCAATTTAATTCACTAAGTTGGAACTTCATTCAGGATATTATCAAATTAGAATGAAGACTGGAGACATTCCAAAGAGAACATTTAGAACTTGCAAGGGTCATTATCATTTTTTGGTCATGCCTTTTGGCCTTACTAATGCACCTTCTACATTTCATGGTTTGATGAATTCCCTTTTCAAACACATCCTAAGAAGATTTGTGTTCATATTTTTTGATGATATACTAATCTACAATAAGCCTTGGAAGGATCATGTTCAACCTGTTGATAGGGTGCTCAAACTATTGGAGGATAAACAATTATACGTGAAAACATCCAAATGCTTCTTTCGAGTACAAAAGTTGGAATATTTGGGTCATATTGTATCTCATGAAGGTGTTAAGGTAGACCCTAACAAAATTAAAGCCATTAAGGAATGGAAAATCCCCACACCCATAAAGCATCTGCGAGGATCTCTTAGGTTGACAGGGTATTATCACAAGTTTTTTAAGAATTGTGGGAGAATAGAAGCACCTCTAACATCATTATTGAAGAAAGATGCATTTTCTTGGACTCCAAAAGCAACGAAGGTCTTTTAACATCTTAAAGAGGCAATGTGTCAAGCACTAGTCTTAGTTATGCCAGACTTCACAAAAACCTTTATTGTGGAATGTCATGCCTTATGAAATGTAATTGGTGTTGTTTTTATGCAAGAAGAAGGATCCATTTCTTTAAAAAGTCATCCAATCAAAGGAAAGTATTTACACAAAGCTATTTATGAGAAGGAAATGTTGGAAATACTACATGCACTTAAGAAATGGTGACCTTACCTAATTGGAAGAAACTTCCAGGTAAAAACAGATCATGATACTCTTAAATAATTTTTAGAACAAAGATTATCTTCAAAATGGTAGTAAAAATGGGTCAAAAATATGTTCAGTTATGACCTTGGAATCATCTACAAAAAAGGAAAGAAAAATGTTGTTGCATATGCACTCTCAAGAAAGGATGAGTATGTGGAAGAATTTCTTTATGCCATTTCTATTATCCAACGAAATTGGATAAATGAGGCAAGGGATGAATGGAAGAATGACGAAGAAGTGTGGGCACTCATTAAAATGTTGCAGCAATATCCCAGTACATCTGGTACACTTAGTTGGAAAAATGATCTGTTATGTTACACACATCACTTATACCTATGTAAGAATTACCAACTCAAATGAAATATTCTTATCGAATTTCGCACCTCTCCCTTAGGAGGGAACTGAGCATTTTAAAAAACTTACCATAGGGTTAAGAAGGATTTTCTTTTGACCTTAAACATGATATTCAAAAGTTTGTGGTAGAATGTTTGGTTCGGCAAGAAAATAAAGTTGGAACAATTAAGACCCCAGGTCTGTTAAAACATTTATCCATTCCATGTCAACATTGGGAGGATGTTTCAATGGATTTTTTCACAGGTTTAACTAATTCCGAAGGAAAGAGTGTCATCATGGTGGTAGTTGATAGACTTACCAGGTATGCACACTTTTGTGCATTATCTCGTGCCTTTAAATCTAGTATAGTTGCTACTATATTTATGGAAGCAATTAAAAATACACATGGAAACCCAAACATTATTGTAAGTGACACAGGCCCCATTTTCAGTTGAAATTTCTGGACAATTATTTTATTGTCTAGGTACTCAGTTAGCTCATAACTCATCTTATCATCCTCAATCTAATGGAAGAACTAAGATAGTGAATAAATGTTTGGAAGGATATCTTCTTTGCTTTATATCTAATAAACAAACACAATGGGCCAAATGGTTGCCTTTGGCTGAATATTTTTATAACACTTCCTTCCATAATGTAGAAAAAATGATCCCATTTATGGCATTTTATGGATATCATCCATCTTCCATCACATAATATTTAATATAGAATTATAAGGTTCAAGCAGTGGAATATCACATCAAGCATCAACACCAAGTTCTCCAACTCGTAATGGATAACCTCACTTTGGCGTATAATAGAATGAAACAACAGGCGTATCAAAATCACAACGAAAGAAGTTTTTAATGTAGGTGACTAGGTATTCCTAAGAAGCATAATACATTATGACCAGATTATTATGGTCCCTAAAACGTGTTGCAAAATATTGGTACTATGGCATACAAATCAGATCTTCCTACAACTTCCCATGTGCACCCAATTTTCCATGTTTCATGCTTAAAGAAGGTTATAAGTGACAAGCTCTCAGTTCAAATAATATTTCCAGAACTTGATGAGGAAGGAAAAAACATATTGGAACCTAAAGTAGTCACAGAAACAAGAACTCAATAGCTATGAAATTGATCAATTTCAGAGTATCTCATCAATTGGAAGAACTTACCCACGAAGATTCCACATCGAAGGATGAGAATTTTGTAGAGAACCATCTAGAATTACTCAAGCATTGAGGGCAATAGTTTCCTAAAGGAGAGGGGCATTGTAGGTCCCTATAATACTAGTCTATTCCCTTTTTATTTTCATTGCAGCCCATTATTATTCTTTTTGTTCCCATGTTGTCCCCATATTGTTATTATTGTGCCCCATACAAGCCCAATATCGCTATTATTGTTCCCTTACATTGTTACTCTTATGTTTGTTGTCATTATATTCTGATCCCTTAGACTCCTATATATAGAAAGGAGGTCTTGTCATTTGTATCATCCAAGAATTGTTCATTTGTGTAATGTATAAGAGGTTACCACCTCGAAGAGGTTGATTTTGAAGTCATTGGTCTATCTTTTCTTCGAAAAAATTAGAAATACATATGCCCTTAAAGTGCTCATTTTAATGTGTCCATGTTTGTACAATGATCAAAAGATTTCATTCTTATTCTTTTACTAAAATTGGAATGAAAAACACATTTTCTATCCTTAGTATTATGCATTGCATAATTCTAATTAACAAGCCACCTTTTGCTTTGTTGTTTCCTCTTATGTCCATTTCCACCATGTTTAGATACAAATTCCTTATCCCCACTCCTCTCATCAATATTTTTTCATCTTTGCTTCCTAGAAGACCATACCAACCATCATATAAGACAGTAGTATAGCTCTCCTAGGCAACACGCATAGAGAGGAAATAAACACATTATATGCCCTTTAAAAATTATTCAATAAATTTAGTCACAAAATAGTTTTCACTTAATCAATTCTCTAGTCCCCACAACTTATTCTTGAGCTCTTTCAACTTCATAACATTTTTAGTTTAAATAATTTTTATATAGAGTCTTCAAAGCTACCAACTAGTCTCTAAGCAAAATAATTCTTACCTCATTTCACTTCTCCCATCGAGGCTTGAATTTATTCCATGCATCACAAGAAATGCCAATGCTTCAAATATGAGGCAATTTTTTGTCAACCACTTCAAGGAAATGATCATTAATTCCTCCTTGTTCTTCTTTTGGTATTCCCTTGCCACTAGTTTTGATTTTGCTTCCTGGCTTGTTACAAGTTACCACAAGCCCTTATATGATAAGAGGGATTGCATTTATGTTTCCATGCAGGGTATCTTTTCTCATCTAATATATTGGAATCTAGTAACACAAAGCTATGTATTCCTGAAACTTTCCTTCAACTGTGTTAATAGTATTTTCACCAGACTCTACCCATGCTCATTGATGCCCATTCACTTTTCTAGAAAATTTTCATGAGAATGAAAACATTGGCCTATGCTACTAGATATTTCCATATATCTAGCAACCCTCATATTTTTGAACTAGGAATACATTTTTTCCCATCGATGACTTATTTTCCTCACATAAGCTCATTTGGTTTACATGGGTTCTATTTTAGCATTATTCTATATGTTGTTATTGCATTCTAGCATATGCAATAATTAATATATTGTTTTCACATTCTTCAATTTGTACAGGTGTGAAACCTCACTTTAGGTGATCAAAGCCTAAGGCATGCTTTAATGGTTAATAAAAGTATCATAATGTTAAATTTCAAGGTAAGCCTTTAATTTCTAACCTAAAACTATTGCTCTCACCCACAACTATCACTCATGCATTGTGTTAAGTTAGATGTTTGACTTTCTTTCAAGGTATATGCCTTATGCAGTGATTTTTCCTATTCTTTGTACATTTTAACCCCGTATATAAATTACATGTTTAAAAAAAATAAAAAAGGAAATAAACAATCGTGAGAGGATGAAACATAAAACAGATATACGCAGAGATTCTCCCCTAGATCACCGAACTGGGACTAGAAGATTGATTTTTCTTATTTATTCCCTTCAATGTTACAATACATATATATACATGTCCAGGCATCCATAAACCCTAATACATTAACCAACAATTAGAGCTTAACCATAGTTCCCTTGACCGAATCTACAAAATACCTTGGGAAGAAAACCATTATGCTCAAAACCATGCACGAAAACCATGTAGAAAACCATAGGTATGTCTGGCCACTTAATATGGGTGCAAAAAAAAATTCTCAGGGCACTTCCCAAAACCCCATAGATGAGGGCTACAACCCATGTAAAACCCACTGGGAGGGGGGGATTCCACCCCCTGTGATCTGCATGTTGTGTCTGATACAACAAACAGGGGTGCCTATTGCCCCCTCATGCGTCGGGCTAGTCATGGAAAGAATATAACACACACCCAACATTCTCCCACTTGTTGTTTCCTTTCCTTTGGGGGATCATAAGAGAGCTTATTAACTCATCCAACCCTGCAATGCCCATTTTTTCTTAACAACAAGAAAACTTCTCATTGCTCACAGAATTTTTCAATGCATATGCAACATTCTTCAAAGTTTCCACCTTTACCAGCAACACCTTTACCAATGTTGTTTGTCTTTGAATGATAAACAAGGTTCTTTGCCAATAAAATTTGACTTTTCCTATTGAAATCTATCCTTATAGCTCATTGTACCAATCACATACTTGAACAAAATCTCTACAACCAAACTGGTTCCTTGCTTGCATGTATTCAACGGCCCTTCTCTCCAATATATCCAAGCCTTTGAAGCCATAGCATGGTATTTTCTCGAGAGACCACTAAATTTTCTGCTCCACTTTCAGGAACCACATAACTATTGCACCCATCAATAACAATGCTACCTTGTAGCTTGTATAGAGTTCCAATTCAAACTCCGCACATCAATACCAGTGCTCCCTGAACCATCTTTTACACACCGTCTTTTACACCTGCATCATCCAACTTCCTTACATAAATCATATTTCTGGCCAATGCAAGAATATGCAAAACACCCTTCCATAGTGAACTTCCAATTTACTTTTCTAACTCTTTCACCTTCCAACTTCATCTTTACTTTTCCATGACCAACAATTATAGCCTCCCTATCATCCCCTAAGAAGTCATCACCACCATCATATTTCTCATACTCGTAGAACCACTCTCTATGGGGAGTGAAGTGAAAGAATGCACCTGAGTCAATAAACCATGCCTCATGATCTACATGTGTACTTGAAGAAGCCAAGTATACATCCCGACCTTCATCTAATGTGGTTTTCACCTCTGCAGAAGGAGCATCATCAGATCCCTTTCCTTTGTCAGGAGATTTAGATTTACAATCCCTTTTGTAATGCCCTTCCTTTCCGCATTTCTAGCACACCACCTTTACAGGTTTTCCTCAAGGTTTAGATCTCCCTCTAGATTGATGACTTATTTTTATTTCTTTTGTGGGACTTTTCTCGTACAAACAAGGCATCACCATTTTGACTCTCCATATTTTTCCATCTCATATCCTCCATGAGCAAAGATGAGACTATCTCATCAAACTGCAAGGTAGTTGCATTGCTACGTGTTGAAATAACCAGACTATCCCATAAATCTGGTAGAGAAAACAACAAATTGATGCACTTATCTCCATCTGAAATTTTAATATCAATAGACAATAACTGACTTAGAATAGTATTAAATGTGTTCAAATTCTCTCTCATCCAGTCTCATCTTTCATCCTTAGGTTATACAACCTTTTCCATAGGAATATTTTATTCACCAAAGACTTCGATTGGTAGAAATTTCATAACTTGTCCCACAAATCCTTCACCGTAGCTTCCCCTAATACATTTGACAATACTGAATCTGAGACACATAATTGTATTGTGCTCTTTGCCTTTCGATCAAACTTATTTCATTCTTCATGGAACACTACCGTTGGTGTAGTACCCAGATCTACCACAATCCACTCATCTTTATCCATAAACAGATCCTCCATCTTGATTTTCCACAAATCAAAGCTATAATCATTAAATTTATCGATCTCTATCTTTCCACTGCTCGCCATCTTCTTTCACCACCGGAATCAATCCCACAATTCTCCCATTGAACAGGGTCTGCCACAAGCCCTAATGAAACCCCTTAGCAACAAAGGCGTCCCCTTGAAGCCAAAACAACTCTGATACCAAATGTAAGTTTTAACCCTGTATATAAATTACCTGCATATGAATTCTAAAATAGAAAACAAACAAATGCAAGAGCATAACACATAAAACACATATACATAGATATTTTCCCCTGGATCCTGAAACCGAGAGTACTAGCTTGAATTTTCATTGTATTCCTTTCAATGTTGCAATGCATATTTATACATGTCGAAGAGTCCAATACCATGGACCAAAAACCATCACGCCCAAAACCATGTTCAAAAAACCATGCACAAAACCATAGGTAGGTCCACCGAACGTAATTAGGGTCCAATTTTTTTCCTTTGGGTGCTGTCTTGAACCCCGTACAGGGGACCTACCTGCCCCCCTCAAACCCCATGGACAGGCACAGCTGCCGACCCCCCTGTGATGCCCCCGCTACACAATCGACTCAATGAAGGGGGGGATTTTCCACCCTTGTAACCCCTCAGCTTACTATGGATGATAATCATGGAAAGAATATAACACAACACAACATCTTTCTCAAATTGATCTTCTCCTAGCTATAGTTTGTGGCTCTTCATGTTCTGATTCCTCTTTTACTATAGAGTATTATTCCTCCTCCTTTAGCTCAAACCCTATCTTTTTAGGTTCCTTTGGTGGTACTTCATGTTTAATAACATCTTTCACCTCTCTTAACACTAGATCATGGTTCTAAACAACCTTCCTTGTTTTTGGGTTCCAAATCTTATAACCTTTTAAATTGTCCTTATACCGAGTAAAGATGTAGCTTTTAGATTTACTATCCAACTTCATCGTTTTGTCCTTTAGAACATGTACATATGCATCACATCCAAATACCCTTAGATGTGAGAGAGAGTATTTCTTACTAGTCCATACCTCTTGTGGAGTCTTTTCCTCGAACAATGACGAAGCTCATCTGTTGACAAGGTAACATGTAGTATCCACCACCTCTACCCAAAATTCTCATCCTGACATGGCACCACTAAGCATTCCTCTTTCCTTTTCCATCAACATCATGTTCATTCTTTAAGAAAATCCATTTTTCGGATGTGTGTATGGTGTAGTCTTCCACAATTTTATACCATAATTTTACATAATTCTTCAAATTCCTTCTTGTAAAACAATCCACCGTTATATGTTCTCAACACCTTTATCTTCTTCTCTATCTGGTTTTTTACGAGAGCCTCAAATTCCTTAAACCTTTCAAAGACTTCAGATTTCTTCCTAAGGAAATATATCCATGTATTGCTTGAGAATTCATGTATAAATGATACATAGTACATAGACTTACCCAGTGATGGAACTGACACAAATCCAAACACATCATTGTGCACAACC
This sequence comes from Pinus tabuliformis, assembly GCA_031772625.1. NCBI lineage: Eukaryota > Viridiplantae > Streptophyta > Pinopsida > Pinales > Pinaceae > Pinus > Pinus tabuliformis. The sequence continues at coordinate 865,611,019 of CM062807.1, read as the reverse complement.
TATAATATTTGTTTCACCATCTTAACACCAGAGGGGAAACTCACCTAAGTCTGCTTCACAAATACACAATTTTCATATAAATAAAAATCCAAATCAAAATTAGACATACCTTCTACCATACCATTACCATGAAGTATTCGAAGGCCCTTCTCTCCAATATGTCCAAGCCTTTGATGCCATAGCATCATCTTTTCCCCAGAGGCCACTAGATTTTCTACTTCACTTTGAGGAATGACAGAAATGTTGAACCCATCAATAAAAATTCTTCCTTGAGGCTTGTACAAAGTTCCAATCCAAACTCCCTGTATCAATACCAGTGCTCTCTGAACCATCTTGCAGGTATCTTTCTCGAGCTTTGTTTTTACACATGGATCATCCAACATTCTTACAGAAATTGAAAAACACTTGGAAGTGTTGTAATCCTTCCACCTTGCAGCTTCAACTTGACATTTATGTGACCAATGGTTCTAGCCTTCCTGTCATCCCCTAAGAAGACATCACCAACATCATATTTATCATATTCACATAATCAATCCCTGTGGAGAATGAAGTGAATGGATGCACTTGAGTAAATCAGTCATGCCTCATCATCTACATGTGTACTTGAAGAAGAAGCCAAGTACACATCCCCACCTTCAGCTAAGGTGGTTTTGACCTCTACAAAAGGAGCATCATATGATCCCATTCCTTTCTCATGAGCTTTAGATCTACAATACTTTTTAAAGTGCCCTTCCTTTCCACATTTCCAACACAACTTTACAGGTTTTCCTCAATATTTAGATCTCCCTGTAGATTTAGATCTCCTACTTGAGGATTTATTTTTGTTTTTGTTTTGGGACTGTTGTCGTATAGAAAGGAATCACCATTTTCACCTCCATATTTTTTCATATCATCTCCTCCAATAGCAAGGATGAGACTATTTCATCAAACTATAAGGCAATCAAATTTCTACCTATTCCAACAACCAGATGATCCACGGATTTGGTAGAAAACACAACAAATTGATGCACTTATCTTCATCTAAATTTTTTATATCAATAGATAACAACTGCCTTACCATGGTATTAAAGGCACTCAGATGCTCTGTCACCAAGTATACATCCTTCATCATCAGTTTATACAAATGTTTCTTTAGGAACAATTTATTCACCAAAGACTTAGATTGGTACAAAGTCCCTAATTTGTCCCACAAAGCCTTCGCTCAAGATTCTCTTGATACATTCCACAATACTGAATCTGAGATACACAACTATATTGTTCTCTTTGTCTTTTGATCCAACTTCATCCAGTATTCAGATGAAATTACCATTGGTTTATTACCCAGATCTACTGTGATCCACTCATCTTTATCCATTAGCAGATCCTCCATCTTGATTTTCAACAACTCAAAAATCTGACCATTAAATTTTTTGATCTTTATATTTTCACTGCTTTCCATCTTCTTTCACCACAAGAATTGATCTTGTAGATCTCCCACTGAATAGTGTCTACCATAGGCCCAAGAAAAACCCCTGAATAGCAAAGGTGTCCCCTTGAAGCCAAAACAACTCTGATACCAAATGTAGGTTTCAACCCTGTATAAAAATTACCTGCATACAAATTCTAGAAACATAAAGTAAACAACGACAAGAGAATAAAACATAAAACATATATACATAGATATTTTACGCTCGATCCCAAAACTGGGACTACTAAATTAATTTTGTGATTATATTCCTTTCAATTTTACAGTACATATATATACATGTTGAAGCATCCATAAACCCCAATCAATAAATCCTCGATTATAACATAACCATAGTTCCCTTAAACGAATCTACAAAATACCATGGGCAGAAAACCATCATGCCTAAAATCATGTGCGAAAACCATGCACAAAACCATAGGTAGGTCCATCCATGTAATATAGGGTCCAAATTTTGTTTTCGCAAGGCTGCACCTCAAACCCTATAAAGGGAGATATCACCCCCCTCAGACCTCCCAATAGGGGGGCTACCACCTGCCTGTTCTGCACGACATAACGAACACTTGGACATGTCACCCTTTCTATGACCCCCCAACTTGTGGGACTAGTCATGGAAAGAATATATCACACACCCAACATTTTTTACATTCGCAAAATCAATGTCTCGAGACTTTCAACCCTACTGCTTGGGAAACTTTCACACTGCAGAATTCAAATTTCTGCAATTCTATCCCATGATAAGAACATCTTTGGATTCTATTGTCCAAGACTTGATAAAATGTGATAATTCGTAAATTGGTTCCTTTGCTTTAGAGTGTAGAAATTCCTTGCATCTAAAGAATTTACAAAATTTCATCTCTTAACTAGACACTTCCTGGATATTAACCATGTGAATTTTTTTCTTGGTGGTTATTAATAAATATAAATAAAACAACGAGTGACCTATATTTTAACTTTAACAAATTGAATCCACTAGGAAATTCAAGAGGAATGGTACTAATGTGTTTCAATTGATAAATGCCTTTAATACTCAACTCTATAACTAATATTGGATTTATTAGATTGGAAATTGCAATTGGCTATGCCTCTTTTTAGAGTGAGATCAGTGAATGCATATGTGAATGTGAACAAGACTTTAGATAAATATATACAAATCTAGTGTGTAGATAATCATGAGTGCTCATTCATGTGTTTTGTTAATAATCAAAAGGCCTTCTAAAATCTTCAAGGAACAATGACATCTTATTAGTTATCAAAGTGTATGTCAAAAGGAGTTTTTAGAGGCTCTTCGATGTGAAAATCATTATGAGGCAACAAATGAAACCTTTTATGTTAACATACAACATGTATTGAAAGTTTAGTCTTTATACAACACAAAATTTGTTGAATGTCTTGACCTTTGTATGAATCATTGATTCGGTTAGTGGTTAGAACTCCATAGAGATATGTTGGATTGCTTCCATAAGTGAAAAAAAAATTCTAGCTAGTCCATGGATTCCAAAATCAACATCATGAACACAAATACCCTCAACATGAGTTAAAGGAAATTTGCATTGCTTCCCTAGGTGACGCACAACTTCTGGCTAGTCTAATACATTCGAAAAACAATATCCAAAAAACAAATATCCTCAATATGAGTTAAAATATTTTTATAAAAGGGTTCCATTTGTTTGCAACCCATGTATTTGGCCTAACATTTGATAAAGAACCAAAATAATTAACTATGAGTCTTGTCGGGGTTTCCTATTGTATCATGAGAAGCATTACTAGGACTACCACCTTGAACTGAGGTTGATTTTTCTATAGTTATTGTTCAAGGAGAACAACTATGCATGCCAAAGGAACATTACATGACGTGTACACCTAAGCTTCTTAAACTGAATCTATCAGATGATTTATTGGTTTTAAGTTTATGTGTTTTTTATGCAGGAGCATGTTACTTGGAGGGAAAATCTTCAAACTTATTCCAAAAATCCAAAAAAATCTACAGGAAAAGGAGTGGGGTCCTTTAGCCAACAATTTCCATGCTTTTCTAGTTTAAGATAGGGATAGAATTTAGAATAAAATCATTCTATAATAATCACTTATGAATAAGTGATAATAAGCTTTTATGAATGATTCCTTTAAATCACTCTATGTAAAAGGCATGCATTTGTGTGGGATAAGGACCGAGAGGGCTTATCTACTATTTATAAATGAAATAATTGGACACTCGGGAGAAGTGTGCCTAGAAGCATTATCATTGACAAAAACTCTTCTTGTGCATTTGAATTGATGGTCCTCTATTAAACTTATAAGTGTATTTGTGTATTGATTCAGTTCTGAGTTTTATATGAATGATTTTGCTTTGAACTTTCCAAATAACATGGCAGTTGAAGCCCTTAACTTTTGTTTCCTTCATATTGATATTTTTGGCTTCTTTATTTGCTATATAGAGTTCGTGGGTAAAACTCTATTTTACACATAGAAATTGTGAAATTACTTATCTGGAACAGAGTTTGGGACTTGAAATGTTATTGAACAGGGACTATACCCTCGTTAGCTCCAAAAGCTTTGTCACATCGCTGAGTGGGAGAAGAATAGAACTGAACCGTTGGAACCACCGAAGTCTGAAACTCTAACTGTCCAAACCCGAAGCACTATAGAGAAGAGTGGAAAGGTTGTCGGGTCCGCGATTGTTATCACATCGCAAGCCCAGAGCAGAAGGAAATAAGCATTGGTGTATTGAAGTCACCGACAATGATTGCTGAGAGGCACGTTTTATCGCATTGGGGAAGAGGCTATCAGAAGGGTAATAGTTAAAGTATCAATAGTGTTAATTTTGTTAAATGCATTTCTTTATATTAAAGCGCCGATAGTGTATTTCCGTTCTTTTGGAACGAAAGCCTCTGCTTGTGTATTTTTCAATTTTTAAATGAATTTACCTCGTTTAAAAGCAATGATAGTGTATTATTGTAATTCCTAGGGAATTAGAGTCTCGGTAGAGGATAAGGGGATTTGTGTAAAAGAAAGCACTGATAACAAGGGTTGGGTGATTATAAAGGGAACAATGGTTATATGAAAGAGGGAATCATTATAACAGTTAGTCTAACATTAGATGATTGAGACATCTCTTGAAGCAAAAAGAGGAATGCAACGAGACATTGAAGAAATTATATCAGGCTTTGGTTGTTTGTCCATATCATCTGCACCCAAGCCATCATTAGTGGTATCAAAGCAACCAGCTGACATTGAATTGAATCTCAGAAGCAGGAGAAGGAATGTTACTATGGCTTTCAGAGTTAGAAGAGGACGAGGACGCGGTGAAAGAGGATAGCCTATTGCAAACATTTAAGTAATGGAAGTTGTGCAACAAATTAAAGTTAGATTGGATGCATTAACAACAGATAGAAATATAAATGATGGAGATGTTAGTGAACCTGAGGTTGAAGCTACTGAGGAGGAAGCTATAGTAGTTACCCCTGAGATGAGATTCTTCTAGTCAGTGTTGAGATCCACAGCTAGGCCAAAGAGGGAGGTTTCAATGTATGAATGAGGACTGAATCCAGAATAATTGATATATTGGATTAATGTCATGGAGAAATTCTCCGACTATGAAGAAATAAAAGATGAGAAGAAAGTAAAGTTTGTTGTCACCAAGCTAAAAGGCCACACATTGCTTTGGTGGGATGCTGTGCACGTAGAAAGAAAGAGACTTGGCAAGAAACCTATCAATAATTGGAGCAAGATGGTAGCAAAGCTAAGAGGTAAGTTTCTACCAAGTAATTATTAGCAAACCTTGTTCAGAAAGATGTAGAATCTTAGAAAAAGGTCTTTGACAGTGAAAGAATAGACAAAGGAATTCTACAAGGTAAGCATAAGAGCTGGAGAAGCCCAGGATACAGATAATAAGGTGGCTAGATATGTGAATGGCCTTAGGATGGACATTCAAGATGGGATAAGTATATTGTCTCCTAAAATAGTAGAGGAAGCTTATTAGATAGCACTGAAAGCTGAAGAAAAACTCATGAGGAAGTAGTCTACCAGAGGGAGAGGTACTTTCTGAGGAAGGGGAAATCAAGGTGGTAGAGGAAGATCTATAGTGCCTAAAGATGGAGCTAGCAGCAACTCAACCTAGCATACACCCACAGGAGGTGATGCAAGAGGTAGAGGGAGTTTTTCTATAGGAAGAGGAGGTAGAGGAAGAGGAAGAGAAGTAAGTTGTTACAGATGTAACGAACTAGGACATAGAGCCTTTGAGTGTCCAGAGAAAGTAGAAAAAAATAAAAGGAATGCTATTGTTGCTCAAGCTGAGTGGGAGGAGCAACAACAGTGACAAAAGAAGAAAATATACTAGAGAGATGAGAATCTTTCGTAGTTAATAAAGTTTTTCAAGCTAGCAAAGGATATGGTTGAACCATCACAAAGAAATAATTTATTCAAGACAGTGAGTAAAGTTCAAGGGAAATGTTGTCAGATGATCATTGATAGTGACATCACTGATAATTTGGTCTCTACAGAAGTGGTGGGGAAATTGAAACTGAAGATAATAAAACATCCAACACCTTACAAGGTGTCATGGTTACAAAAGGGACTTCAACTATTAGTGAATGAACATTGTGAAATGGAATTTCAAGTGGGCAAGTATAAATATAAAATTGTATGTGATGTGATGCCAATGGATGCGTGTCACATATTTCTTGGAAGACCTTGGCAATATGAGAGAGGAGCCATGCATGATGGGAAAAGAAACACATAGAAGTTTGGAAAGAATGGTGTCAATCATATGTTGTTGCCTCTGCAAGAAGAAGATGTACCAGGAAAGAAGATTGATCCAAAAGCTTTGTTATTAGGAGGGAAGGAATACTTGAAGTAGATTGAAGAGAATGAGGTAAATTTTGTTGTAATTTACAAGACCAAGTTAATAATGACTTCTACTAAAATTTTTGATTTACCCATTGAAATTCAAGAAATGTTGGAGAAATATTGTGATATTATTGTTGATGATTTGCATAATGAGTTACCACCCATAAGAAGAATTAGCCATCGTATAGATTTGATTCCTGGAGAAAGTCTACCTAACAATGCAACTTATAGAATGACTCCTACAGAAAATGAGGAGGTTAGGAAGCAGGTGAAAGAATTGCTTGATAAAGGGTTGATCAAAGAAATCTTGAGCCCTTGTGTACTGCCAATAGTGTTGAGTCCAAAGAAAGATGGAGGCTGGAGAATGTGTACAATTTCAAGAGCTATCAATAAAATCACAATCATGTACATATTTCATTTACCTAGAATTGAAGATTTAATGGATTTTTTGAGTGGAGCAAAGTATTTTTCAAAACTAGATCTTAAAAGTGGGTTTCATCAAATAAGGATAAGAGAGGGGGGTGAGTGGAAAACCGCTTTTAAGATAAATGAGGGATTGTATGAGTGGAGAGTAATGCCTTTTGGTTTTTCAAATGCACGAAGTACATTTATGAGACTCATGAAGGAAGTTTTTAAATATTTCATTGATAAATTTGTAATAATATATCTAGATGATATATTAGTTTACAACAAGTCTAAGGAGGAGCACATGAGACATCTAAATTATGTCTTACCAAGGTTATAGCAGGAGAAATTATTGTTGAATTTGAAGAAGTGTTCATTCATGAAAGAAGAGCTAGTGTACTTGGGTTTTGTAATTTCTGCTGAAGGGCTGAAGATGGATCTGGAGAAGATCAAGGCAATCATGGAGTGGCCTTCACCCAAGAGTGTTTTTGAGGTAAGAAGTTTTCATGGTCTTCCTAGCTTTTATAGAAAATTCATTAAGAATTTTAGTAAGACCAATGCACCTATTATTGAGACCATAGAGAAAGACAAACAACCATTTAGATGGACTGTTGAAGCAGAAAACAATTTTCACTATTAAAGAAGAAAATAACTAAAAATCCTATTTTGGTTTTACATTATTTTAGTAAGTCTTTCCAATTGAAGTCTGATGCCAGCGGAGAAGCAAGTGGAGGTGTTTTAAGCCAGGAAGATAAACCTATAGCTTGCTTTAGTGAAAGGCTAAATGATTCCAAAAAGAAGTATTCTTCTTATGATAAGGATTTCTACGCAGTTATATAGTCATTAAAGAAATGGGGGAATTATCTAATGTAAAAAGAATTTATCCTTTACTCGGATAACCATGCACTACAGTATATTATGCAGCAACCAAAACTTAGCCAAAAACATGCTAAATGGGTAGAGTATCTTCAAGGTTTACATTTTGTTTTGAAGCATATAAATGGCCAATCAAACAAAGTCGCATATGACTTAAGTATGAGGAATGTATTAGTTCAAGAGAGTCAAATCCAAGTGTTAGGTTTTGATTTTCTTAAAGAATTGTATGAAGCAGATCCAGGTTTTGAAGAGGCATTTGAAGCTTGTAAAAATCTTGTGATGGATAGAAGTAAATGGTTGGATTACTTCTTACAAGATGGATTGTTTTTTAAGAAAAATTAGTTGTGCATACCAAACGGTTCTATGAGGGATAACTTAATCAAAGAAAAACATAGTGGAGGACTTGCAAGACATTTTGGTGTAGAGAAGACTTATGAGTAGTTAAACAGATTTTATTTCTGGCCGAAAATGAAATCTGAAGTGGAGAAGTATGTGAAAATTTTCAAAGTTTGTCAATATGCAAAGTGAAGGAGCCAAAACACAGGTTTGTATATCCCATTGCCAATTCTAGATAGGCCTTGGGATATGGTAAGAATGGATTTTGTTTTGGGTTTACCAAAGACTCAAAGAGGTAATGGTTCAATTTTTGTTGTAGTGGACAGATTTTAAAAAATTGCACACTTTATTCCATGTTATAAGACTAGTGATGCTTCTCACATTGCTAATTTGTTTTTTAAGGAAGTTGTAAGATTGCATGGGTTTCCTAAGTGTATTGTCTTAGACATGGATTACAAATTTGTTGGACATTTTTGGAGGACACTATGGAAGAAATTGGGAACTAAACTAAGTTTCAGCTCTACCTATCATCCATAAACTGATGGACAGAATGAAGTTGTGAACATGAATTTGGGCAATCTTTTAAGGAGTCTTATTGTAGAACATCCAAAGCAATGGGATCAAGTGTTGGCACAAGCCAAATATGCATATAATGACTCACCTAATAGTACTATAGGACAAAGTCCATTCCATATTGTTTATGGAATGCTTCCAAGAGGAGTATCTGAGTTAAGAAACTTGGGAAAAGATGAGATGAGAAGTGCAGACGATGAGGATTTTTCTTTAGAAATGCAAGAAATACATGAACAAGTGAAACAACAGCTGTAGGATAGCAACATCAAGTACAAAACCAGAGAAGACATGAGAAGAAGAGAGGTGAAATTTGAAGTTGGAGATGTGGTTTTAGCACATCTTAGAAAGGAGAGGTTTCCAAAGAGGGAGTATAACAAATTGAAGTTCAAAAATTTTGGACCGTGCAGAGCGTTGTGGAAATTTTATGCAAATGCCTATGAGATTGAGTTACCCCCTCATATTGTAATATCACCAATTTTTAATGTTACAGACCTGTACAAGTATGAAGGTGAAATTGTAGATGATACAACACAAGATCAAGAGACCTAAGAGATTGACTGGGTAAAACAGTTACCCACAACAAAGAATTTGCATCCAGAAAGAATTATGGATAAGAAGGTGGTTAAGGAAACAAGGGGACAAGAGTAATTTTAGTATTTGGTAAAATGGAAGGATATCCCAACCACTAAAGCTACCTGGATTACAAAAGACATGCTATAGAAACTAGGCAGTTCTATAGATGAACTCATGGACAGGAGCCCATGAAGAATTTTGTCCTCGGGAGTCTGATGCAAGAGCATGTGACTTGGAGGGAAAGTATTAAAACTTATTCCAAAAATCCAAAATAATATACAAGCAAAGGAGTGGGGTCCTTTAGCTAGCAACTTCCATGCTTTTCTAGTTTAAGATAGAGATAGAATTTATAATAAAATCATTCTGTAATAATTGCTTATGGATAAGCGATAATAACTTTCTATGCATTATTGATTTAAATCACTCTATGTAAAAGGCATTCTTTTGTTTGTGATAAGGACCGAGAAGGCTTATCTATTATTTATATATGAAATAATGGGACACTTGGGAGAAGTGTTCCTGGAAGCATTATCATTGACAAAAACTCTTTTTGTGCATTTGAATTGATGGTCCTTTATTAAACTGATAATTGTATATGTGTATTGGTTCGATTCTTTTCTTCTAAGTTTTATATCAATGATTTGGATTTAAATTTTCCAAATAAAACAGCAGTTGAAGCCCTTAACTTGTGTTTCCTTCATATTGACACTTCTGGCTTCTTTATTTGCTATATAGAGTCCATGGGCAAAACCCTGTTTTACACAAAGAAATCGTGAAATTACTTAGCCAGAACAGAGTTCCAGACTTGAAATGTTATTGAACAGGGACTATACCCTCGTCGGGTCCGAAAGCTTTGTTGCATCGCTGAGTGCAAGTAGAACAAAACTGAACCGTTGGAACCCCTAAACTCCGAAACTCTGATTGTCCGAACCTGAAACACTATAGAGAAGAGTGGAAAGGTTGTCAAGCCTGCGATTGTTATCGCATCACAAGCCCAAAGCGGAAGGAACCAAGCATTGGTGTATTGAAGTTGTCGACAACGATTGCCGAGAGGCACGTGTTATCGCATCGGGGAAGAGGCTATCGGAAAGGCAATAGTTAAAGTGTCAATAGTGTTAATTGCGTTAAACACATTTCTTTAAATTAAAGCACCGATAGTGTATTCCCATTCCTTTGGAACAAAAGCCTTCGCCTGTGTATTTTGCATTTTTTAAATGCATTTTCCTCATTTAAAAGAAATGATAGTGTATTTTTGTAATTCCTAGGGAACTATAGTCCCAGTAGAGGATAAGGGGCTCTGTGTAAAATAAAGCACCGATAACAAGGGTTGGGGTGATTATAAAGGGAAGAATGGTTATATGAAAGAGGGAATTGTTATAACAGTGAGTCTAATGTTAGATGACTGATACACATGTTGAAGCACAAAGAGGAATTTAGCTAGACATTGAAGAAATTATATTAGGCTTTGGCCATTTGTCCATATCACCTACACCCAGGCCACCAGTTTTAAAAATATTTGAGAGTAGTAATCTTACCTTGTTTCTGATTTAGTGTTGGTCATAGTTAACAACTTACTAAGAAGTATATCGATATCATGCTTGATATATTTGTGTGTTTTGTACGAAAAAATTGTAGTTTTTCATGACCTAATTGATGTTAATATGTTCTTTTTTCAACAGTCTTCACATCAATTGAGGTGATGTTAATAAAGATTCAACCATACAAGTTGTTACTAGGATGTACGGAATACAATCAAGCCTGTGTTAGGTGGAAGAAAATAAAGAGAAGTTTCAACATCTAGATGCTCCTCTATATTGACTTTGAAACCCTCTTTAATATCAAATCGGGTCAGTGAGTTCAATACATAAAAGATTTAAAGCCAAGTGTGATTTCCAGCATTGTAAGAATGAAAAATCCTAAGGATTTAGCTCATGAATTTTGTAGGCTCAATGAACCACTCAAGTTCTCTTTCAAATAATAATAAATAGAGATTTTTATGACAAATAACTTCTAGAAAAAAAATCAAGCAGACAAAGGCATATTACAACAAGAAATTAAGAGTAATGGTGTTGTAATGGGACTTGACAAATTCAAACAAGAAGAAAAATGGAAGTTGAAACAAAATGCTTCTAATAGAGGCATATGTTTGCAAATCCTTTCTAGTGAATTAATTACCACTTGGTAAATATTTCTTGTGTTCTTTTCCTCTTATTCATGATTTTATACACTTGTTACATTTTTATTCAAACTCGTCTCATCATTTAAGTCATTTTTCGAATAATAATAAAATTATGTTATCTTAAATTTTCTCACAGTCACCTCTTCAACCTTCGCAGCAAAGAGAAATGTGGGGAGAGGAAAGTACAAGAATGAAGTACATATTATCTTTTTGTCTTGCAGTACTAGGTTTGTTAGTGAGATTCAAGGGTTTTCTAGAGTTATAGTCTCACACTAAAGGAGATAAAGAAGGTAGGGTTCGTGATGGGCCCTAGAGGATACTGAAACATTCTTCTTGTAGCTCTTGTGAGAGAAGAAGGCTATGGTTTTAGAGACCTTGGTGTTACTTGATATGCTTGATTGAGAAATATAGGAGACATATAGGAGACAAGGGCTTTCTAGTGTTGATGCTAGCTCATTGTAGATCTTTAACGCAAGTGTTAATTGTATCTTTAATGCAATTGTTACATTGTATACTTGAATGAGGAGAAGAGGAGTATTGAAATTATAAACTAGGGCCAAAATCCACCATTGGATAGCTGATATCTTGGAGATGATTATTTCGTTGAACTCCTCCCTTAGATGTGACCAAAATCAGCCTAAAGATCACCAAATTTGGATAAGGAAAATATTTTATTTATTCAAAACAAATTTTAGAAGACAAAATCATATCAAGGTGTCAAAAATTGAAATTTGAAATTGAAGTTTGCCTCAAATGTCAAGGTCAAAACTCATGTTTGTTTGTATATAGAGGCATCCTCCCACCTCATTTGGATCATTCTAAGTCTCTAATGTATGTTTGAGATAGTCGTGCTCTAAGAGGAAAAGTGATTGTACTTTTTGGTTTCTACTTCTGCAACTAAGCCGAGATGCTTCACCCAGGATAGTTGTTGATCTTAAGGAGAAATTTAGTTTGTTTTGTATGGGAAAATTCATTATCATATGACTGCAAGGTGTACCATAAGAGGCAAAATATTCCTTCTATTAAGGCCACATTATAGATTTGTTGCTCCAGGGTCACTAGAATTCTCCATCATGAAGACGCCAAAATACACGTCAAGGGTTCTATCCAACCTTTCATGTTAAATAATGTAAGTCACAGTTGAGATGACGGCTTCTAGAATAGTGGGATCTCCTTCTTTTTCAATATCACTCATATCGCTGGTCTTACCAAGAAAAGAAGTTCACCTAACTTCTAGACTTTAAGACTATGCTCCTTGTTAAATTATGGGTAGTCTAGGCTGGAATCTTACTAAAGGAAAATCGAAGGATTTTGAGAGGCATACAAACCATGATCTAAAAGAGAAAAAGGATGATTCAGTAGCCCACATAAGGCTGATTTTATCGTTCAGAAAAATCACAGTCCTGGGCTCTATATAAAAAGCTGAGGTGAAAGAATATTTTAAAAGGTATTGAGGTACAAAACGATCTAGGCCCTGAGATGATGACATGATTTTGAATTTCTTTGCATAATCCAGAATCCACATATGAACAACACCACTTCCCAGGTCCATTCAATTTTGTCTACATTTTGTCTCTCTTGGATGTTTTAGATCCGCTCTGAGTCCAACATAATGTACCTCTACACAATAAAAAAATAAAAATTGTGGTCAAATCTCTCGATGTCTGGTGTTTCACCCTAGTGTGTCCTTGCTCTGTGGAGTTTAGAATTTTTGTAATTCTGTGAAGATCCATGAGACTTGGTTTGCTTTGGAGAGGTATCCTACTTGTTGCAGACCGCAGAAGACCCTTGGCTAGGGCACTTTTCTGTGCACAACATGTCATGAATATCAATGAAATTCATATGTGCTTGTAATATTATTTACAGGTGAGTACCAAGTTTACGTTTAGCCATCAAATTGAGATGAAATTTATGCTTGAGATTGAACTCATATCTTCTGCGTTACATTTTTGAATGGACCAGTGAATTTCTTGTGCAATAAGATCTATGTGATTTGAATAGAGAAATAAACGATGAGGAATTCATTTTCCATGTAGCCTATGTAACCACCTATCTAAAATTCAATTACAAATCCCTTTGAAGGAAACTCCATGATTTATTAAGAAGAGGTTCATTTCACGCATTAGATTCATGTAATACTTATGACTCTGTGTAGCTTGAATCATTCAGAAAATTTTGTCAATATACTCCTTGTGCATTACTCATGAAAGAACACCTATAGCCATATCCCATCTAAATAGAAGCATCATCGTGAGATTCTTGAACAATTCAAGACAACGCAAAAGTTTATTGCTACAAGTTATCGTGTCAAATTTGTTAGCAATTGTGACTGATCTAAGAACTTCACGCTTCTATTTGTGGCGTTGTCTATCTTATGAATCTAAAGTAGGAACTTATCGGCCTATATACCAGTTGTGGCTTTTCGGTTATATCATCTACATAGATCTTTGAGAATATTCATTGACTGCAAGAATATTACATCCTAACATCAAGAATTCTGGCATTTCTCATTTATCATGCAGAGAGATTACAGTTCCATTACAAACATTAATTGAATTATTATGATGTCTTGAGGAACCCAAGTTTACGACTTTCACTATATACTTCATTTACAAAAATTTGAAGAAGGAAGTTATGCAGTGTAAGGGACTTCCTTTGATATGGTAGCCTCATCACCACATCTTGTATAGTAGCAGGCTATCAGTAAATTTATCTGTCACTCTTCATTTATTATTCTTAAGTACATAAGAGATAAAAATTATATTGATATTCAAATGATCCTGAGTATACTGACAACTATGATGAAATGTTTGGCAGTGGACAACATACCTTAAATTATAACTTCAGTGCTTAGATCGTGCTACTGTAGTATTTTCGAAGCAGAGATATGTGAATCAATGTTTGCATGATACAACTATCTTGTATTCCTATCATCATAAAATGAACTTGTTATGATCATAATTTAAACTAGCACAATCACATTTGACAATGTGGTTGATATACACTGATAGGCCTATACTAAGCATGTATACAGCCATATTTTCCAATCTGATATATATACACCAATAACCTTATGAGTGTCATTAGAGGAGTGATAATGCACCCTTATGAGAATCTCTCTTGTAGAATGAAGGTTTGAACTAAGACTTTGGTTTCATCTCGTAAACCCTTGTTTGGTATCCACGGAAACCTTCCTTATTCCATAGTTTTGTCAAACACTTATCCCACACCTACAATGTTCAGTGTCAAATCATTTTGTAATTTATTTTCACTCGATTTCAAGTTTTGGTTTTTATTCCACTAGTAGATATTAACAAACATGTGTGTATCATGTCTCCAGTTAATGGTTTTATTGTCATGTCAGCATATGAAAAGTAATTGTCTGATGTACATGTGTTTACCTTAAAGCCACCTCACATTTTATGAGATTCAGATGCATTCACTAATGAACTAGATTATTTAACTGTATTTCCTCATAATGGGACAAGAAGCCATAATCCCCATGTTTGAAATTATTTTGTGACCTGGTTCACAGTCTTACTGCAACTATTCCAGTAATAGTTTTGTTTTTTATTTTATTTTATTGAAATACCCTAACTAAGGGGATAATACAGTTACTCTTCGCACTTAGTTTTCATAATTCATTATTCTATGATGTCATCGAACTCAAGTAGTATGGTAACTATAATGAATCTCATTCTTATTCCAACGTCAAACCCTTGACTACCTACTCAAAAAATGTTTAGATCTGGAATGACATGTCACTCTTTCTGTTGATACAGTTTTGATTCTCATTTGAATTAACATGAATATAATAAGCTAGTTCCCTCATCATCTAGGTAATCCTATGTAATAATCATCGAAGGTTTTCCATTTAATACAATCCATCTCCCTACGAACTTTCCTTTTCAAATCACCAGAGTATGTACACCTTGACCAATTTTCCGGTTATCTCTCTGAGTTTTTTGATAATAACAAATTACTATAAAATATCTTTATCGCCATCACTCATGCTTAACAAATTATCTTAACTATCTTAACGACCTCCACTTCATGCATATGAGAAGTAGAGAAAAAGTTTGACTATACCTAGGCATAGAGTTATGGAAGTAAACTCATAAGTAGCAAACGTTATTCATATGAGTTTTGTATGTATTAAAAATACAATTTATGTATACAACAATAAATTAAGAGAAAATAGTTTTTTTTTGCTCAAGTTGGAAGAACATATTGTTAATAGAATTTATTCACGTTGATTGAATGCATGAAAGCACTAAACCCTGGTTATACTTCTCTACATTCATAATCTCATTACCTTCTCATGAACTCATCATGGAGTCCCTGCTTCAAGTTAGAGTAATCACCAATATCCCTTACACATCCTAAATAAATTTATGGTATAAAAAAATAAATATAAATATTAATTATGTAAATACATTATGAATAAATAAATTTATGGTATAAAAAAATAAATATAAATATTAATTATGTAAATACATTGTTTTTCATAGACATAAGTAAATCACAATCATTTTAAATAAAACAATCAGTTGGATACTTGGAAATTCACACCTTCTCTCCACCCAATGAATAAATATTTTGTCCATTTCACCCCTGAGCTGAGAATCCATTTTTCTTTTTCCAAGGAATCAACAACCTCTATTTCTTCCTTCAACATGTATTTAATACCTTTTTTTCATGACAAAGCTTTTGTTAGTCGTACCCCACTTTTGTGGAACCTTTTATCCTTTTCCTAGGCTTTTTCGTAAAATCTCACCATTCTCTCCTGTGGTGATTTTAGGCTTTTCTAAGATTAACATATTTCTCCAGCTAAGAATCTTGATATTTCTCTCCCATCCATTAGGCTTATCTATAATTTTATTCTATAATACTTCTCATGAACGAATTATCAAATCTCATTTATCAATGAGACTTTACCTTTATTTCATTTTGGCAGGGATCTCGTTTCTATGTGTCTCATTCCCAACTACATACATCTCATATATTTATTTATTAATAAATAATCATTCACATAATTAACTCAATATTATTCTTGGTATTTTCTTCCATTCTCTCCAACCCATCTTAGTCTATGCCAGACAAGAAATGCTAAAAATAGCACTACTAAAAATAGTAGTTTTAGTACCAATGCCAGATTGGGAAACAGGGAATGAAAAATGGAAGTGCTAAAAATAGAACTTCTATTTTTAGCAGTTCAGGATGGATTCCTATTTTTAGTCAGTCCCTGGACTAAAAATAGGAAGTAAAATTCGAATTTGAACTTAAAAACTCTTTGAGAATAAATTAATTAATTCACCATGAGTTAATTAGTTGTGAAAAAACAAGCATGAAGTCTATGTGAGGACATGCAATAGTTTATCTATTAAATGAGGAATTTATCCATCAGTTAAGGAGATAAGGATGAGTTCTAATTTGAGATGTAATTAGTTGGCTCAATTAATAGAGTCAAGTCTAGTAATAATTAATTTAACAGTTTGTTAAATTAATGATATTTCAGTTAGTTAATGCTTGCATGCATGTAACTTGTGTATTTTAGATAACTGAATATTCTATCATAAATAACGCATGCATGTCAATTCAGAGAAAGACCCAGTTGAGATCAGAGGAGCGACAATGTACTATCAGTTGGATGGATTTTTCCTATAAAGGAAAATCATCCAAGCAGAAGGATTAAGGTTCCTTGAGAATTGTGAAGTTTTACAGGGTGTGAGATCAGTGTTACACTTGGTAACTGGAGAATCACCCAGGAAAAACTGTGCAAGGAAACAGGAGGCTTGGAGGACAAAGGAGAAGGCTTAGGAGAAGTCTTGATTTCCTGTGAGCATCCAGGAGGATTGCACTAAGAGCTGGCTAGCTGTGAGAGTTAAGGCTTTGTGTAATCCTGATGTATTTCCAACTTCATCTGTGAGTATTGTACTGAGAGCTGGCTAGCTATGTGAGAGCTAAGGCTTCATATAAATCCTATGTATGATAATATAGAGAGTGGGCTTCTAGGTTGAGGCTTTCCCCAGGATATATCTTATGTGTTATGTATGATTGATTCCTTCTTATCAGTTATATGTGTTCTTATTGATGTTGCTCATGTTTGATTAAGCTTTAGCTAAATTGTTTATAGAAGTAGATCAAGTGTTTTGATTTAGTACATTGCATTACCAGGTGATCTACAGTGGGAATTTCTACATGGTATCAGAGCAAAGGTGATCAAGGAGAGAACATTAAACTGAGAGGAGATTTCAAAGTTTTGATTTTTTGTTGAGAGTTTGCATAGCAGATCTAAAAAAATTTGTAGAAAATTTTCAGAAAGCAATAGAACATTTAGATTTCTTGTAGAGAAATACCCAAAAAAAAATAGCTGAATTGGAGTTCGGGTGAGGGAGATATCGCTAATTTAAAATCAGCTCATTTTCTAGGAAATTTCGTGATGACGAGAAAGATGAAACATATTGGTGTGCTAGCCAAGAACCTGTATGAACTTGAGGTACAAGATGCATGCAAAGCCTTGAGGAGCAAGGCAAAGGTTTGATACTTGGTGGTTAGGAGGGAGAGTAAAATACCTCTCAACATGTAGCGCCAGAAGAAGTCTCAGATGATTATGGAGGAGCCACGATTGGTGAAGCAACTTCAAGAGGTTGTGGAGTAGCCACAACTAGGGAAGCTGAGAGGAGACATAGTGGAGGCATCCACTCATGTATAGACCTCCAGTAGGGGGAAACTTCAAGCCAAGTTGGTAGAGGGATCACATGCAGCCATACCTCTAGGTAGGAGGTGGGGCAATGTGGAGTGGTCATCCCAAGGAGGACGGGTAGGATCCTTGAGGTATCGAACCATTGCCGTTGGAGTCTCTGCACACTCTATTTAATCAAGCTAAGCCAGATCAGTTCTTCAACTTGTCCTGACGATGAACCACACTGGTTGGTTCGAAACGCGTCGACAAAAGATTGATTATGTGATTTTGCCGAAGATTATCTAGACAGTATCGAACCTCTATGATTCAATTTTTCTACAGGACCCCTGATGAAGAGTAGTAGGAATGACTGATTGGGTAGAGACAAATGCAGATGGAGCGGTAGAGAGAGCTATAGTGTAGGAATCCCAAGACAGTGCAGAGTTAGCAGGTTGTAGCAATGCGAGAGGCACAAGTGTGTTGCACTAGTGTAGGATGCCACAGAGAGGTGTGCAATGGTGCGAGATGCTTGGAGATGTTGCAGTAGTATAGAGGTCAAAGAGGGACCACTTGTTAGTAGTGGGTAGAGGTTCAACATTAGAGTACGTTTCTAGTTTAACAGAGAGGTCAATTGGGACATTTTTTTGTTCCGAGACTTGCTGGAGCAACCACACTTGGCAG
Source organism: Pinus tabuliformis (assembly GCA_031772625.1). Lineage (NCBI taxonomy): Eukaryota > Viridiplantae > Streptophyta > Pinopsida > Pinales > Pinaceae > Pinus > Pinus tabuliformis. The sequence goes on along the minus strand of CM062807.1, from coordinate 865,592,401 downwards.
AAGTGTTGCATCTAGAACATTCTGATGGTACATGATCAGGTTCAAGAGGAATCCCTTCTTGTTAAGAGGGAATGTTGAAAATAGCAACAAGAAATGCTAAAAATAGAAGTGCTAAAAATAGAACTACTAAAAATAGTATTTTTAGTACCAGTGCTGGATTGGGTAACAGGGAATGAAAAATGGAAGTGCTAAAAACAGAAGTTCTATTTTTAGTAGTTCAGGATGGATTCCTATTTTTAGTCAGTCCATGGACTAAAAATAGGAAGTAAAATTTGAATTTGAGCTTAACAATTGTTTGAAAATAAATTAATTCACCATGAGTTAATTAGTTGTGAAAAATCAAACATGAAGTCTATGTGAGGACATGCAAAAATTTATGTATTAATTGAGAAATTTATCCTTCAGTTCAAGAGATAAGGATGAGTTCCAATTTGAGATGTAATTAGTTGGCTCAGTTAATAGAGTCAAGTCCAGTTATAATTAATTTAACAGTTTATTAAATTAATGAGAGTTTAGTTAGTTAATGCTTGCATGCATGTAACTACTTTATTTTAGATAACTAAATATTCTATCATAAATAACTCATGCATGTTAGTTCAGAGAAAGATCTAGTTGAGATCAGAGGAGGGATAGTGTACTATCAGTTGCATGGATTTTTCCTATAAAGGAACATCATACAATCATAAGGATTAAGGTGCCTTGAGGATTGTGAAGTTTTACAGTGTGTGAGATCAATGTGAGAGATCAGTGTTAAACTTGGTAACAGGAGGATCACCCAGGAAAAACTGCGTTAGGAAATAGGAGGCTTGGAGGGCAGGGGAGAAGGCTTAGGAGAATTCTTGATTGCCTATGAGCATCTAGGAGGATTGCACTGAGAGCTGGCTAGCTGTGAGAGCTAAGGATTTGTGTAATCCTGATGTATTTCCACCTTCATCTGTGACGATTGTACTTAGAGCTAGCTAGCTGTGTGAGAGCTAAGGCATTGTATAAATCCTATGTATGATAGTATAGAGAGTGGGGTTTTAGGCTGAGGATTTCCCTGAGTTATATCTTCTGTGTTATGCATGATTTATTCCTTCTTATCAGTTATATGTGTTCTTATTGATGTTGCTTTTGTTCAATTAAGCTTTCGCTAAATTGTTTGTAGAAGTAGATCAAGTGTTTTTATCTCATACATTGCATTACTAGGTGACCTACAATGGGAATTTCTACAAGTTTTATCGCAATGGATTGATATTACATTTACCTCCCCTTTTATTAACACCATCCTTAGTGTTCGTTGTCCCATTCCGTTTTCCTAAACTTTGTTCGATACATTTTTCCTTTTTCATGGTTTTGTTCTCATGTAGGCTTCCTTAAAATAAATTCTCTCATTGCGGTTTTATCCCAAGTAATAGATTGATTCGAGAACTAGATCTTGTACCCAATTCAAAATACCATGAGATTTGTTTTACCAGAAGTTCTTCCTCAACCTTATCTGTAACAATTTCCAATCTGTCAATTGAAAATTGTCATGTATTTTCTTGTTAGGTAGATATATATATGAAAACACTACAGTTCTAAAATTGAAAAGAAAATACTAATTGGTATGATACAATGGCCATTATGTTGGTTCAGAGAAATCTTAATGTTCTGTCAAACCCCTCCGCATTGTTAGAGAGATTTCCCCCTCTCTTAACAGAGCTTCATTTCCTCATAACCAAAAGGCAGTTTCTTCCTAGTTTTCATTGTTTTTTTCTTACAATCATCTTATTTTTCTTGGGTTGGTGGTTCACTAGGATGCACCCATTCTTTCATATGATAATTCCATGCCCTTTCCCCAACATGCACGTTGAAGATAGATATGTTTTATAATTTTTATCTGCATCTAACACTCTATTCACACCCAGCCAACAAGTTTAGTACCATTAGTATCTTGCTTTAATATACATGCATTCATGCACATTACCATAGATATGTCTTATTTATAAACTTCTAGATACACAATTGTCTCCTAGCTTTCACATTTCTCATAATAGCATAACAATTAGCATGGATTTGTTTGGCAGAGTGTTATAATTTAGTTACATGTTTTTCACTTGTACAACTACCATTTTAGCTATTTTCTTTTGAATTGTTAGGTTATGATACAAATAACCTACCAATGGAATCAACTATGTCCATTTCTAACTGTTGACCATTACACATGTCGGTGGTCAACCCGTATTCCATGGTTCACCAGTTATCAACATTGGTTATGTTTCTGAATTTCTGAATGGATAACCTTTTCTGCTATTCATATTCTTACCTTCATGTATCTTTGTTTTTTTTTTATGTTTCTCTCCTAGCACCCTTTTATACCTATTGAAGAAGTGCTTCATAATTTTCATTTGCATACAATAGTCATTTTATCCCCCTACATGCATCCAACACTATCAATACTTTAGTATAGAAATACCATAATTCTTGGATATATTTATACATAACTATGCCAATAGTAGGACCTCCCATGTATCTTAAACTACAAGATGATGATATCCCTTAAAAAAGGGTAATAGCAATTAATGTAACGTTTGCAACATTCAATTTGATGTCATTATTTTAATATCATTGTATCAAATTTGGATTTGTTATATACATACTCACGGGAAAAATCTATAGTATTTCAATTCTCATGATGATTTTATGAATATTAATCTAGCTCATAAGTGAGTTTATCAAGCCAACTCAGATTTTTTCACTTACTTCTAAATGTATGAGGAAATCGAGATGAAATAGTTTATAATATTTATGTGAACTATTAGGGTTATCCTAACATATCTAAATTCTTATCCAACAATAACTTTCTATACAATCTTTACCAAGTTGGTTTAACACCCATCATCATATCATACTTAACCCATATGTTTGAACTATATCGCTTTTACAATTTTATAGAATGTTGAATGTCAACATCTCTGCAGGTATGTTACTACTCATCTTGATTATCTTATTCTAAGGTTTAAATATTTTATATGATCAATCTAAAACATATTGTCAGTGCTAGGGTTCAATCATTTTTAAATCAGTTGCGTAAACTTAAGATTCAATATCTGAACATGTGACCATCATAAATTGGGAGGATATTGTACCTAGTTATACTTGTATCCTCCATCTAATGTTTATCTCTCATTGAGTATCCCTAAATATATGTTCATCATAGAGTATCTCAATTGATGTTGATAACTCTTACTACTTTTTCATTGAACTCTTCCTTATAGGGTAGAGGGTTCCACCGCCATTACCTCTATACATGTTGTTCTCTGTTGTTTCTATATTTTTGTACCCCCCAACACCTTTAGTTGTTTTCATGGTGCTTAAATTATATGTAGTTGTTGAAGGGTCGTGTGCTTGTTTGGTTTGGAATATATTAAATAACTACCAGTATAAAATAAATAATAATTTGTGCCCATCTAATTCACAAATAATACCACAGTCATTGAATTGTTGCAACACTAAAAATATACCCAACTCTAATTTCCCCATAACTAGTTCATTTACATTCCCACGTCACTATTTCACATTAGCTCTATTTTTTGGTGTGAGTACATCACATTATACAAAACCCATATTAATTTATGGATATTGTGTGAGCTTCCTCCAAATGAGTTTGTTGGATTTTTGGATGTAGCCACAACTCGATTTCATAGTTAATTGATTTCTTGTTTTGCCTCTATCCCTAATTTTTTACTTGCTCTATCGTTGACACCCTAAAATTGGAACCTGTATAGGGACAACATTATCATTTTGTTGGTTCATTTATATGGATGTTGTAGTTTCTTTTCCAGTCCAATATGAATCCCGATGTGCTTGCATTCCTTGATTTAATTGTTGTGTGAATCATATCTTATATCTGTAGGCTTGGGTTACCTATATGGGGTTATTTTATTTCCTGCTTGCATTGGAAAAGGGTTCAGATTTGTATTAGCTTGATGGTTTGAGTGACATCTTTTTATAATCATGCAAGTCCTTATAACCGATGCTGGCATAAATCTTGTTATTTACCAGATTTGGGAGTGCATGTTATTTAGCCAACATATTTAAATTCATTATATCATGTGGATCAATGAAACTGTTGGGTGTGATTCCATATATTCACAACCATTATAGTTGTGATCAAAGTCGTCTTCAGTGGGCACGTTCAATAAGAGGGTTAATTTGTGGAAGCATACACCTATGCTTGTACGAGTGAACTAGAGAGTTAACCCCTCTCTCTTTTTTTCCTCTGGGAAGGTAATAGATTAATTTCCTGATGTTATATTGGATATGCATGAGAGATGCATTGGTTTATATATGGAAAAAAATATGATGGAAGCTTGTGGAGTCCTGCTGGGTTAGTACAGTTCCCTTGCATTTTCACCAGAGGATTAGTCTTACCAATGTTAGCTAGTAGCCCAATAATATCTCGTCCATTCCTTATCAAACATGGTACTCAATTTAAGTTATTATAGGTATCAAATAATTGTGTTTGGTACAACTAATGTGATCTAGCTTCCTCCTCTCACTTTTTCCCTAATGACATTAAGAAAATATTTTCAACACATTGCTTCCTGAACCTATATTGCTAATCGTACGATAAATTACTTCCAAATCTGAAATTATTGTTCCATATGTAATTTCATACACATAAATAGTTTAATGGAAAAACCTACTTACAAAAAAGTATTAATATGTTATCACCCAACACAGGCATGCTTTCCTGCTCAAGCACTATTTTTTACACCTCCTTGATTTCTTCTCCCTTTCTGCTTCCAATCATTGCTCATGAAACTATGGTAGCAGGTCCTCATATAGGTTAGTGTGTACTTTATTATGTTGGGTGTACTTTTCACCTGATAGGTTGATTAGAATGACAATTTACTGTAATATTCTTCCTTTTTATTATTCTTACGATACTAATATAGGTCTAGTTGTCTAAAGGGTGCTTGAAATATTGCCTCTACAGGGTATCGTCTACTGTCACCATCAAGCAAGTGTTTGTAGAATATTTCAATAGTTTTTCTTCACCATATTTAGGCTTACGATACTGCCCATTAGGCCCAAGGGTTGAGCCTAAGCTTTGATACCACTTGTCATGTGTCTTAGTGCTCTCTCTCTCTCTCTCTCTCTCTCTCTCTCTCTATATATATATATATATATATATATATATATATATATATATATATATATATATATATATATATATCTGTATACTTACTACAACATAAACAAAGGGTTACATCATCCCAACTTTAGTTATGCTTCTGCATATATGCTTATCAAACAATAGGTACATAAATTGCTTGGCCATGTCCAAAACTAAATAATGGTACTATGTTATACACTCATGATATTAATCTGTAGCATTCTACTTCACCACCCTATCATGTTCATGGACTATGTATCCACCTTTTTAAGCAAGGTGCATGCTCATACAGCTTTGTCTAACCCAAATACCATTAGCTTCTCTCCCATTCTTAGTTTACCTCTAGATATTAGGTAAAGGTCACCGACTAATATCATCCCACTAGTATGAGACCAATGGTCGGCTACTTCGTCAGTGCCTACTTAACATTACAACTGATTTAATGTATCATAGTTGCAACTCATTAATGGTCTAAACAGTGGTGAATTTATCACCAACCTTTGATTAATATTTCATCAATGTTGTGCATATCAATTATGTGGTCACTCCATATACCTCGAAAGGGATATTGAGATAGGTCTGAGTTATTTCAATGGTTAGGTTCATAAAACCTCTATTGTGCATACCCACTAGGTGTCCATTGTCTCATTTAATTTTTCTGGAATAAATTTAAATTGGTACTATGTCCCATATGATCATTGGTACTCCTCACATGACTTACCGCACATTTCAAGGGATGGGAGCTTGGATGGTTCAGATGGTCTTAGGCTTGGTGAACCATGTAGATCTAATTCGAGCGGTCCTAGCCATATCATCCACCTCTCCTCCCTCCTAGTATCGATTGCTATGTTCTCCATAGTAGGGTTCTGATGGATAAGAGGAGGTGCCTCACATGGCATCTTCCACCAGGCACCTTCCTCTGTAATTTCTCCCGTCACACTAAAACTCACTACAATTTCTAGATAGGGACCCATATCCACACTTAAATATATATCCTTCCCCTTTTATACTGGCATGATAAGGTTAAACATGCTATGTGACTCGAATGGATCTTCCTCTATCCTTTTTTTTCTCGACTGGGTTCTTAATAGCCATAGGGCTTGCTTTCAGTTCAGCCATGCCTTTTGTTTCCTTTGGTGCTACCTTCTACATGAAGAAGATGGTTCCCTATTTTGTATTATGGTCAAGGTCTTCGTAGGGTTAGTATTCTTGGTTGAAGCTAGTGCAGTACCCATCATCCTAGCTCGTAGACGTAGTCTTCTCAGGTTCGATACGTCTAGACAAGTAACTTACCTTCTCAACCTCCCTTTGCCATTTTGGTGTATTGGTTTCATCGTTGGTCTCATTGATTATATTTTCTATCTTTTTCCTTCCTAGTAATATTATATTATATCAAACTCCATCCTCTGACTAGTTACGATGTTGGTCATTTTATGTGTTGTTCATTCTTCAAGACCCTATTTAAATGTACTGCACTATCCTCCCTACATGTCCTAACTTTTTCCTCAACTTATTAATTAATCCAACATTATGATACAACTATATTCATTATAATTGATTCCCTTATTCTTTTCATTTCCTCATCTAGAAAGGAAACTCGATGCTGATGGAAATCTTTATTTAGCAGTTACAAGTGAAAGATTAATTATTCGAATTTCTTTTCCCCTATATATTTTTTAGTTTCTTCACCAATCCTTTCTTATAGTGAAAAAATATCTAATATCTCAATGGTCCTTTCAACCCTTTTTGCAGGTAAAATCGCTTGCAAGATATGAAGGTTGGCTTTTAGCAAACGATGAACATTCAACAACATGATAGTTGTCCTTGATTGCTATAGGTTAGCGAACTCATTCAATTTGCTCAAGCATGGTTTCTTGTCATGGGTGATATGAACCACTACAATTTCTTTGTTTGGAGACCCCTATTTTCTAACACACCTGTGGGAAACTTTGAATCAGGAGGCACTAGGTCACCCTCTCTAATTGCTTATGTGGTTTACTCTATTTCAAGACGCCTCTAAAACTGTATTTGACTGCAAAATGAACATTTTTTTGCTAAAATATATATGGCCAGGTCGATAAATATCTATCTCAATGGTTTTCTTCCCTCATGCAAATTTTGTTGCTATCGTCATGATTTTCATATGCGCAATGTTCTATTTTATAAAATGCTATGTTCATAAGTTTATAAATCCATCAAGTTTTGTTCATGGTGCTAGTGTATATTTAAGAGTCAACACATAAATTCATGATGCTCTATGTTTCCCTAGCATCTCCTATTATGATGATCAAGTTTCTTCTATGTTATCTATGAGTGTTATTAGAGGGTTTATAATGGACCCTTATGAGAATATCTCTTGTACAATGAAGGGTTAAATTGAGAATTTCGTTTCCTCTCCCAAACCCTCATTTGGAATTCAGGGTAACCGTCCTTATTCCTCAATTTGGCCTAAGAATTAGCCCACCCATACAGTGTGCAGTTTTAAATTATTTTGGTTATTTATTTTCAGTCGATTTCGAGTTCAAATTTCTATTCCACTAGTAGAGATTTGTGATCTACCTCTATATTGTCTTCGATTAATGGTTTCATTGTTCCATCAGCATATGAAAAAGCTAATTGGATGATGTACATGTGTTTATCTTAACGCAACCTCATAGTTTATGAGATTTAGTTGTGTTCACTAATCGAATAGATGGTTTAACTATATTTAATCGTCAATGGGATGAGAAGCCACAATCCTCACGTCTGAATTTATTTTTCTTCCTACTTCATAGTATTGCTACAACTATTCTAGTAATAGCTAAATGTTTTAATTATTTATTGAAAGAACCTAACTAAGGGGATGATGTAGTTACCTTTAACACTTCATTTTCATAATTCATTATTCTTTGTTGTCACCAAACTCAAGTAGTATGATAACTATAACGAATATTGTTCTCATTCCAATGTCAAACCCTTGACTACTTGCTCAAAGAATGTCTAGATCTAGAATGAAATGACACTCTTTCCATTTATACAGTTTTGATTCTCGTTCGAATTAACATGAGTAAAGTAATTTAATTTCTTCTTCCACTCGGGAATCTTATGGCATAATCCTCACAATTTTTCCATTTAATACAATTAATCTCCCTAAGTACTTTCCTTTTCAAAGCGTACACCTTGGCAAGGTTTGCAGTTATCTAGCTGAGTTTTTAAATAATAAAAATTTACGATCAAATATGTTCATCGCCTTGACCCATGCCTAACAAATCATCATAACTCTATTAACGGCCTCCACTTCATTCATATCAGCAGTAGAGACGAAGTTTGACTATACGTAAGCATAGAGCTATGAGACTAAACTCATAAGTAGCAAAAGTTATTCATATAGGTTTTGTATGTATTAAAACTATAATTCATGCATACAACAATAAATTACTCGTAAAGAAATTTCTTTTCTCAAGTTGGAAGAACATATTGTTAATAGAATTTATTTATGCCGATTGAATGCATGACAGTACCAAACCCCATTATACTTCTTTGCATTCATAATCCAGATACCTTCTCATGAACTCATCACAAAGTCCCTTCTTCAAGTTTGTTGTGTCACCAATATCCCTTACACAACTTAAGTTAATTTATAGTGTATCACAATAAATATAAAACTACATTATGTACATACTTTTTTCATAGAAAGAATTAAATCACTATCATTTTAAATAAACCCATGAGCTAGATACTTGGAAATTCACACCTTCTCTCCACCAAACCAAGAATTGTTTCCTCCAGTTCACCCCCAAGCTGAGAATCCCTTTTGTTTTTATCAAGGAATCAACAAACTTTGTTGCTTCCTTCAATAGTTATTTATTACCTTGTTTTCATGATAAAGTTTTCGTTAGTGGTGTCCAACTTTTGTGGATCTTTTTATCCTTTTCCGTAAAATATCGCCTTTCTCTCCCATGGTGCGTTTAGTATTTTCTAATATTAGCATATTTCTTCAGCTAATCAACTTAATGGATATTTCTCTCCCATCAATTAGGCTTATCTAGAATTTTATTCTAGAATACTTATCATGAACAAATTATCAAATCTCATTTATCAATGAAATTTTATCATTGTTTTATTTTGGCAAGGATCTCATTTCTGGGTGTCTCATTCCCATGTACATACATTTCATCTATTTATTTACTAATAAATAACCATTTACATAATTAACTCAATATTATTCTTTGGTTTTTCCACCATTATATCTAAGCCATCTTAGTCTACCCTAGAGAAGTTTTACCGCAACGAAGGGATATTACACTTCCCTTCACTTCCATAACTTATTTATACTTTCCTACTTAATTAAAATTTTAATTGCTAATATTTAACAAATTTTAAAATCTCTCTCTCTCTCTCTCTCTCTCTCTATATATATATAAAATAATTTTATTCATATATTTTCATTAATATACTATTAATATTTTTATTGTTATAAAAAAATATATTTTATATCAAAATAAGTAGAAACAAAATAGTAAGCCCCCAAAAAATGAAACAACCAAGCTTTCCCTATTACCAATACTCTCAAAAAGCCATACTACCTTTAAAGCATACATATTATATCTAAATTTGTACACTTTAAAAAACCATCTAAAATTTACAAAACCAAACATACTCATTTTAGGCATAAGGGAGAATTACAGATAGGGCATATTGACTCTTGCACATTGATTCATAGCTTCCCAATACCAAACTATCATCTTTGTTAGCTATTTTGTTTTGAAATTTAATAAGGAGAACTTTGAATTTTTTACAAATATTTTTCAATTTATTATTTTTTTGAAGAGAGCCAACCTCTACATGGCTAAATGGAATCACCCATAATTAGCGAATCATTTATATTAAAAGCATGATTTAGAGATAAGCCTTGAAGCAGTGTATATGCCTTTGTGAGATTGTTTAATCTAGATCCCAATCACCAAATAAAAGATGTTTTGGCAGAAAATACCCACCCCATCAAGCATAACCATATTTATACAAAAAAAATAATATTTAAATTTATTTTCGAAGGGTTTATTAATTGTAGCATTAAATGATTGTTATTCTTCCCACTTAAGTTAGACATGTTGAGTCTATAAGAACCTACGATATATATTACTAATATGAAATATAAATATATTTTCCAAATAATAAAAATAATAATATACAACTTATTTTTGTAGGAAAAATAAATTATGTACTAAATAATTTCACACATATTTTCTTCAAAAAATATCAATAATTATTAGTTTAAGGTTAGGGATTTAATCTCCATAGAATAACTATGATATAATTTTAGTAGTAGTATAGAGGAGTGAAAATGATTTCAAAGATACTTATTCCCTTTCTAGTTTTCAATTTAATTAAAAAATATATCCCTAAATGTCGTTAAACTTTTATCACATCGAGAAGAAAACCTAGATAGATCAACCCAAAGGGATCTACCCATCGGTCAAACTAGCAAGGTTTAACCCCAATGTCATCGAGGAGATTTGACATTGTGACCTCTCGATACGCAAGGTACTTAACGACTAGAACTCAACCAACTAAGTTATCCCTTAGGGCTTCATTAAAATATTATTACATATTATTATTATAATTTTTTGTTACCTATTTTCTTACATGTATGTACATTTAACTCACATACTAATTTAATTATGAATAATTATTGGGTGGATGGTAGATATTTAGCCTACATAAAATATATTTTTAATAGTAATTAAAATAAAGGGTTGACATTCATCTCAAAAAATAATTATAGATTTTTTATTATTCAATTTTTTTATTTTTTTTTGTAAGTTAAAGTTTGTGTTGGCTCAAAAATGAAAATTACCAACAAATATTTTCCATTTGTCCTTGTTTTTCCAATATTATGGAAGACAATCTTAATATCTCGCAAGGAATAATAAACGTATTGAACCACAGTAGAAAAAACCTAGTTAGACTATCAATCAGAAACCTATAATAAAAAATAATTGTGAAACACATAAAAATTGAAGTATCCAAGGAGGTCACAGGTGTGGGGTCTTTGACATTGGTGGTTGGTAAGGTTTAAGGTTGAGTATCACACTTTAATTATCTCTCAAGGTGACCTAGTCTAGAGTCTGTGGTTTCCAAACAATGAAATTGGAATAATTTAGTGCGCTTGATGTCATTCAAAGCCAAAAATAGTTGTATTGTTCCTTCTCCTTGTTATGAAACCATCTCACAAAAAGGTAGAAAAGATAGATCAACGCCTTAGAATTCAGCCTCTTTGAGGGGGCAACCTCCTTTACATTACATAAATGAACAATTCTTGGATGATACAAATGACAAAACCTCCTTTCTATATATAGGAGTCTAAGGAGTCACAATATAACCCAGCCGACCTAACAATAATAATATAAAGCCACAGAAATAACAATAGAGGGTTTCTATCGAGCACAATAATAACAATATGGGGACAATAAGGGCACAACAATATTAATAAGGGATACAACTACAAGAGTAATGGGGTAATCACTATCATTATAGGGACCTAACATGCCCCTCTCCAAAATGGTGCTGTCCTCAACGCTTGAGTAGTTCTGGATGCTTTTGTATAAAATTCTCATCCTCCCATGTGGAATCTTCAGCAAATAAGTTCTTCCACTTGATGGGATACTCTGAAATTGATCGATTTTGTAGCTATCAAGTTCTTGTCTCTGTGACTACTTCCGGTTCCAATATAATTTTTCCTTCCTCATCAAGTTCTGGCAATATTGTTTGAACTGGGAGCTTGTCGCCTATAACCTTCTTTAAACATGAAATATAGAAAATTGGGTGCACTTGAGAAGCTGCAGGAAGCTCCAATTTGTATGCCACAGTACCAATCTTTTGCAACACCTTGCACGGACCATAATACTTTGGTGATAATTTATTATCCTTCTTAGCTTGCTTTAGGGACATTTGCTTATATGGTTGTAGCCGTAGCAATACCCACTCACCTACATCAAAACTTCTTTAGCTACGATATTGATCTGCCTGTTGTTGATGTTCGATGTGATGTTCCATTGCTTGAACCTTAGAATTTTCTCCTATATATGATGTGATGGATGGTGGCTTATATCCATAAAGTGCCATAAATGGGGTCATTTTTGTTGTTGTATGGAAGGATGTGTTATACCACCATTCAGCCAGAGGAAACCATTTCATCCATTGTGTTTGTTCATCAGAGACCAAGCAACGAAGATATCCTTCCAAACATTTGTTTACTATCTAAGTTTGCCCATTAGATTGAGCATGATAAGATGAGCTATGAGCTAACTGAGTACCAAGACAAGAAAATAATTTTGTCCAAAAATTTCCAGTGAAGATGGGATCTCTATCACTTACAATAATCTTTGGATTTCCATGTAGCTTTTGAATTGTTTCCATAAATGAAGTAGAAAATGTATTGGCTTTAAATGGATGTGATAACGAACAAAAGTTTGCATACTTGGTAAGTCTGTCAACTACCACCATGATGACACTCTTTCCCTCAGACTTGGGTAAACCTGCGATAAAGTCCATTGAAACCTCCTCCCAATGTTGGCTTGGAATCGATAAAGGTTGTAATAGACCCGGGGTCTTAATTGTTTCAACTTTATTTCATTCACAAACCAAACATTCCACCACAAACTTTTGAATATCTGATTTAAGGCCATCCCAAAAAAATTCCTTCTTAAACCCGTGGTATGTTTTTAAAAATCCTGAGTGCCCTCCTAAGGGAGAAGTGTGCAATTCCATAAGAATATTTTGTTTGAGTTGGGAATTCTTACAGAGGTATAAGCAATATTTGTACCATAAAGAATCATTTTGCTAGCTAAATGTATCAGATGTACTGGAATCTTGTTGTAATTTTTGAATAAGTGCCCACACTTCTTCATCATTCTTCCATTCCTCCCTTGCTTCATTTATCCAATCTGGCTGGATAATAGAAATGGCGCACAACAATGCTTCCACATCCTCATCCTTTCTTGAGAGTGCATCTACCACCACATTTTGCTTCCCTTTTTTGTAGATGATTTCAAAGTCATAACCCAACATCTTTGTGACCCACTTTTGTTGCTCTTCAGATGATGATCTTTGTTCTAAAAAGTATTTAAGGCTATCATAATCTATTTTTACCTTGAAGTTCCTTCCCATCAGGTAGGGTCTCCATTTCTTAAGTGCATGTAGTATTTCCAACATTTCCTTCTCATAAATAGCTTTGTGTAAAAACTTTCCCTTGATTGGATGACTTTCAAAAGAAATGGGTCTTTAATCTTGCATTAAAACAACACTAATTCCATTTCCTGAAGCATCACATTCCAAAATAAAGGTTTTTGTGAAGTCTGGTGTAGCTAAGACTGGTGCTTGGCACATTGCCTCTTTAAGATGTTCGTGTTATGAAACCAGCTCAAGAAAAGATAGAAAAGATAGATCAATGCCTTAGAATTCAGCCTCTTCGAGGGGGCAACCTCCTTTACATTACATAAATGAAAAATTCTTCGATGATACAAATGAAAAGACCTCCTTTCTATATATAGGAGTCTAAGGGGTCATAACATAATCAGAGCCGACATAACAATAATAATGTAAGGGCACAATAATAACAATAGTGGGCTTCTATGGGTACATCAATATAATAAGTGGGTTGTACTAATAACAATAAGGGGTTACACTAGTAGTATAGGGGCCTAGGATGCCCCTCTCCTTCGGAAAGCGTTGTCCTCAATGCTTGAGTAGTTCTTGATGCTTATGTATAAAATTCTTGTCCTCCCATGTGGAATCTTCAACGGGTAAGTTCTTCCACTTGATGAGATACTCTAAAGTTGATCGATTTCGTAGTTGTCGGGTTCTTGTTTCTGTGACTGCTCCAGGTTCCAATATGATTTTTTCTTCCTCTTCAATTTCTAGCAATATTGTTTGAATTGGGATCTTTTGCAACTTTTGAATAAGTGGTCATACTTCTTCGTCCTTCTTCCATTCATCACTTGCTTCGTTTATCGAATCTGGTTGGATAATAGAAATAGCACAAAACAATGCTTCCACATCCTCATGCTTGAAGAGTCTTCCCATTCGGTAAGGTCGCCATTTTTTAAGTGCATGTAGTATTGCGAACATTTCCTTCTCATAAATAGCTTGCTTGAGATGTAGCAGTAAAAATACCCAATCACCTACATCAAAACATTTTTCACTACGATGTTGATCTACCTGTTGTTTCATTTGATTTTGCACCGAAGTGGCGTTATCCTTTGAAAGCTGGAGAACTTGTTGTTGATGCTCGATGTGATCTTTCTCTGGTTGAACCCTTTTCTTCTTGATATGTCCTTCTATCTCTAGAGTTTGAGTGGTAATTTCTTCCAATCCTTTACAAGATATGTTCGGTTTCATTTCTTGATGCTCAATGCGATCTTTCACTTCTTGAACATTTTTCTTCTTGATATGCCCTTCTATCTTGATAGTTTGAGGAGTGGTAATTCCGACCAATGAATTAAAAGATATGGTTGGATTCATTTCTTCTTTCTTGATGTGATCTTTCACTTCTTGCACCTTTTTCTTCTTCATATGTCCTTCTATCTTGAGAGTTTGAGGAGTGGTAATTCTTGCCAATGCTTTACAAGATATGGTCTGATTCATTTCTTCTTTCTTTGGGGTGGGGTCCTGGTGTATATATTCTTTTCTTGATGTTTCTTGATCCTTTTCTTCCTCCTCTTCATATTATATGTAAAATAATTTCTTCTCAACACACTTATGACCTTTAGTGCATTTGCTATCACAAATGTAACAAAGCCCTTTTTCTCTTTTTTCTTCCAATTATTGTGGTGTAACCCTTGTAGGTTGTGGAAGGGTAGGAGAAACAACACTTCCATCTTTATAGTTTTGATGGGTATGCTTCCTGGTTTCCATAATTTTGCTTTCCAATATGTCACAAAGCCCTTCTACTCTTTCCAATTGTTGTGGTGTTGCTCTAAAGAAGGTGTTGATCTTTGTATCCTCATAATGTGCTATCATTTCCTCCATGAAAATTGACCACGTAACAAGTTTTTTACGAGAACAAAGCCCTTCATACCATAAAAATTGATCCGGTTCTAAATATGAAGATGTAATACATACCTTTTGTAATAGTTGTACACCATGTAGATCAAAATATTGCTCCATCTGAAGTATCCAATTTACCGGATCCTTGCCATCAAACCTCCTCATCTTGCTTTTTGTTGATTTTAGGAGATTGATCCTGAAACGACTGTAACTCTATACTTTCAGATCTTTAAGTTCTGAAATTGTGACCTGTAGCAGCACTCTGTGTCCTATTTCTAATGCCACCAGTCTGATCCAAATTGGATTCTCCAAGAAAGAGTTATGCACAATCTCCCAAGATGAACTGATTATAGACCTTTCCAGAAGAGCGAACTTTTATGAAGTGCCACGTGTCACAATTTCGACCTTTAACTCTGAAAAATATCTACAAGAAACTACAGTCCGTCCTCTTTCTGTACCTTCTTACGAAATTTCAATCTGAACCCCACAGTGAAAGTTATGACGATTTTCCCCAGGTCACCTGTTTTGAATGTAATTCAGGAGTCTACAAAAGGACCAACTTCCTCAGATCATATCTCTGCAAATATGGCGCGAAAAGCTCTGAAATTCGGACCTAAGCTTCAGCGCGATTTGTTCTCAAATCATTTTTTTTTGCGACTTCTGAAACGTCATAGAAAAAAAGTTATAGTGAAAATGACACGATGACCTGTTTGGAGCAGCGAAACCCTAGAATGCAAAGCTCTGATACCAAATGTTATGAAACCAGCTCAAGAAAAGATAGAAAAGATAGATCAACACCTTAGAATTTAGCCTCTTCGAGGGGGAAACCTCCTTCACATTACATAAATGAACAATTCTTCGATGATACAAATGAAAAGACCTCCTTTCTATATATAGGAGTCTAAGGGGTCATAACATAATCAGAGCCGACATAACAATAATAACGTAAGGGCACAATAATAACAATAGTGGGCTTCTATTACATCAATATAATAAGTGGGTTGTACTAATAACAATAAGGGGTTACACTAGTAGTATAGGAGCCTAACAGTTTGAAGGCTTTTTTTTCTTCTAGTGTCCATGAAAATGCATCTTTCTTCATTAATGTTGTTAGAGGTGCTACTATTCTCCCATAATTCTTAACAAACTTGCGATAATACCCTGTCAACCTGAGAAATCCTTGCAGATGCTTTATGGATGTGGGAATTTTCCATTCCTTAATGGCTTTAATTTTGCTAGGGTCTACCTTAACTCTTTCATGAGGTATAGTATGACCCATATATTCCACCTCTTGTACTCCAAAGAAACATTTGGATCTTTTTGCATATAATTGTTTCTCCTCCAATAGTTGTAGCACCCTGTCAACATGTTCAACATGATCCTTCCAAGACTTGCTATAGATTAGTATATCATCAAAAAATACTAACACAAATTTTCTAAGGAAGGGTTTGAAACTGGAATTCATCAAACCTTGAAATGTAGAAGGTGCATTGGTAACGCCAAAAGGCATGACCAAATATTCAAAATTACCCTCAATGAGTTCTAAATGTTGTTTTCGGAATGTCTTCAGTCTTCATTCTGATTTTATGATATCCTGAACAAAGATCCAACTTGGTGAAGTAAATTTATCCATGCAATTCATCCAGTAATTCATAAATGACAGGAATGGGAAACTTATCTTTAATAGTGAGCTTGTTGAGCTCCCTATAATCTAGACACATGCACCATGATCCATCCTTCTTGTGCACCAATACTACTGGAGCAGAGAAAGAACTTTGACTAGGTTGATTATACCAACCTCTATCATTTCTGCAACCATACGTTCAATTTCACTCTTTTGGGCATAGGGATATCTGTACAACCTGATGTTTGGAGGAACACTTCCTGGAATCATATGAATAGCATGATCATGATCACGAATAGGTGGGAGACCTTTGGGAGTCTTAAATACCTTGGAATGATTTTCCAAGACTTTTTGGAGATCTGGAGAAATATATGATTCCGATGTGGAAACATCTAGTGAACATAAGTGTGCAATTACACCTCTTTGTTCCTTTTTTACAAGATTTGTCATACTGTTAGAGCTGATTATCTTTCCCGGTTTCCTTGCAATACCCCTTAATTCAACTTCCTTTCCTTCCAAATAAAATTTCATGAAAAGTTCTTGAAAACTAAAAGATATTGTGCCCAAGGATTGTAGCCATTGGACTCCTAGTACAACATCAGCGCCTCCCATTGGAATGGAAAGCATTAGGCTAGTCAATACATATTCTCCCATGGATAGCTTGATATTATGGCACTTTCTAGAGAAATTTATCATTCCTCCATTTGCAACCATCACTTGAAACTCTGATGCTAGATATAGGAATTAATTCAATTCTTTTTCTACCTTACAATGAACAAAATTATGGGTACTTCCTGAATCAATCAACACTATTACCTTTTTCTTCTTGATTTGTCTTTCTATGTTGATGGTTTGAGGAGTGGTAATTCCAACAAATGCATTACAAGATATGATTGGATTCATTTCTTATTTATCTAAGATTTGTTCCTAGAGTATTGGTGGGCTCCAGTATTGTAGCAATAATGCTACAACTCCTGGAGCTTCCTTCTCTAATTTTATCAACCCGGTAGTTCGTAACAAACTTGGAAGCGACGGTGCTGTATGCACAAGTACTAGCTCTTTTCGCAGCTGTCACTTGGTCAGCCGGCACAAGTCCGCTAGGGCTCAAGCCAACTTCTATGAGTTCTCAAAAGAAGCTTTTTAACCGATGAATGAAAACTATCTCAAAGGGAATTAACCTACTGCAGGAAGGAACTGGAAGCCAACAAGAAATGAAAACCCTAGCAAACCCTAATTCTACCAGCTAGTCCTACTGATGCAAAGGGGGGAATGCAAAATACTGGAAGAGGTGCCATTACTTCTAGGAAGGTGAGATGCATGTGCCTAGACTACTTTGATCTAAAGAAAGCATATTTTTGTATTTTTGTTCAAGTTGTTGGAATTATTATGTGTGTGCTTCTAACTGGGTCTTGACTGTGCAGGGATATATCAAGGAGGGAAATGCTTGGAGAAGGTCAGGAAGGCTCAAAGAGGGTCTAAGGGATCCCTAGCATCCTTTCAGAGAAGTTCATAAAGTTCAGATGCTTGGCAACTATGTTTACAAGCTTCTACAGGAAGTCTGCAGGGCTTCTACAGGATGTTCAGAATTTCTACAGAAAGTCTGTTAATTTCTACAGGATGTTCTGCAATAGGATTTTTGGGTGATGGATGAGTGGAAGAGGCTATGTGGATGGACAGGGAGGTAGGAGGGGAGCTTGTGATGGCTTATGGACAGAGAGATGAGATGGAGAGGGGGTGTGCAAAGCTGGTTGGTCTAGAGGAGGTTAGAGGAGATGGAAGGCCGAAAAGGTAGAATCACGTGGGTGATAGAAGAGTTTTGGAGGTAAGTGGTCTAACTGAGGGAAGAGTGGATGGCCTAGGCATGGCTTAGGAGGGTAAGGGCGTGAGAGAGTGATACTGCACAGTGTAAATGAAACAAATCATCCGTGTCTTGCACAAAACCGAGATTTCATCAACCTATTCTAACTGTTTTCATAAACCCATAGAACAACAACGTGATTTTGTAAGGAAACTCTTGCATGGTACTGAAACAAAGATTCATTCCACAAGATCTGAATGCATGGATGCTGCTACAACCGAGAACATTGCATTAAAGCTTGTATGAACATGTAAAACTGTGTTTTTGGTGGGTGGCACGGGCTGCAATCCCAATCTCTAAACAGAGGTGGAAGTGAGTGTGCAATCAACCCTTTTTTGGAGCTCTAATTAACTATAATCTCCTTACTCTAATCTAAACTACTGAAAGCAACTTTGTTCACAAAACTAACCTACTCAATCACATCAAGAAATTCAACTTAGCAAACTGTGTTTCCAAATGCATGTAAAGGGAAAGAAATACAATGCTGAAAGAAAAGTATCAATACAAGGAAATGAGGTCTATTGCTCTCAGGTTGGGCCCAACCCCGAGAGCTATAGCTCCTCTAAGAACTCAGAACTGAACTCAAATCTTCCTGCCTTTTATTAAAAGATAATAGTCATAAGTCAAATAACATGCCAAAAATGGCTTACAAAGAGAAAAATAGAGCTATCAGCTCGTAATCCAGAATAAACAACAAAGTTTCAAAAGTTCCCATCGAAGGCTACAGCCTCATCATTTATACATTACAAGGGCCAAGCTAGCCTCCTAAATTAGTGGGGTTTGGCTGCCCAAACTAAGAGTAATCTGCTGTTTCCTTTCAATCCGTTTGGTTGCCTTCTAGCTCAGTGGTGGTTGGAGCTCGGAGTTAGGGTGGAGATCACGAGGAAGGCCATTCAATGTTGTGGACAGCCTTCCTACAAAACCGCAATCCCATCTTGGGTGTCTCCTAGCCTTCATCTGCGTGGTTTTGCTCCATTAAATGTCAAAAAAACCTGAAATAAACATGTGTTAGCCACCTAGGAATAGTGATTGCCCTCCTTCGTACAAATAACATGAATATACTAAAAAATGATGCATAAGTGATGAAAAATGAAGGGTTGAGCAAGGGTAAGTAGGCCAAATGAGCCCAAAATGTTACCAAATTTGGGGCTCATCATCACCCCCCAGCTAAAGTGTTTGCTCATCATTGAGCAACTAATCCATCTCCTCATACTTCATTGCCTTTACTGCCACCCTCACATCCCAAGCTTCTGCAGTAGTGTCCTCCTTACTGACATGGAACTCAGCCTTTCTCTCCACCTCTTCCAACTGTTCCTGCTCATCTTTCTCTGTGCTGCCTTCCATTAATCCTAACAGCAGAGGTGGGCTTAGCTTGAGGCCAATCCAGCTGGCCTAGAGGTTCTGCATAGATTTCTTATAGAGGGGCACCCGTACTAGAGCTTCCCTCATTCGAGTTGGAGTATGATATTCTCTGATTTTTAGACTATGGGCCAATGTATTCCATCGGCGGGTGCAAGCTTGAATACAGTTATCTCCTAACAATCTCTCCATATCCTCAAAATGCGCTATGGCCTGGGCCTGCTGATCCATAAATTTCAATGAAGCTTGAGGGTCGGTGGAAAAGTGTTGGTGTGCTGATATTAGTGCAGTTGGATCCCCTGGTTCTGGTCTAATTAGTAATGGCTCATTCAGCTCTCGGTTCATGACCGCTTTGGCTTCTGCTGCTCTTTTGTCTTCAGGGTTCAACCATGAGGCAAGTGCCATTAACTGCATATCCCCTAAGACCGTGTTGGGATCCCATGAAATTACATTAGGAAGGGCCAAATTATGGAGGTAGAACTTTGATAGTTTGGCCTTATCCTCAGATGAACTGGTATTGCATAATTCAGTGAACTGCTGCGGGTCCTGGAGCTGAGAGATACCCCTTTGTACCAAGGTGTTGATTTGAAATTGTAGCCATTGGTCTCTCAGGTACAGGCCATAGGATTTGGCCGGCTGTCTGCATTGTATAGCATCCATGGCCCAACTGGCCATGCAGGCCAATTGTGCCTCTTTCTGTTGCAGCTGTTGTTTGAGAGCTTGCACCTCAATTTGTGCTTGCAGCTCTGTTTCCTGTAGATGCGTGGTTGGCTCCCCAAGACCAATGTGCAGTTCCTTTTTGCCTTGCTGTCCTGCTGTGGTGTCCCTGGAGGATGTGCCTGTTCCTCTCCTCAGCTCCTGTAGCTGCAGTCTAAGATTTTCGTTTTCTTCCTGTAGGAACACCCGTTGGCAATTTGCCATGTGTTTAGCCATGGCTAATTCACTTCTGGCCTCCTTTGAGTTGCTCCTCCAAGGGACCTATGTCCGCCACACCTTTTGATTTGGCTATTTTCATCCACGTGTGTGTACGTACTCTCTCTTCCTCCAATGCAAAGAACAGTGGCACAGTGAATTTTTGTGGTATAATTTTGCCAGCTTCCAAGAAGTTATAGTATGAGCTCAGACTTGGCTGAGGGCTAGGCTCCGGGATATGCTCTTTTTCTTCTTCTCTTGGTGGCTCTACTTCGCCCTCCCTCGGTGGTGATGAGGGTGCTTCCCCTTCCATTCTATCTGTTTCCTTAAACCGGGCTAAGGTTTCCTGTAGAGTAGCTTCAGCATCCTGTAGCCGGGCTTTTGAAGCCAATTGGTCTAACCTTTCTTTCCAAGTGGTTGTTTTTGGGCTCCCCCTCTCATAGGTGACTGATATATTTGAGGGGGACCTCTCCTTGGGTGAAGTAGGGGCATCCTCGATAGTGATTGGGCTGCTGGACGGAGTCTGTGGCTTGCCCGTTTTTATTCTCACACTTCTCCTAGCTTTAAAATACATAGGCACCTCCCTCTTTCTCTTTTCCTTGGGCTTAGGAGGTGTACTGAGGGCAGCCAACACAGCTGCTGCCTCCCTTGCAAGAATGTCGGCTTTCTTTTCCTTGGGTTTTCTCTTTTGAGGGCTTCCTGTAGGACGCCCTTTTTCAACTGATTTCGGGCTTCCTGTAGAAGCTGGTTTCGGTTTTCCTGTAGGAACAGGTGGCACCACTTTAGTTTACTTTGCTGAGGGTGTTTTACTTTTTGACTTGGTCAAGGCTGCTGTCGAGGTGCCTTTGCTTATGTGGACCTGCTCAGTCTTGTCCACCCTGCTTTGTAATCTCTTCTCTCGGGGTGTTAATATGGGTGCTTCCTCTTTCTCCTTGGCACCCTTTTTCTCTTGTTTCTCCTTTTGCTCTGTCTTTGGTGCTTTGGCCGTGGGTCTCTAGCCTTTTTCTTTCTTTCCTGTGGGTACTGACTCCTTCTCCTCGCTGCTGGAGGAACCAAGCTCTTCAATCAACATTTTTATATTGCCATCCTTGGTTAAATTTTGGAAGGCTTCCCATGAGAGAGGGACTTTGTATGTGTGGAGTGCATCCCCCACGAGGAGCTTAATGAGCCCGTGATGAGCTACCTGGTCTGGTGTGCCGT
This sequence comes from Pinus tabuliformis, assembly GCA_031772625.1. Taxonomy (NCBI): domain Eukaryota; kingdom Viridiplantae; phylum Streptophyta; class Pinopsida; order Pinales; family Pinaceae; genus Pinus; species Pinus tabuliformis. The sequence goes on along the minus strand of CM062807.1, from coordinate 865,570,279 downwards.
CCCTCAACTTGGTGGCACATTCAGTCATAGACTGCAATAGAAAGTAGGGAATGCTTAATTTGTTCTCTGCAGGTAGGTCCATCTGATGCCTCAATTCTATGAGTAACCGAAAATGGTACCCATACACAATGCTAAACCGACCTTCGCAGGTGATGTATTTCATGATTTGGAGGCTGACTTCGCTCCACAGTGGCAGTAAGCTAGTCCTGTGAACCCCATTCTTATCTTCTGAGAACTGCTCCTCTGGTGGAAAGAATTCTTTCTTATCCTATTGGCCTAATTTCCTCTCTTCTTTGTCCCATGGTACTCCCATTGGGAGCTCGGTAACTCGGCTGATGAATTGTGGGGTGAGTCTGAGACTCAAACCCCTGAAATTGACGATGGCTAATGTCTTTGATTTCGGCTTCAGAGCCCGCAAGAACTCCTCTGCCACCTCATCATCATACCCCTGCAATTTGTTGCAGAACGACATCCATTGAGCGCGGGTGAAGAGCTCCACCACCTCAGGGTTCTCTCTTAGTTTCTTAGAGTCGGTTGGTTCCTTTCTGATGAACCCACCCGGCATGGTGAAAAACTGCTACGTTGGCTGGAGGTGGCGGATGCAACAAACTAGCCTTTTGGGACAGAGCCACGCATACAATTCACGAAAACTATCTCTAGATGAGTTTTAACAGAGCTTTAATTACAAATTATATCCTGTAGGAGACTTTACATACACCCCGACGACAATTCATGCAAACGGCAGACAATACTTGCATTCCTTTATGAGAAGATTGTAGAACGTCGACTCTGCCACCCTCGAAACCAATTGCATGGGAGGCAAGGTTCAGGCTTACCTTTTTAATTCGCCACCTTTGACGTGAAGAGCCCGATTTTCCCGTGACAGTGAGCTTCCTGTAGAAGCAACTTTCCTGTAGAAACAGCGCACGGGTTCTGGAGAACACTGCAGTGGTTCTGCGCTCTCTGTGCTTCTTAACAGACGTTCGAACGACCGAAGAATTAGAGTGTCGAGCTTTAGAGGAATCCAGATGCTCACTCGACTTTCAAAAGGCTGATGATAAATGCGTGGGGTGGCAATCTAGCCGATATATTTGAATCCGGCGGAATCTATGGCGCGGGGGTGACCTATCCCTGCCGGACCGTTGGGCGACGTCACTTAATCATTCTACTGCAAGTTCCCTGACTGACGCATCATTCCCCACAGATCCACCGCCTCCATTTCTGTTAAAACGCGCTTCTCCCTGACTGGATGGCTCTCACTTGTGCACTACCCGTTCCTTTTGCCACGACCACCGTTTACATATCCAACTAGACCATCGGACTGGTCGACGTGGCCAGTCGAATGGCCATACGACCGCTCAACCCATTCACTTCAAACTTGCAAACATTTCAAAGTAAAATTCATGTAATTCGATGGAAGAAAGGGCGAGGCACTTACCTGTGCGGTCGCGACATGATTCTTCAGGCTTTTGGACGACGATGACTAGATTTGTTTGTTGCTGCGTGATTTCACAGGCCCGGAGGTTCCTCTTCACAGGGTGCTGACGATGAAGCTTATGATTCGGCTGCATGTGCCTGTGTTATCCTTGCATGTTGCAGGCGATGGAATGGTGTACACTCTAGTTGGCTTAACTGCTACGGGACTCCTGCAGGATGTCCTGTAGCAGTTTTTCCTCCTTGGGTGCATGCTGAACGATGAAGACAGTGGCATCACGATCACGCTCACAGGGCCCTTGGATAGCTGTGATGGGTATTGCATGGCACCTCAACATCTTTTTTCATTTAAACATCGCTTCCTCTTGATAACTCAATGATTTGTTTTGATTGTGCAGGTACTTTTATTGCATGTCAACTAGGGTGGTAGTAGAAGGTGACAACAGTGTGTGATGGAGGAAATAGTAGCTTGCATGCCTCCGTGTCGAACCTTGGTCGTTAGATCTCCCCACATAATGAATTCTGGGCCGTCCCGAACTTCTATAGGAAGTTTCCTGTAGAAATACAGAACTTCCTGTAGAAAGTCTGCACCTTCCTGTAGAAGACTAAGCTGTGATGAAATCATGCCCATACCTTGGAGAAGATGAGTGTTTTTGGAGGAGGTGCTGGTGAGGTCTCCTGGCAGCATGATAAGGGTCCTTGACTTCGAGTTGAGAGACCTCCTCTCCTTCATAGAATACCTGCAACCTGCATGCATTGCCACATTATAAACTTGTTGTCCCTATCTTTTTTGCTTATTGTTTTTTTTTTCTTCTTCCGTTTCTTCTCTTTTTTTTTTTTTTAAAGATAGCAGGGGCGCCTCAATGAGGTTTTCACCCTTTCCATCTGCCTTAAGCACCTCAGAGAGGTTTTCACTCAAGGATCTTTTTCAAATCCTTTTTTTTTTTTTTTTTGAAAGACAATAGGGGCGCCTCAATGAGGTTTTCACCCCTACCACCTGCCTTGGGAGCCTCAGAAAGGTTTTCACCCAAGGATCTTTATTTTATTTTATTTTTTCTTTTTTCTTTTTTCTTTTTTAGATCTTTCAGGGTATGCCCAAAACAAAGGCAGAACCCTTCTCTATGACCAACACTGATTTCTCCACATTTTTGATGAACTCTTGTCTTGAGAGAGGTTTCCTGTAGATCTTCAGTCGATGCCCATTGACAAGCATGGGGATGGCCTCCTCATCAATGGTCCGAATAAGAACAGATCCATTGTCATGACATTTTTCCACTGCATATGGTCCCAGCCATCTGGTTCTCAGCTTCCCCTTGAAATCTTTGTGCCTGGAGTCATACAACAGCGCCCAATCTCCTAGCTGGAATTGCTTGTCATTGAGGTGTTGGTCATGCCACACCTTTCTCTGAAGTTGAACCACTTCTGAGTGAAGGAGGGCCTGCATTCGGTGCTCGTCCAGTCCATTCAGCTGCAATAACCTTTCTTGTTGGGCATGGCTGAGATCTAGGTCCAGCTGAGCTGCCAACTTCAAAGTGTTGTATTCAAATTCAATTGACAGCAAAGCTCTCTTCCCATAGACCAGCTCATAAGGTGTGAAGCCGGTTGTGGTCTTCCAAGTGGTGTTGTAAGCCCATGTGGCCTCAACCAGGTGATCTGCCCAATCTTTCCTACTGCTGCTCACTACCTTGGTCAGAATCCCTTCCAATGCTCTATTGGTGACTTCCACTTGCCCATTTGCCTGAGGATGAGAGGGGGTGGAAGTCCTATGCTTGATTTTGTGATGAGCTAGTAGGTCTTCAATTAGGTTGGATGTGAACTGGCTTCCTTGATCGGTGACTAGCTCTCTTGGGTAGCCAAATTTGTAAAAGATGTTTTCTCTTAAGAACTCAGCCACCTTTTCTTTTGTTGCTGCTTTGATTGCCTTAGTTTCTGCCCACTTTTTCAGGTAGTCAGTGCACACAATGATGTAATACCTTTGCCTCGAAGGAGGGTTGATTGGACCCACAAAGTCCATACCCCACTTCTCAAATGGCTCAAGAGTCACTTGAGGTTGGAGAGGCATCTCATCCCTTTGAGTCGGTTTCCCCATTCTTTGGCATCGGTCACATTGGCTGATATACCTTCTGACATCTTGATGAAGTGTGGGCCAATAGTAGCCTGCCTGCAGGATTTTGAAGGCAATCCTCTTTGCTGCAAAATGTCCTCCACAAGGCCCATCATGACAGGTGAGGAGGATATCAAAGACTTCCTCCTCCCTTACACAACGCCTTAAGATCTGATCAGGGCAAAGCTTGAACAGGTTGCCCCCGATCCAAGTAAATGAGGCACTTTTTCTGATGATTCTGCTCTTCTCTCTTGGAGATAGGTGCGGAGGGAACTGTGCTTAAACAAGGTAGTTTGCTATATCAGCAAACCATGGAGAGAGTCCTGAAATAGCAAACAGATGTTCATCGGGCATCTGGTCATCCACTGTTCCATCCTCATCTGCAGATAAATCCAATCTAGATAAAAAGTCAGCAACAACATTTTATTTACCTGGTTTGTCAACGATAGTCAAATCAAATTGCTGCAACAAAAGTAACCATCTAATAATACGATCATTCACATCTGGTTTATTCATTAAATATCTAATTGCAGCATGATCAGTATGTACAAATGTTTGATAGTTAGTGATATAATGTCGGAACTTGTTCAGTGCATGGACCACAGCCAAGAATTCTTTCTCGGTTACAGTGTAATTCAGTTATGCTTTGGATAAGTTTTTGCTAACAAAGTAAATGGCATACGGAATTTTTTGTTCAACTTGTCCTAAGGCTACCCCTATGGATTTGTTCGAGGCATCATTGTGGATGTGGAAAGGTAGGGCCCAGTTTGGACCTCTCAAGATTGGGGCAGATACCAACTTGTCCTTTAATTCATTCAAAGCCCTCTGACAATCGTCAGTCCATTTAAACTCCACATCTTTTGCCAACAAGCCAAACAATGGTGAGGCTAGCTTGGTGAAGTCTTTAATGAATCTCCTGTAATACCCTGCTAATCCTAAGAAACTCCAAACATCCCTTATCTTTTGGGGAGGTGGAACCCTCTTGATGAGAGCAATTTTGTTAGGATCCACCTGTAACCCCTGGCAAGAAATGGTATGGCCTAGCACGGTCCCTTCAGTCATCAAGAATTCACTTTTTTCGGGACTAAGGGATAGGTTCATCTCAATGCATTTGGTTAGGACTTTTCCCAGATTGGACAATGCTTCCTAGAAGTTGGACCCATAAGGAGTGAAGTCATCCATATAGATTTCCACCGCATCATGGACCAGCTCAGAAAAGATGCTCAAGACGGATCTCTGGAAGGTAGCAGGAGCAGTGCATAGCCCAAAGGGAAGAACTCGATAGGCAAAGGTACCCCAAGGACAAGTGAAGGTGGTCTTATCTTAGTCTTCTGGGCTGATTTGGATTTGGTTGTACCCGCTAAACCCATCTAGGAAAGAAAAAAACTTCTTTCCTGCCAATCCATCCAACACTTGATCTATGAAAGGTAGAGGGAAATGGTCTTTCTTGGTAGCTTTGTTCAATTCTTGGTAGTCCACACACATTCTCCACTTCCCATTTTTCTTGGGAACCAACACCAGAAGGGACACCCATTCGCTATCTGAGATGGGGTAAATGAATTCGGCATCCAACAGTTTTTGCAATTCTTCCTTGACAATGTCCTTAAGGGCTGGATTCATCCTCCTCTGGGGTTGCCTAACCGGTTTACAATCCTCTTTGATGTAAATGTGATGGGTACAGACCGAAGGATGGACTCCTTTCATCTCCTTATAGCTCCAAGCAAAAGCATCTAGATGACTGGCCAACAGACTACACAGCTCCTTTTCCTGAGAAGGAGATAGGGAGGAGTTGATCTTTAACGTCCTCTCAAGGCTGAACTCCACATTCTTGACTCTAGGAGTGACAGGGTTGGTCGCACAAAGGTCCACTAAGGTGCTGGCTTGGGCATCCTCCACCAATTCCTCTAAGGTCAGTGCACTGTGAGGTGAATTCTGGATCAAGGTCTCAATCAAATCATCCTTGGTTGGGGGGTCTCCCCTAATGGTGTCTAGGGTGCACAAAGGTGTTGAGTACACCTCATCCTCTTCTCCTTCCTCCAACCAAAGTGGTAAGTCATGCTCTAATGAGGGTTGGGCAGGAGGGTATAGGACTAGCTGCTTGGAAATAGGACCATTTTTTATGGTCATGTTTCCTGCACGGCAACTTATGTAAGCATCTGCAGTGGCTAACCAAGGCCTTCCCAAAATAAGAGGATATCCAGTGAGCTTTGCCTTTGGTTGCAGCACCAAGAAATCTGCAGGGTATTCCCAAGAGTCAACAGAGACCAAGACATCCTCCACAATCCCTTCGGGAGTCACGGTGGAGTGATCTGCTAGTTGTAGGACTGTCGAGGTCTTCCTCAAGGAACCCTAAAGGTTGAGTTTGAGCATGGTATCCCTGTTCATCACATTAATGGCAGCCCCCAGATCAATCAAGGTGTGAGGTATGATGGTACCATTGATGTGGACATCTACTACAGGACTCCCAGGATCTAGATACTTTGGTGAGATGACTTGTCCCAACATGAGGTCAGACAGTTGTCCTATGACATTGATGGTTGAAGCATCCCTCTTTCGCCTACCTGGGTGTCTGAAACACTTTTCCTTAACCAGTTTGTTGTATATTGGCACATCCTTGATGGCTTGGAGAAGTGGTATTTTCACACACAACTGCTTGAGCTCTCCCAGAAGCTCATCCTCCTCTGGGTTGGGTTGTGTGGTGGCTGTTAGTCTCTCAGCAAAGGGTGGAATAGCCTTTGGTTCACTTTCCTTTTTGTCTTCCTCGTCCTCTGGGGGAGGAGGTTGGCGATTCGGAAGAGTCTTTCCAGATCGCAGATTGATCTCCTGGATCTCCACAGCATAGGTAGGGCATGACGTTTCCCCAGTGTATACCTACTGGGCCTGTCTGTTGTTGGGGTTCGGGTTCGGTTGAGCAGGCATTTGAGGTTTCCTTGGAGGAGCAGGAGGTAATGGTTGAGGTTGAATTGGTGGTGGAGGCAAAATGGCGGGAGGAGTGTTTTACTGGGGCCTCCACCCCGACTAAGGTGCATTCCACTGAGGCTGTGGCTGGGCATGTGAGTGATACGAATGAGTAGTGGGTTGAGTATGGTACTGAGGTGGATAAGACCATGGAGGAGGCACAGACAAGGAAGGATTAGCAGGGGGACCCCAGGAAGGCATAGGAGTAGATTGGTTGGGGCTGTAATAAGCTTGGGGTGCCCCTTGCATCCCCTGCTGGTAAGGTCTAGGTCCTTGTGGCCTCCTTTGGTTGAGGAAATAGAGAGGTTCAGTGGGGGCTTCTGTCCCTTGATACATGGCTTTAAGCCCAGGTAAGGTTGGACATTGATTTGTGGGATGGTCCTCCTCACAAACGAAACATACCTCAACCGAATGTAATGGGCATTCGTTCTTAGGGTGTCTCCTTGTACACCTAGGGCAGAAGATAGCCAAGGCCCTCTCAGCTTCTTCCTTCTTCTGCTAGATCCTAAATGTATCAAGTTGCATGGCAATGGTCTATCTCACCTCACTTTTGAGATCCTCTAATTGATTTGCAAACTCATGTTTGGAGAAAGGAATACCAGCTGAGAGGAGGTTTCCTCTACCTCGTTTCCCGGCTGCCCTAGAATGGTTTCTAAACACAGTCTTTATGTCCTCATAAGGCAGTTCGTAAATATCTCCTCCAGCTAACATGTGAAGGGTATCTAGGAGGTCTTCAGGGACTCCTCGGAGTAGGACCAAGTTGAGGGATTCAGGGTCAAGTGTGCACCTGGCCCGTTTATAGCTAAGTTGGAACCTTTCCTCGTAATTCTCTAAGGACTCATCATTTCCCATGGTCATCCGAAAGATTTCTCCCTTGGTTTCCTTGGACCTACAGTAGTCCCAGTAGTTGGTATTGAAAGCTTGCTGCATCTGAGCCCAAGTGGTGATACTGTTCCCAGGTAAGCCCATGAACCAGCATAATGCTACATCCTTAAGAGTTGAGGGGAAGAGTTTTAGCTTCTGCTCATCTTCAGTATAGTCATAGGTTCGACAAAGGACAACAAACTCAAATAGGAAGGTATCAGGATCTTCAGTAGTCAGTCCATGGAAGTGAGGTAAAGCGGAGGGGCTAATGTTCTTCATTTTCATGTCTCCATTGGTCTCTCGGATGGGGAAGGGACCTTCTATTCTCTCATCCTCTCCTCTATTGTCAGCCATAGCTTCAGATGGGATGGTCTCTAATTCTTCTTCCGCTATAGGATCTTCGTATATCTCAGGAGGTTCACCTATAGGTTCTTTTGGATCACTGTCACTGAAGAAGAGAGAAGGGTGACTCAGTGATGCAGTGGGGGTGTTGGGTAAGAATTTGCCTGTTTTATCTCGATTCCTACGAGGAATGAAATGGAAAGACTTTTGATTGCTTTTGTTTTTTTTCTCTGGTACCTGCAAAAACTGAAACAGATTGATCTACAACTAACTATCTTGCTGAAATGAAAATGAAGAATTGAAATGAAAGCAGGAAAGAACTAATCTACTTTGCTCAAATGAAATTGCAGGAATGGAAATGCTAGTCTACGCTCACAGAATTGAAATGCTAATCTATCCTTGCAAAAATGAAATTGCGGAATTGAAATGTTAATCTATGAAATCAGGAAATGTCTATGCTACTTTTGCAGAAAGGAAATGAAATAAACTACTTGGCAAAAGGCGAGAGTAGGAAAATAGAAGAAAAGCAACAATTACTAATACTCTGATGCTTCCCCGGCAACGGCACCAAAAAGATGGTGGGCTCCAGTATTGTAGCAATAATGCTACAACTCCTGGAGCTTCCTTCTCTAATTTTATCAACCCGGTAGTTCGTAACAAACTTGGAAGCGACGGTGTTGTATGCACAAGTACTAGCTCTTGTCGTAGCTGTCACTTGGTCAGCTGGCACAAGTCCGCTAGGGCTCAAGCCAACTTCTATGAGTTCTCAGAAGAAGCTTTTTAACCGATGAATGAAAGCTATCTCAAAGGGAATTAACCTACTGCAGGAAGAAACTGGAAGCCAACAAGAAATGAGAACCCTAGCAAACCATAATTCTACCAGCTAGTCCTACTGATGCGAAGGTGGGAATGCAAAATACTGGAAGAGGTGCCATTACTTCTAGGAAGGTGAGATGCATGTGTCTAGACTACTTTGATCTAAAGAAAGCATATTTTTGTATTTTTGTTCAAGTTGTTGGAATTATTATGTGTGTGCTTCTAACTGGGTCTTGACTGTGCAGGGATAGATCAAGGAGGGAAATGCTTGGAGAAGGTCAGGAAGGCTCAGAGAGGGTCTAAGGGATCCCTAGCATCCTTTCAGAGAAGTTCATAAAGTTCAGATGCTTGGCAACCGTGTTTACAAGCTTCTACAGGAAGTCTGCAGGGGTTCTACAGGATGTTCAGAATTTCTACAGGAAGTCTGTTAATTTCTACAGGATGTTCTGCAATAGGATTTTTGGGTGATGGATGAGTGGAAGAGGCTATGTGGATGGACAGGGAGGTAGGAGAGGAGCTTGTGATGGCTTATGGACAGAGAGATGAGATGGATAGGGGGTGTGCAAAGCTGGTTGGTCTAGAGGAGGTTAGAGGAGATGGAAGGCCGAAAAGGTAGAATCACGTGGGTGATAGAAGAGTTTTGGAGGTAAGTGGTCTAACTGAGGGAAGAGTGGATGGCCTAGGCACGGCTTAGGAGGGTAAGGGCATGAGAGAGTGATACTACACAGTGTAAATGAAACAAACCATCCGTGTCTTGCACAAAACCGAGATTTCATCGACCTATTCTAACTGTTTTCATAAACCCATAGAACAGCAACGTGATTTTGTAAGGAAACTTTTGCATGGTACTGAAACAAAGATTCATTCCACAAGATCTGAATGCATGGATGCTGCTACAACCGAGAACATTGCATTAAAGCTTGTATGAACATGGAAAACTATGTTTTTGGTGGGTGGCACGGGATGCAATCCCAATCTCTAAACATAGGTGGAAGTGAGTGTGCAATCAACCCTTTTTTGGAGCTCTGATTAACTCTAATCTCCTTACTCTAATCTAAACTACTGAAAGCAACTTTGTTCACAAAACTAACCTACTCAATCACATCAAGAAATTCAACTCAGCAAACTGTGTTTCCAAATGCATGTAAAGGGAAAGAAATACAATGTTGAAAGAAAAGTATCAATACAAGGAAAGGAGGTCTATTACTCTCAGGTTGGGCCCAACCCCGAGAGCTATAGCTCCTCTAAGAACTCAGAACTGAACTCAAATCTGCCTGCCTTTTATTAAAAGATAATAGTCATAAGTCTAATAACATGCCAAAAATGGCTTACAAAGAGCAAAACAGAGCTATCAGCTCGTAATCCAGAATAAACAACAAAGTTTCAAAAGTTCCCATCGAAGGCTATAGCCTCATCATTTATACATTACAAGGGCCAAGCTGGCCTCCTAAATTAGTGGGGTTTGGCTGCCCAAACTAAGAGTAATCTGATGTTTCCTTTCAATCCGTTTGGCTGCCTTCTAGCTCGGTGGTGGTTGGAGCTCGGAGTTGGGGTGGAGATCACGAGGAAGGCCATTCAATGTTGTGGAAAACCTTCCTACAAAACCACAATCCCATCTTGGGTGTCTCCTAGCCTTCATCTGCGTGGTTTTGCTCCATTAAATGTCAAAAAAACCTGAAATAAACATGTGTTAGCCACCTAGGAATAGTGACTGCCCTCCTTCGTACAAATAACATGAATATACTAAAAAATGATGGATAAGTGATGAAAAATGAAGGGTTGAGCAAGGGTAAGTAGGCCAAATGAGCCCAAAATGTTACCAAATTTGCGGCTCATCAAGTATATCCTCTTCTTTTGACCTTTCTTACTCATTTTCTTCTTCCTCTTCACAATCTATGTAGAATAATTTCTTCTCAGCACACTTATGACCTTTAGTGTATTTGCTATCACAACTGTAACAAAGCCCTTTTGCTATTTTTTCTTCCAATTGTTGCGGTGTCAACTTTATACGTTGTGGAAGACTAGGGGCAACAACGCTTCCATCTTTATAGTTGTGCGTGATATGCTTCCTGGTTGCCATAATTTTGCTTTCCATTTTTCTTGCTAACCTAAATGCCTTCTCTAATGAATCAAGTTCCCAAAGGCGAACATCATGTTGGATATTATCCTTTAAAGTCCCTATGAACACATCAACCCTATGCTCCTCTGGAATATTTTTTACCCTTGTGTTCAATTTTTGGAACTCCTCAATGTGCTCCATTATTGAACCCTTTTGTTTGAGACTTATCAATTGGCTAAAAAAAGTGTTCCTTTTTGTATCCTCATAATGCGCTGCCAATTCTTCCGTAAAAATTTCCCAAGTGATAATTTTTTTACGAGAGCAAAGCCATTGATACCATACAAACTGATTTGGTTCCAAATATAAAGTTAAAATAAGTACCTTTTGTGTGTTTTGCACATTATTGAGATCGAACAATTGCTCCATCTGTAATATCCATGTTGCGGGATCCTTGCCATCAAACTTCCTCATATCTATTTTTGGAATATGGTGGGTATTCGATCCAACATTAGAGTCTATGAAAACATGATTAAAAATTATTTTGTTCTCATCATGAGTTTCCTTTACTACCCTTTCACCATTAGTAAGAATTTCTTGTAGAAACTTTGTCAAATCTTTCTTCAAATCTGTCTTCAAATATTCCATGCATGTCTTCAAATCTTTCATGCTTGTCTTTGAACAATCCATATTAGCTTCTATGTATTTCTTTAAACCATCCATCTTAGCTTCTACACCATTCTTTAAACCATCCATCTTAGTTTCTGTTGCTTTTTGTGCAAGTGACACTTGTTGCACTTGGTCTCATAATTTTGATATATCATGTTGCATTTCTTCCTCTTCTTCATGAGTCATGCTAGAGCTTTCAAGTTGCCTACTAGGTGTTTTCATTTTCTTTCCTCAGGGCATTAGTTACCGATAATAATTACTTACTATGCCCTTTGAATTCCTTCAAACTAATTTTGTCAAACCAAGCTTATGCAAAATTTTAAAAAAATCTATACACCTTTTTTCACTTTGTAGGAGCTTGATATTGAATCTAATATATCTCTGTAATTTTGGATCATCTAGTTCTAAAATTATGACCTATGGTAGCCCTCTGCATCCTCTTTCCAGTGCCACCAGTCTGATCCAAATTGGATTCTCTGGGGAAGAGTAATGCCAAATCTCCCACAGTGACCTGATTATAGACTAGTTCAGTAGAGCAAACTTGTACGACGTGTCACAAGTCATTGTTTCAACCTTTGGCTCTAAAAAATATATACAAGAAACTACAGTCTGTCATCTTTCTATACCTTTATACAAAATTTCAATCTGATGCTCAGAGAGAAGGTTATGACAATTTTCCCCAAGTCACCTTTTTGGAATGTAATTCAAGAGTCTGCACAAAGACCAACTTCCTCAGACCCGAGGTTCAGTGAAATTTCATCTCAAATGTTTTTTTTTTAGCTTCTAAAATGTCGCAGAAAAAAAGCTATAGCAAAAATGCCATGATGACCTATTTGGAGCAGTGAAACCCTAGAATCCAATGCTCTGATACCAAATGTTATGAAACCAGCTCACAAAAGGATAGAAAAGACAGATCAACGCCTTAGAATTCAATCTCTTTGAGGGGGCAACCTCCTTTACATTACATAAATGAACAATTCTTGGATGATACAAATGACAAAACCTCCTTTCTATATATAGGAGTCTAAGGAGTCACAATATAACCCAGCCGACCTAACAATAATAATATAAAGCCACAAAAATAACAATAGAGGATTTCTATGGGGCACAATAATAACAATATCGGGACAATAGGGGCACAGCAATATTAATAAGGGATAAAACTACAATAGTAATGGGGTAATCACTAGCATTATAGGGACCTAACACATTTTTTCCTTTAAAACTCTACCAAGTGAAATTTTGAGTTTCCAGTGGAGAGTAATTGATTTGAGATACTAATTTTGTGTTATCCTGGTTTGGATAAAGTCAAGAATCTAGTGGGAAACATCTTTAATAATATCAAAATATGAAAAAACAAGTTGTGATCAACATGCATAGTTTCCAAACGTCATATATTTTTTCAAATCCATAATGCAATAATAGTAAAGTAGGTTTTCACTACCTCATGGATATGTGGTTAGGAACATGCTTGATTATGGGAAGCTTGGTCCCCTTCAGCTTCGTGGTCACCCCTCCCACCTCGATGGTTGCATACACACTATCTAGGTTGGTTGCTCACGGTTATAAATGTCATGGTAGTGATACAAGGGTGGGAAAATCGCCATAGGAAGACCAAGCAGAGGAATAAACTGACTGACTGAGATAAAATGTAGGTCTTGGTAAGGGCGCCAATGAGAAATGGAGTGAGTGGATGATATGAACTTAAACAATAATGCAAAAAATTACAAATATAACCATAAATACATAAATGAAGTGGAAATAACACTTCATTTCATTAATATCATAATATTGAAATATGCTTACAAACATGATGGAAATAAATTAGCTCGGGTGATGTTAGCTTAGCTTTGAGAACACATGTGGTGGCTACATGCCTCAAAACATTGCTACAATGAGGCTCTAAGGCCTATTTATTATTGAAAAACAATGGAAAACCATAAAAATCCAAAAACATAAGCCTATGAGATGAAGCACCAAAATTTTAGGCCCCGTTTGTGTAAATTGGTACATCAATTTCCCAGGGTTGTAACTTTTTCATATGATCTTTGTTTGGCTATCATAATACCTCGTTTCGAATATCTTGAAGAGGAGGCCGAAAAAAAGTAATGAAATTGGAAATGGGATTTTTTCGTCTCTCTGTCTTCCTTGAAAACGTCGTTTAGGGTCTCAAAACAGCTTCAGAAGTTCAAGACGAAAAAAAACTACCAAAAATAGTAAAATGTGCTACAATTAAGGAAAATAAAAAATTGAAAAAGAAAGTGTTGGGGATCGAAGTGGAATAGGATAGCAGCCACCAATATTCACCTAGATCAGTTGCCCCCCTTAGGAAGCAGTGGTCCCCATTTCATTGAGTGCCTCCATGCGATGGGGAAACGTCTACTGAACTTGGTCTCTATTGTGCCACTGGCCTTGGTGCAGGAGTTGTCCGACTTTGACAAGTTGATACAGTTTGATCTTCTGCTAGCAATTGTTCTTGATTTGTGTGTCCATGATCTGATTAGTTGTGGCCTCTTACATGTAGTATAGGTTTATCTCTATTGGTGTGAGTTTTTCTACAATGTCGGATCTGTCCAACAATGGTCAAAAGTATGCCCGAACGCAATCTACATTAAACATTAGGTGCAGACCAAGGAACAGTGGAATGCTAACCTTAAAGGCATTTTCCTTTACAACCTTGGTGATGGTATATGGTCCATATCGAAGGGGGTGAAGCTTACAATGGTGTCCATTGAGGCACTCCTTCTGCAAAGGTAGCCAAACTTTGTCGCCCACCTGGAACTTGTGTGGTACCTGATTTTGATCATGGCACTGCTTGTACTTAGCATCAGTTTTGTCCAATATATCATGGACCTATTGGCAGATGTGTTGAATCAATTTGTTATCCTCGTCGGCTTTGAACTTGACATGAGCCAAATCTTATTGAGTAGAGTAGCTACAAATGGTATGGCCACATCAATGGGACATAATGTCTGAAATCCCAGCCCTACCTGAAAGGGTGTATGGCTCCTTGAACTGTGGAGAGCTCTTTTGTAGCTTTGTTGGACATAGGGGAGGCTTTCTTCCAATGTGCATGGATGCTTTAGGTTGTACATGCACATAATTTGTAAGATCATCCAATTGATGACTTTTGTTTTTCCCTCAATTTGGGGATGGAAAGTCATGGACTTAGTGAGTTTGGTATCCAAAATTGACCAAAGACATGACCAAAATGCACTGAGAAATCTGTTGTCTCGATCATAACCAATGGATTATGGAATCCCAAAGTGTACCCACACTCACTCAAATAAGAGATTAGAAGTGTCCTCTACTGTGATACTTTTCTTGGAGGCAGCCACAATGTCCATATTAGAGGATTTTTTGACGACCATGAAAACAAATTCATTATTGTGCTTAGTAGAAGGAAGACCTGAAATGTAATCCATGGAGATGGGTTCCCATGGTTGACTATGAGTAGGTAGAGGAGTATATAGGCCTTGCTTCTTGATGGTTGGTTTGGAAATGGCACAGATAGTGCAGGAGTTAATGTACCTCCCAACATCCTGATGAATGTTTAGCCAATAAAAATAATTCTGTAGTACTACCACTCTTTTCTCTACTCTGAAATGTCCAGTGACCCAACTCTAGTGCACTTCCTAAATCATCTTGGCACATTCGCTTGAAGGATCACAAATGTTTCTCAGGTGGCATAAAAGTTCATACTTGAGGTGAACATTTGGAACTTGCTTACCTTCTAGGAGTACCTAGTATGTGTTGTCGAATTCTGGATCACCCTCATAAAGATGCATCCACCCCAAAGCCTTGTGCCCATAAGAGTCGACCATAGTGATCAACACCATGGTTGGTGGTTGGCCGAGGCAGTCTACAAGATTATTGGGGTTTCCCTTCTTATACTTGGTGTTCAAATGGAATTGGTTCAAGTGTGTGTACCATTTCTGATGCCAATCATTCTCCAACTTCCCTTAAGTCGATATGAACTATATGGGTCAGTGGCCTATGTGGATGACCATTTCCATCCCCATAATGTAATTATTTCATTAACAATATGCCTACACAATGGAATACATTTATTTTTCATAAGCGAGATACTTTCATAATGTGTGTGAAAGTGTCTCACTGTGGTAAGACACTGGATGCCCCTCTTGAGTAAGAACTACACCAATAGCATAGTCGGAGGCATCTGCCTCAATCTCAAATGGTTGTTGTAGGCCTCATAATGTGAGCACTAGTGCAGATCAGAGGTGATGCTTCAACTGAGAAAACACCTTCTATTGGGTTGTTGACCGAAAAACATTTTCTTTCACTCCGCCCTTGGTGACTTGACTTAAAGACCAAGTGATATGAGAGAACCCCAACATGAACTTGCGGTAGAAATTGGCAAGGCCTAGAAAGCCACAGATCTCTTTTAGAGTGGTTCTAGCTTGCCAATCTCAAATGACGTGTATCTTGGTTGGTTCCACATGCACACCCTTCTCATCAATGATTTACCATACATATTGAACCTCGGTCATGCCAAAATTCCATTTCTCCAAACTGGCATACTTCTTGTGTTGTCACAGGGTTTGAAGGACTTGCCGAATATGGTGGAGGTGCTCTTCCCAATTCTAGCTGAAGGTCAAGATGTCAACTAAATACACTACCCCAAATGATTTGGTCAAGGGTCACAAGATGTATTCCATCAATCTCATGAAGGTTGTGGGGGCATTCATCAGCCTGAAAGGCATGACCAACCAGTTGAAAATTCCCTCCTTGGATTTGAAGGTAGTCTTCCACACATCGGAGGGTTCGATAGGCACCTAGCGATAACCAAACTTCAAGTCAAGCTTGCGGAAATATTTTTCCCCCTTGATTTGGTCCAAAAGGTCATCAATCTGTGGGATTAGGTACCTATTCTCGACAATGATGTTGTTCAATGCCCAATAGTCAATACAGAGTCTCCAAGTCCCGTCCTTCTTCTGTACTAGTACAATCAGGCTCCCAAAAGGTGATGATATTTTCCTAATGTGCCCTTTTTGCAAAAAATCTTGAATCTGCCTCTTGATCTCATTATTCTCGAAAATAGAGCATTGGTATATTGGTCCATTTGGTAGTGGCATGCTCGAGGTAAGATCAATGGAATGCTTCACCTAGCAATGCAGAGGTATCCCTATACTCCTCCATGACCTTGTCCATCTACTGCTATTGTGCAGTGGAGCCTTGTCTAGAAGTCATGGCCACAACCTTATTCTTTTCCTGAGTGAGAATCATAAGGAAAATAAATTTCATGGTCAGAGATATGACCTTACTACATTTCTTTTTAGTGATCAAAGATATGGCAGTAGGTGGGGCTACCTCTAGTATCCTATATAACTTATTTCCCAATTGAAAATTAGAGAGTGAGCTCTAGACTCATATACAACATGTTGCTTGCATAAGTATGGTTGTGCTAATAATACATCACAAACATCAAGAGGAGCAACATCACATCGTACCTCATATGTGAAGGGCTTGATGTTGTTGGGAAGAAGGCATTGTTGGTTGACGTGGAAATCCCATCCTTAGTGAAGCCACCTGATGGTGTATGGTTGCAAATGTGTTTTCATCAATAGGCCTAGACTTTTCACAACCTCTGCTGAAATGAGGTTCTTTTCTCTCCCGATGTTGACAATGAAATGTAGTGGAGAATTGTTCACCCACATCTATGAGTGGAAGAGGTATTCCCTTTCCTTTGGATCTTCAAGCTCATTCTTCTGGATTTCGGTGGTGGCCAGGGTGGTACTAGGCTCCACATCAATGATCCTCTTCCCTTTGTCATTCTCCTTGTCAAGTTCTGACTTAGAGTTAAAACATGCATCTGATTCATAAGCCTTAAGCTCAGCCATAAGTGACTACTTAGACTGATACTCACGTTTGTTGTGAGTGGAGATCTTATGCAACTCACACCATTTTCCCATGTCCTTATTTTTCTTTATGGTGTTATTATTTTCTTCCAGCTTTGGAGCATTGTCCTGGGCTTCCCTGCCTTGGGTTTGGCATTTTCTCTATGGTTTGGGGGCACCTTTTCTTTGATTCAAATTCATAGATCCAAAGTTTCAAGTCTTTTGTTTAAACTTATGCTCAGTCTTGATAGTGTATTGGTATGTCATGCCAAGTGAAGAGATGTCTAGGATGTAGCACCCCCTCCCATTTCTACCCAAAGTAACCATGCCAACAAGGGTAAACATGAGAGGAGAGGCTACTATGATCAGACTCGACCTCATATGTACCTTAAGGAAGTGGAATTGATGGAACATCACACAGTCATCGAACATCATCAACATAACCCTTAGGAGATAAGTCAACCACTCTGATGGCTTGTCCCTGAGTCCCACTATTGTTTTGGATCTCTTAGGCCAGAGTTTCTCTCATGCTATGGACAAGGGATCAACCTGTAGCCTAAAGTCACTCCCACAAGCTTGTATGCTAGTGACTTTGGACCAAAATTAACCGTTATGTGATAGCGCCTTCGAGATTTAAGCCACTTCTCTAGCCAAGAATCTTGGCCCCTACCAAAAACTTGCTACAACCTTAAAAATTCATTAAATACATGATAACAATGTGTTGGGATGGGGTTCCCTAGGTCAGTTTTGAGGTTAAGATAACCCAGGTTTTGATGTAATTTTTGTAAATTTTGTAAAGTTTCCATGATTTGTGGGTGCAGAGCGGGTATATGGCTAGGATTAAAAGGGCGTTAGCCCCTTTTTTATGTAAATTTTGAGCCAGCGTTGATACCCACCCATGGTTTGTGAACCATCGGATTGTATGTAAAAGGCTATAAATAGTTTCGTCTTAGAAAATCTAAGATCTCTAATAATTATGTTAGTAATGGTTCAATATAAGAGAAGTATTAGCACAGAGAAGTGGGTCAGAAGGGAGAGAAAGTCTTTGCAACTGAGTGCATGCAGGCCTAGGTAGAGTCCGCAGCTGAGTGTGTTGACCCCTGCAGCTGAGTGCACAGGGAAGTTTGTGTTTGTATTTTGAACTGGAAAACAATAAGGAAGTTATTTCTTGAGAAATATGGTGTATTTCAATTTACTTATGTTTATAACTAATTTTGTTCATGAAAAATATATTTATGAGATATTGATCTAATAAGGAGCGACTCTATTGAATATCTGTTAGATGACGTACGCAATCATGTTTATGTAATTCCGTGAGGACTGTGTTGAATCCTGTTATGTTTACTGAATAACTTAAGTAGATATACGTAAACACTAATTAAAGGTTTTTCTATGATGCATGTAAGTCGGTAAACCAACTGATAAAGGTTTGCGAAAGCCGATCGCAAACCTTTACGAGGGTCTGGAGGTTATTTCAGTAGAGTTACAGTACCGAGCCCTAGCAACTTATCTATCTGCATGAAGGCAGATATCACATGCTAAAAGACATCACACTCATCTGTGGATGAAGAAACATGGTTCTTGCAGCCCCCCATAACTTTTCGAGTAAGACTGCAGCCTATGCTACATGGGTTCTTGCCGAAACGGCCAGTAGTGTAAGGATTTGTTGGTTGGCACAACTAACTCTGAACCTAGGTTAGGACTGCCATAAGCCAACAAATGGTTCCATTGCTGGGACTGGGATTTGCTTGAAGGAGATGTGTGATGTCGCATCACTGGAATCCGATGAAGAAAGAAATTGAAAAGTGGTTGAATAGAAAAATTCACGAATTAATGGCATAGGAAAATAGGAATCTGCACCTGTCAAAGGAAGAATTGTTGGATAGGTATTTGTATATGGAGGTACATGAAATTTTCTTTTACACCTTCCTGATCAAATTATGCGAGTGGCCAGCCAAGTTGGGAGATGGTCAAGGGAGGTGGAAGCTCGATAGTCCAATAGTGAGGACTCCAGAACTGGTACGACGATTATCAGCCTCTGAAGACAAAATCGTGCGGGCTATCGACCATTGGCTTAATCAAATTATAGGAGGATTTGTTAGAAAATTCATAGTTCATACCTCAGTCAGCTACAACAAAGTCGTGTAGAGATTTTTCAAGGGGTTGCGAGGCATGTATTTAAGATCTTTGAATGCTTGTATTAAGATGTTGTTACATGAAAAATGGGTTATGCGATTTCCTTGATGTTCAGAGCTATGTGAAGTGGAAAAATCTTCAGAGATTGAGAAATATTAGGCCCTGAATATAACCCATTGATTGGACTTCCTTCGAGTGACGATGAGCGAATGATACAAGCTTCACGCGGAGTGTTGTTGAGATGATAAGACAGGGTTTTCTATGAACACATCATCCATCCACTCCACCTCCACCTCCACCAGATACACCTTCACCCACACCTCCACCAACACCACCATTGTTCAATACGTCGACTACAATTCTCAATAAAGCTACTGATTTTCAAGGACATAGGGAGCGATTATATAGTTTAGTTTTGGTTTGTTATGAATATTGTGTGGACAATGCAACAGATTACTGATGACAACATAAACAAGGCACAGTTGCTCACCACTCTGCAGGATCATGTGATGACTTGGTATATTAAGTATTGTTCTAATAATCATTTGGAAACACTAACAGATAGTAAGACTGCTTTGAGTAAAAAGTTTAGTAATCCTAAGTCTGACTCGCAGTCAATGGTTGGTTTTAAGGAGATCATGGTGAGGGTTGATGACATGCCTTGAGAGTTAGATCAAAGGTTGAAATGTGTGATCCACAAAGCTAACATGTAGCTCACCAATGGCTAGCATTGTGAGTGGTTCATAGCTTTTCTTATGCCCCACCTAAGGATTTCTTTGTCATAACAGAAGATAGGAACTTAGGCAAAAGCTCTGGAAATCACGATGAGGTTGCATGCGATGGCTATGTAGGATGCGACCCTCGTGGTACAAAAAATCCATTCCCAGTTACAAAGCCTATGCTTATAATGGAAAATCTTGAAGAAAGACAAAGAGACAAAACTAGAGGTGCACGCGGAAGTCTGGTGTCTAAAGTGTAAGGGCCAGGAGCACAATAAATACCACCGTCCCATATTTGTGAACTATATCACAGGGGGAATTCCCCTGAGGACAGAATCTCCAGTGGAAACCAAGCTTAGGGGCTGCGCTATGGTTTGCTATGTGTCAGGTTGTTGGACAACACACTATGCATAATTGTTATTTTCTTCAAAACTTCATCCAGACACCGCAGTAGGTTTTCAGTAACTTCTGCAAATTAGTGGGCCATGATGAGTGGCACTATCATAGTTATGAGCTAATGATGGAAAGAATTCCTACCTACTAGATGCAAGAAGAAACTCAACCTCCGAATCACCCCCTCAGAGGAGTGTGTGGTGGTTATTAAGGATGACCTAGTAGAGGTCACAGACATATTATTTTCTATAACTATGGAATGCCATGGCACTACATGCGGGAGTGTCAGAATCATACATGCCTGTCATGTCAATACTGTAACCAATTTGAATACACTATAGAAGAATGCCCGATGCTGATACTTAAGATGTAGGAGAAGAAGGTGCAGCCTCAACAACATCCACAGAACTTATAAATGATGAGAGTGGAGCCTCACGAAGAAGATAAAAATGTGAATATAGTGTCGAGGAGTGAAATAACGAGTGGCGATGATAAGGGAAAACAACCTAAAGACGACAATGGGTTTGCAAGGTCCCGAAAAATGAAGTTTGTTTTGATTTGGAGCACGCAAAGGAAACATTTATGGAAGCCAAGAAGAGCTTTGTTGAGGCCACCACCTCAGGAAGCTAGAACAAAGTGCAAGAAACCAGTGCGCCTGCAGAGGTTGATTCCTATGTCCTTACCATGTTCTTAGAAACCTGCATGAAACTACTACATGATAGCAAAGTTGTGAAAGGCCTACAGAAATTAATAAATAAATTTTCCAGCAAAGAAAATGTCCTGGAGGGACACTACGTAGTTAGAGAAATTGGTAAACATAAGGCAAGAATAGGGCATGAGATGAGGCTCACCATGTAGTTAGGAGCATATGAGATGGTTCAGGTCATTTTGGATCTAGGTTTTGATGCGAACGTTTTTCTGAAACAAACATGGGAAAGAATGGGGAGACCTATGTTGCAGTGTTCTTTGATCCATCTTAGAATGGAAAACAAGCAAAAGGTCATCCCTATGGGATGATTATATGGAGTAACTACTGACATGAAAGGGGTGTGCGCGATGGTGGATTTTGAAATAATAGAGATCATTGATGATAGTAATCCACACCCCATGCTCCTTGAAATTGACTGGGCCATTGACATGAATGGAGTCATCAACTTGAAGAAGAGGACAATGTCATTTGAAAAGAAATCGCTTCAAATTGTAGTGTCGTTCGACCCTGCAAAAGGGCCACACTACACTGAACCGGTCCACAATTATGAAGAAAATGAGGATGACTTAGATCAGATCTACAAAATAATAGTGTGGGATCAAGATTGGATCAACCCAACAGCAGATGGATATATTTCATGGGATCAGGAGAGTTTCTGCACCTTTGATTCATATGAACAGTTGGAGCGTTGGCAGAATCAGCTACATCAAGTATCTACACTACGCTGTAACATGATCAGTAAATTGTTACACTGTTTTTCATTGGAGGTAAGGAAATTACCTCATTATGATGGTGTAACTGATGTGGATAAGTTTTGGATGTGTTTGAGCATGAGGTCTCCAAGCATCACCGTTTCCAAGCATTAGATTTGGCACTGTGCACTATGCCTGAATGATGGTGGCTATGCATAAGGACAAATCTGATGGATGTCAGGATTATAGAAGGATGATGAGATTACGGTTTGGGGATCCTAACATTTGATTGGTCGAGAAATAATGTGGGAGGGATGATCCGCGCAATCACCTAGAAAAGTGGACTAAAGCTTATGGAACCGAGCTAAAGCTGGAATGGCTACACATATTTTGCCATACTTTGGGTACAATCCCCATGAACTGGTATTTGGAAATAGAGCTCCACCATGGCTCCGTGGAGTGGGATATATTGACAGAAGGATTCTTATTGACCTTTATTTTTTAAGATGTCTTTGCGACCATCGATGAAGCCTTACAGGAGATTAAGGTATTGATCTTCAAAATGCCACAAGAACCTCTGGAATGGGTCCAACCAGATTGGAGCACCTAGCTGTGCCATGTGCTAAAATGTTATAATGTGATAGCTGAAGAGGAGGATGATGATCTGAAGAAAATTAATATTCTAGAGGTGGAAGAGCATTGTGAAGTTGAGGGCCCACAAGTAGACAACCCGGAAGTTGACTGTGCCATTGAAAATAAGGAAAGTAAACATTGGGAGTGAAGTAGAACCAAAGTTTGTGAAGATTGGATATTACTAGGATGATGCTACTATGGATAAAGTTGATGAGTTACTTCGTGAATACCACAATCTGTTCCCTACCAATATTTCAGACTTGAAAGCCATAATAGGAGACTTGGGCTTTATGAAAATCACTCTGAAACTGGACGCGAAGCCTGTTAAGCAGAGGCCATATTGCTTGAACCCAAAGTATAAGGAAAAGGTTCGCTTGGAGTTGGATAAGATGCTGGAAGTAGGCATCATAGAACCAATGGAAGAATCTGATTGGGTGAGCCCCATGGTGATTCAGGAAAAGAAACATAATGGTGAAATAAGGATTTGCGTAGATTTGAGGAAGCTCAATGATTCCTATTTCCATGACCGATTCTTGACATTGTTATAGGTGAAGTATTACACGACATTGGTGGGTAGGAGGCCTACTCGTTCACTGATGGGTTTTTGCAATATCACTAGATTAAGATCGCACCTAAGGATAGGAGAAAAATGACCTTTGTGATAGAATGGGGATGTTTTCAATACACTGTGGTGTTGTTTGGACTCAAGAATGTGCCCGCGATATTTTATCACATAGTCATCGTGACGTTCAAAGAGTTTATTCATAAGTTCTTGGAGGTGTACTTTGATGACTAGATGGTGTTCGAACTAGTAAAGCACCATGTAGAAAGTCAGTGCTTAACGTTGGATATGTGTCAGAGATACCAGATCACATTGAATCTGAAGAAATGCATATTCTGTGTTCCCTTTGAAATCTTGCTAGATCATGTGGTGTGCTAGCAAGGCTTGATGATGGACCCTGCCAATATTGCGGTTATAGTGAACATGAAGGCCTTAAGGAATATAAAGTAGCTGCCTGCAAACTTGGGACATATGAGATATTACAGAAAATTTATTAAGGCATATGTTGAGATTACCGTGAATATGGAGAAGCTGCTGAAGAAGGATGCAACATTCTGTTGGGATGAAGATTGTCAACACAGCTTGGATGTATTGAAAGAAAATATGGTCACCATATCGATCTTGGTATTCCTAGATTGGAAGAAGGCATTTCACGTCCATGTTGATGGCTCTTGCATTGTGTTGGGTGAAGTGTTAACGCAAGTCGATGAAGGGGAGATGGACCACTCTATCGCTTTCATGAGTAGGAAACTATTAGAGGCCAATAAGAACTACTCCACAATTGAGCATGAAGGATTGGCCATGGTATACACACTGTAGAAGTTCAAGCACTATCTTTTAGGAGGGAATTTCAAGATGTACATAGATCATTCTACCTTGAAATACCTGATCAATAAGCCCATGTTGTGGGGGGGAATATGTAGAAGGCTGCTACTATTCTAGGAGTATGACTTTGGGGTAATTTTGAAGCCAGGAAGGTTAAATGCATGACCTGATCATATGCTGCAAATCGAAACCAGAGAGGAGCCTATTAATTTGGAGGACAGGTTAACGGATGTGTATCTCTTCGCAGTGCACATAGCAGATAACCATTTTGCAGATATCATTCATTTCTTAACTATGAGGATGGCACTAGAAGGGTATACAAGTTAGAAAAAGAAGGACCTAGTAGTGCACATGGAAGAATTTTAGTAATTGTGGGAAATCTATATAAGATGGGCGCAAACGAGATATTGTGAAAATATGTGCCAGATTTTGAGAGAAATAACATTCTCGCTAAAGCTCATGGAGGGTCTACAGGAGGAAATTATGCAGGAAATGCAACTGTGTAGAATATTTTGTGTGTAGGTCTATGGTGGCCAACGCTACAAAAGGATCCAAAAGCCTATTGCAAGGCATGCGATGCATGTCGGAGAATGGGTAGACCATCGCGAAGGGATGAATTTCCCTTACAACCTCAAGTATCATCGCAACCATTTGAAAGATGGGTGATTGATTTTGTTGGGCTAATTCAACCCCCAGGGAAGAAGACAAGTGCATGATACATCGTCACCACGATGGAGTATATAACAAGATGGGCAGAGGCACAACTAGTTAAACATTGTACAGGAGCTACACCAATGAATTTTTTGTTTGAATATGTCTTAACTAGGATTGGCTGCCCGAAAGTGTTGATAAGCAACTGAGGTAAGCACTTTGAGAATGAAATAATTAGCGCTTTAACAGAGGAATTCCAGGTCTACCACCAGAAGAGTACGCCATATCACCCACAAGCTAATGGAATTGTTGAAGCATTCAACAATATTTTGGAGAATGCGATGACAAGGATTTGCAACGCACAATGAAATGACTAGGACGTGCACGTACCTACAGTACTATGGACATATGGGAATACTTGTAAGAAGCTGATAGGATAAACACCATTGAGGTTGGTATGTGGTGTAGAAGTTGTGATTCCAATGGAGTATATCGTGCCTAGTCTGCGCATGGCAGCTCTCAAAGGTATGGTAGATCACGAACCCTTGGAGGACCAGCTCACGCAGCTGATGGAGCTTGAAGAGGACTGATTCTTGGCTGGACTCCATCAGCAAGTATAAAAATAATGTAGAAAAACATGGCAAGATTGACACATCCAACTTTGCATGTTCAAGGTGAACAATCTAGTATTCTTATATGATAGTAAGTTTTCTAAATTTCCAAGTAAATTTCAGATGCATTAGCTCGGGCCATATATTATCAAATAAATTACAAATGGAGGTGTACTTTAGCTCACAAAGTTGAATCAGGAGTGTTTTTTGGGAAGAGTGAATGGAAGCCAATTAAAGCTATATACAAGGTATCCTGTGTAATGACTATATGGCTGTAGGACAGTCTTAGTGCTCGAGGCAGTTGCAAGGGAGCACGAGACTATAAACTACACAGCCAAGATTGGAGGACTACGTAGTAGCCAGGCTAGGTGGAAAATGGTGAAGTTACAATAAATGAAGTTGCACTATGGGGGGACGTGTCACGTAGCACAGCCAAAAAGTGATTGTTGGAGTTAGTTTTCATGACTTGATAGATAGAAGAGGGTTAAAAGCAGTAGGTTGGCAGCATTTAAGACTAGAATTTGAAAATCTACCGCCAAAACAAAATTAATGGTTGAAATTTGGGGGGAACGGTCAAATTTGAATTCAAAAACTGCTATAAATTACGTGTGCTAGCTCAACATAGAACACTTTGCACACTTGGAGTTTTTTGTGAAACTTGTTGTCTGTCGCTTATGAGCCGAGCATTTTGGGAGGATTTCTTCACCCACAAAGAAATTTCCTTGGAATCTCATGAGCTATTTATGGAGAAGATGACTGCCACCGACCTCGCAGAAGCTTTGAGTTTGTAAGTTGTTGTATCCGACGTCCCAGGCCCTGAAATATCCAGTATTGAAGCTACTCTTGTGATGCCTGTGGTGCCGAGGTCATCAAGGCTGAAATAATCCATGGTGAGGAAAAATCAACCTGCAGCAAAGGAGAAGCAGAAGAAGCTAGTATAGATACGTGCTTCCCCCAATAAGTATGCTGCGACACCAGCCTATAAGAATTTAGATAAACAAGAAACAAAAGACAAGTAGAAGGTTGTAGACAAGAAGAAGGCCAAGGAACAAAGGATATTGACGTTGAAAACGCAAAGCTCATCAGAAAGCTCCATGGATATATCCCTTCGAGAAAGGGGAAGGAAAAGATCACTAAATACCCTAACTCAAACAAATTCACCATCTCCATGCCTCTGCTACCTGAGTAGGTGTCTTTTGAAGGTCTGTGGCTTATGCATGTCACGTTATTGAAGATTGAGGACTGGGACCTACCGAATCACGCTAAGTTCCCACACTTAGAAATGGATAACTTCATGAAGTGTGTATACTATGAATACATGGGTGTGATAGTGTTGGAAATGGAAAAATCAGTTCGCGATGTTGAGAAATCCGAGTTGTTTTACTTGCTTTGGGTTCCACATTACCACCACAGCCTAATTAACACAACTTTCATATGCCAGTTGCTCATTCTGGTGCATGATGGGTTTTAATGGCTAGGAGGGCCTATACCAATCAGAGATAAGCTTATTCATAGGATTACATACCTGCCGCATGAAGGTCTGAACCTAGCCAAGGATTTTGGTGGAAAAACGGGGGGGAAAAGGACCTTGCATAGAGAATGAAGAAAGAGTTTGAACTTGTGAAAATGTCACGCGGGTATTATTTTTTTTCCATCTCAAACCCTGGAGTTCAATTGGTCATGTAGATATTGGCCAAAAAGGTAATGAGGAAGTGTCATGCAGATGAAGTTCTGCGCTCGTAGTGTCCCTAGCTACTCAATGCACAAAGGGCGTTCTGTTCAACTAGTCTAGGTACTTGTGGCAGGAGTTCCTCGCTAATTGTCGCAAGGCCCTGGATGAAACCAATTTGTTTCATTATGCTTGGTTGCTTCTCTCCATTTTGTTGGTTGCATGGGAATTTCCAGAGGATAGCCAGTTTCCTCTGTTGGAAGAAGGATTACCAGAAGAATCATAGTTTGCATCGCTATGGGGCATGAAGGACCCCTCACGAATCACAAAGACTAATATTTTTTTGGGTCTTGATGGAAGCAAATCTCTGCATGGCAGTTAACCAGTGCCCAAGTTTTTCCCCAAGCTTGTACATGGAGTTGTAAACCTATGCAACCTTCACATATGAATTTTAGCGGCTTTATACCCAAATGCAGAAGGATCCCCCATAGAAGTGGCATGATTTTCCATACTTGGTAACAGAGACTGATGTGCAGGAAGTAGTGGCGCATTGACTCGCCAGGTGTCATGCCCCTTCAGATATAGTTGTTGGGCCAAGCGTAGGTGCAGAGAGTGTGACCAAAAAGAATAGGAAGGAGGCAGCCAAGAAAGCTGCATAGAAAAAGAAAGACACTTCAGAGAAGGCCCGTGTCGAGAAGGAACACGCTACAAAGGAGAAGGTAGAGGAGGAGGAGCGCGAGACCCAGAAAGATGACAATTCACCTTCGCTAACAACAGAAATAGAAAAAGGGCAAGGTGGCAGAGGCAAGGAAGGACAATGCACCCCCTTCCTTATGAAAAGGCATGAGTTGGAACAACAAGCTGGATCCAAGAAGAAGAATAAAGCCTAGAAAACATAATTTGATCCCATGGTGCTCACAAAAAGTGACATAGTTGAGATTGGTGACAAAGTCCTTGACGTTGCAAGAGAAGTGTTGTAGTAGCTAAAACAACAGTACTTGCAAACATTGGGTGGAGTTAATAAGTATGTCTAAGAGTTGCAACTCCGAGAAACCCAAACCCAAGTAGATGTAGGGAAAGTGAGTGGCACAGTAGGTAGTTTGGCTTGAGGTCAATGTACAGGTGTAGAGATAATTCTATGGCAATCAGAGGATGTGTGAGTCTTCCCCTTGCCTATAGGTTCAGTCTGTGCCAACACGAAGCAACAGTGCGCCCTCCTTGATAGAGTCGCGAAGATGGGTCTGAATCTTACACAACTGGAGTCGTTGCATGCACTATTATATGGAGTCGTTGAGGAACTTTGCATCCAGTAATATCGAGCACTCTATGATGTTAGTGAAATCAAGGTTAATAATAAACAATTGTTTTCTGAGAAGACACAGGTTCTGTAGGAAAAGGAGGTGCTCAAGGTGCACAATTTATGACTGGAGTCAGCAGTCATGGAGGCATGTAGAATAGTACCAGTGCTTCATATTCCTGATGATTCACACCCAAAAGTGAAGACCTATAAGTTAGCCGTCAGTGTACAAAAAGCAAGGGAAGAGGTTAATTGCGTTCAAGTTGAACTCAACATGAAGATCACCAAGTTGCAATTGAAGATGCATCCATTGACTCCGTCAAAGGTCTAGGAGTAGCACAGAGCCTCGATCAATGAAGGCCTGGCTACTCTGGATGCCACAGTTGCAAACTGCACAATAGTATTTGAGCAGGCCATGGAGTTAGTCACCAATCTGCAGGATGATCCAAACATGCAGACACTAAATACTGAGATCAGGGAGCTGTAGAAGGATTATGATGAAGTCAGGGCAATAAAGCGCTCCATTGCACCAGCACAACACCTAGCCATGTTGTAGGAGGCGAAGTATCTCCTCGCTCAGGTAGAAGCAACACAGAAGAAAGAGGCCTTGCTTAAGGCTAGGCTGGAGCCTTGGTTGGAAGAAGCTTATTAGATCTTGATAATGATCAAGGATAAGCTGAAGGGCTTGCAGTAGATGTAGGAGATGATGAGGCTAGCCACAAAAGGACCAACTGCAGGGAAGCTAGTTGAAGAGATCAATCAGGCAGCCACTGAAAGCATTACCGAAGCTGTTGTAGTTTAGGTGGAGCTAGGGATCTTCATAGCAAGATCATGGTGCCAACCAAGTGACTCGAGGGTGAGTCACGATCTTTGTGTGGGGGCCTATTGGGATGGGGTCCTCTGGGTTAGTTTTAGGGTTAAGATAACCCATGTTTTGATGTAATTTTTATAAATGATGTAAAGTCTCCACGATTTTTGGGTACAGGATGTGTAGATGGTTAGGAGTCAAAGGGGTTTAGCCCCTTGTTTATCTAAAATGTGAGTCACCTTTGGGACCAACCAATGGTCCATGGACCATGGGATTGTATTTAAAAGGCTATAAATAAGTGTCTTAGAAAGTCTAAGATATCTAACAATGATGTTAGTAATGGTTCGATAGAAGAGAAGTCTTACCGCAGTGACATGGGTTGATTAGGACAAAAAGGATTTTTAGTTGAGTGTGCAGAGGCCTAGGTAGAGTCTGTAGCTAAGTGCGTGGACCCCTGTAGCTGAGTTTGCAGGGGAGTTTGAGTTTGTATTTTAAATTGAAAATCAATAAAGAATTTGTTTCTAGAGAAATCTTGTGTAGTGTTGTTTTTTTCTTTTTATAACTATGTTGTTGACGAACAATATGTTTATCAAATATTGATCTAATAAGGCATGATTCTATTAAATAATTGTTAGATGATGTACGCAAGAATATTTATGTAATTCCACGAGGATTGTGTCGAATTATGTTATGTTTACTGAATAAATTAATTAGATCTACGTGAACACTAATTACAGGTTGTTATCAGATGCACGTAAGTGGGCAAACCAACTGGTAAAGGTCTGCAAAAGCCAATTGGTGGGCTATAGTATTGCAGAAATAATGCTGCAACTCCTGGGACTCTCGTCTTTACTTTTATCAACCCGGTAGTTCATAAGAAACTTGGAAGCGACGATGTTGTATGCACAAGTACTAGCTCTTGCCGCAGCTTTCACTTGGTCAGTTGAAACAAGTCTGCTAGGAGCTTAAGCCAACTTCTATGAGCTCTTAGAAGAATATTTTTAATTGATGGATCAAAGCTAACCCGAAGGAAGCTAATCTATTTGCAAAAAGAGATTGAAAAACTGAAGGAAAACGCAAAACCTAGCAAACCCTAATTCTACCAGCTAGTCCTACTGATGCAAAGGAGAGAATGAAAACTACTGAAAGAGATGCCATTACTTCTATGAAGGTAAAATACATGTGTCTAGACTACCTCTATCTGAAGAAAACATCTTTTTGTATTTTTTATTAAGTCGTCAGTTTCATCATGCATATGCTTTCACTGTTCTTTGACTGTGCAGGGGTGGATCAAGGAGGAGAAATGCTTGGAAGAGGTCAGGAAGGTTCAGAGAGTGTCTAAGGAGTCCCTAACACCCTTCCAAAGAGTTTCACAAAGTTTGGCTATCAAGAAACCTCATTTGTGAGCTTCTACAGGAAGTGTGCAGGGGTTCTACAGGATGTTAAGGAATTTCTACAGGATGTTCAGAAATTTCTGCAGGATGTTTAAAAATTGGATTTTGGAGGATGGGTGAGTGAGGGAAGATGCATGAATGGATATGGAGGTAGGATAGGGGTCTAAAGTGGCCCAGGGACTGGTGGATGGAGTGGTGAGAAGGTGTAGATGGCTAAATTGGCTCAAAGAAGGCTGAAACAATGACTGCACAAAAAGTTATGGTTACGTGGGCAAGAGGATAGATGTGAGACGAGGAACCTAGATAGGAGATGGAGCATATGGCTCTGATGAAGCTTAGGTGGATGAAAGAGTGGTAGAGATGTTCTGCACCATATACATTCAACTGAATCAACAAAGTATTGCAAGTAATCAAAGTCCTAGCTAATATAATCTAACTAACAATAAAGTGAATGAACAACAACTTCATTTGAAAGAGAACCATGTATATCAACAATGCAATGAAACATTTCAGAGATCTGAACACATAACCAACTTCTGCAAATGAAAACAATGCACTAAGGATTGCATGGTAAAGAAAACTAGTGTTTTTGTTTGGGACAACACAGTTACTTCAATTCCAGCCCCTGATCCAATAAGGAAGAGGTGAAACCGAAAGTGTTTGTTGAAACTTTTTTGGAGCTTTTTTATTGTTATTGTCCTACCAATCTAGTCTAAACATCTGAAGCATTCTATTCATAAACAATGACCTAGTTAATCAACACAACTTAATCTTCCTAACATAAATACGTTTGCAAATGCACAAAAGGAAAACAATGATGCTTAAAGGAAAGATAACAGTACATAAAGGAGGCCCAAGGCTCTCAGGTTGGGCCCAACCCTGAAAGCTACGGCTCCTATAGAAAACTCAGAGTTGATATGAAATAGGATTTTTTATCATTATCAAAAAATAGTCATCAGTCAAGAGTTATGCCAAAATGGCTACAAGAAAATGAGCTAAATCTGATAGCACTGTAGTGCAAAAATATGCAATGGTTTCAAAAAATTCCCTTACGAAGGTTGAGGCCTTATCATTTATACACCACGAGGGCCCTAGCAGGCCTCCTAAATCTGGGGGACTTGGCTGTCCAACTGTTAGTAGACAGTCCCTTTTCCAAAATCTGCTTGGCTACCTTCAAGATCCGGTTTTGGTGGCTAGTGAGCTCGGAGTTTTGGGGTGAAGATCCCGAGGAAGGGCTATTTAATGTCGTAGACAACCCCCCATGAATCCTCACCTCAAGCTTGGCTATCTTCTAGCCCATGATTGCTTAAAAGGGTTGCTCATCCTTGAGAAAATAGTCCAGCTCCTCGTTCTTAATTTCTTTCATCGCCTCCCTCACATCCCAAGCTTTTCAAGTAGTGTCCTCTTCACTGACATGGAATCCGGCCTTCCTTTCCACCTCTTCCCACTGCTTATGCTCTTCTTCTTCTGTGCCTCCTTCTAACAATCCCAAAAGCAAGGGGGGACTTAACTTGAGGCCTATCCAGCTGGCCTGGAGGTTCTGCATAGACTTTTTGTAGAGAGGCACTCGTGCCAAGGCCTCCCTCATTCTAGTTGGAGTGTGGTATTCCCTGATTTTCAGGCCGTGGGACAATGTCTTCCACCTACGGGTGCAAGCATGAACACAATTGTCCCCCAATAGTCACTCCACATCCTCAAAGTGTGCTATGGCCTGAGCCTGCTGATCCATGTACTCTAACAGAGCCTGAGAGTTGGTTGCTAGGTGCTAGTGGGCGGATATCAATGTTGTGGGATCCCCTGGATCTGCTCTAATCAGCAGTGGTTCTTGTAATTCTCGGTCCATGACATTTCTGAGCTCTGCCGCTCTCTTTTCTTTGTGGTTTATCCATGAGGTCATTTCCATCAGCTGCATGTCCCCTACTGCTATGTTAGGATCCCATGCGTTCATGTCTGGAAGGGAAAACTTGTGCAAGTATAACTCTGCCAATTTGGCCCTATCGTAAGATGAACTGCTGCCACATAAAGCTGCAAACTGGTGATAATTTTGGAAATGGGTGATGCCCCTTTGGGCCAAGGTATTGATTTGAAACTATAACCATTGGTCGTTGAGGTAAAGGGAAAAGGATTTGGCAGGTTTCCTGCACTGCAGAGCTTCCATTGCCCAGTTGGCCATGCATGCTAGTTGGGCCTCCTTTTCTTGCAGCTGCTGTTTTAGAGAATGTATTTGTAGTTCTTGTTCCTAGAGCTGCTGGTTCAGTGCCTCAATTTCAATCTATGTCCCTTCCTTCCTTTTATGTTCATAAGGGGTATCTGTGGCTGTTGTGGGCCCCTCTTATTGCTTTTGTTCTCCCAAGATGTGAAGCCCGTCTTCCTCCCTCTGTCCCTGTGACTGTAGCTGTTGTTTGAGCTGCTCATTTTCTTCCTGTAGCCTGACCCGCTGGATGCTCTCCACATGTCGCACCATAGCCAATTCTCTTCTGGCCTCTTTGAGCTACTCCTCCAGAGGACCTACATCTGCTACTCCCTTGGACTTAGTGATTTTCATCCAAGTGTGGGTCCTCACCCTCTCTTCCTCTACTCCAAAGAAGAGAGGCACTGTGAATTTCTGAGGAATGATCTTTCCGGCCTCCAAGAAGTTATAATAGGAGCCCAAGCTGGGCTGGGGGCTAGGTTCCATAATGTGCTTGACCACTTCTTCCTTCTGTGGTGATTTGGCTGCCTCACCCTCCATTTCTTCGGTCTCCTTCAGTCTAGCAAATTTTTCCTGTAGAATAGTTTCAACATCTTGTAGAGAGGTTTTTGTGTCCAACCTTTCCATTCTCTTCCTCCAGGTGGACATCTTCGGGCTTCCCTGCTCATAAGTGATGGATGCCTTGGAGGGGGAACTCTCCTTTGGTGTGGTAGGGGTATCTATAATTGTGATTGGCTCTTTTGATGGAGGTTGGGGTCTGCCAGTCTTAATCCTCACACTCCTCCTTGCCTTAAAATACAAGGGAGTCTCCCTCTTTCACTTTTCCTTCTGTTTGGGAGAGGTGCTTAGGGTGGCTAGCACAGCTGCTACCTCCCTAGCTAGAATCTCGGCTGATTTCTCCTTCTGCTGCCCTTTCTTCAGACTTCCTATAGAAATGACTGTAGTGGCTGGTTTCTGGCTTCCTGTAGAAGTAGTTTTTGGACTTCCTGTAGAAATGGACTTCTAGCTTCCTGTAGAACCAGTTGGCACTGTTTTAGCCTGCTTGGCTGAGGGTGATTTTTCCTTTAGCTTGGCTGAGGCTGCCTTAGGGGTGCCTTCACTGGATTGGACTTTCTGAGTCCTTTCTGCCCTGCTCTACAGCCTTTTCTGACTCGGTGTTTGTGTTATTTTACAACCCACTGTTTTGGCCTCGACAGCTTGGCCTTTTTCTCGTGGCTCTTTCTGTTCTTTCCTTGGTGGTTTTCCTGGGGTTTCTTGACCTTTAGCTTTGTTTTCTGCCTTGGTGTGCTCCTTCTCCTCGCTTCTGGAGGAAGTGAGCTCCTTGGCCAAAATTCGGATGTCATCATCCTTAGACATATTTCAAAAAATTTCCCAGGAGATAGGGAAAGTGTAAGTATGGAGTGCATCTTCCATGAGGAGCTTGATAAGCCCATGATGGGCTAGTTGGTCTGGTGTCCCCTCCCTCAACTTTGTGGCACACTCAATCAAGGATTGCAAGAGGAAGTAGGGGATGCTCATTTTTTTTTTTGAGGGCAGATCCATTTGGTGCCTGAGTTCTGTTAGCAAATGGAAATGATAACCATATACAATGCTGAATCGCCCCTCACATGTAATATACTTCATAATTTGGAGGCTGACTTCGCTCCAAAATGGCTGTAGGCTGGTTCTTCGGACCCCATTCTTGTCCTCTGAAAAATTTTCCTCTGGCAAGAAGAACTCCTTTTTAGCCTTTTGACCCAATTTTCTCTCCTCCTTATCCCAGGGTACCCCCATCAGTAGATCAGTGACTCTGCTAATGAGCTATGGGGTGAGTCTTAGGTCAATCCTCTGAAGTTGACAATGGCTAGTGTCTTCGATTTCAGCTTCAGGGACCTTAGGAATTCTTTTATAATTTCATCATCGTGACCTTGAAGTTTGTCACGTAATGCCATCTAGTGTGCACGGGAAAATAAGACTACCACCTCAGGCATTTCTCAGAGTTTCTTGGAGTCCGAGGGTCCTTTTGGATAAACCCTCCTGGCATGGTGAAAAAGACTATGTTTTTGCTTGCGCTTTGAGCAGAAAGGGAATTCTGGGTGTGTTTCCTTCTCAGAGCATTAAAAACGGTATCTGCAGGCCTCTTCGTACCAATTCCTCTGTTTTGAAACCTGACTGCTCATGTACAGAAGGATGACTCGGGATTTCTCTAAATAGAGTGTAGGGCTATGTTTCCAACATACACACAATGATATAAAATTCAAAGTTTTTCCACCGGTTAGCCTTGACAGTGTCTCACTTCTCTACAGGAGGAATTTAACTCAAGACTTCGTGGAGAAAATCTTGGATGCAAACCACGAAGACAATTTCATGCAACGATAAGTAAACTGCTTTTGGATTCGCAGATAGACTTGCTTTTAAATTTTTCTCAACCCCAGAACGTCGAATTCACCACCTTTTGAACTATTTTGCATGGGAAAGGTATGTTCGGGCCTACCTC
The DNA here is from genome assembly GCA_031772625.1 of Pinus tabuliformis. Classification (NCBI taxonomy): domain Eukaryota; kingdom Viridiplantae; phylum Streptophyta; class Pinopsida; order Pinales; family Pinaceae; genus Pinus; species Pinus tabuliformis. The sequence goes on along the minus strand of CM062807.1, from coordinate 865,535,412 downwards.
TCTAAGAATTTCCACCCTCGACATGAAAAGTCCAAGATTCTTCATAATGTCGGGCTTCCTATAGCACACCTTCCTGTAGAAAGCTTTCTCAGCTTCTGGAGGACGTTACGGTGGTTCTAGACGAGTCTGAGCTACGAAAGGACGTTGGAATAGACAGAGAATCTCGAGCTAATAACTTGTAGAGGACAAGGACGTGTACTCGGCTTCAAAAACGGTTGCAAGTGTGAATGACAGCAGTTTACCATGAGTTATTCGACTGGCCAATTTGAAATGCTGCAGAATTCATGGCGTAGGGGTAAGCTGTCTAGGCCGATCCATTGGCCGACGTCACAGCCATCATTCCTCGGCGTGTCTTTGACCGCTGAATCCTTCCCTCTGCATTCACCACTACCATTTCTGTCATATTGTCGATTCTCCCCGACTGGACACTTCCCATGTGTCAACTGCCCGTCTTTTTGGCATAACCAAGCCCATTTGGATCCTACAAGGCCATTTGACTGGCTGTGGTGGCTAGTTGAATGGCCACTAAACTTGTTCAATTCACCCATTCTCATAGTCATGCAAATTTTAGAGTATATTTCATGTAATTCGATGAATAAGGTTAGGCACTTACCTGTGCAGCCGTGGATGTTTTTTTCAGGCTTCAGGATGAGGAATGCTGGATTTGCTTGTTGCTGCTTCGTGCACGGGTGCTCCAGCTCGTCTTCCATTGGCTTATGTTAGTTCCAAGACCTTGAGACCCGACTCTCTGGTGGTGAATGTTGCATGCACCGGCTTCGTTTGATGTGAGCTGCTGGTGTCTCCATGGTATGTGCTCCAGCCGGATCTGCTGCTACAGGATTCCTGTAGGACATCCTGTAGTCGTTTCTCCCCCTGGGGTGCATGTTGAAACAAACAAAGTTGCATTCATGGATGAAGGGTCTTGAGGGTTCCTTGACAGGTAAAGTGTGTGGGCCTTTGCATGCTTTATTTTTCACTTGAAAAAAACAAATTTTTATCTGAGAAAATAGGGTTCTGGTATGATTGTGCAGGTATATTCAACCAGATGGTGGCAATGGTGGTGAAAGGAGATGAAACAAGTGGAGGATGGAAGAAAAGAGTGGTTGCATGCCTCCTCAACAGACTTCAAGCTTCAAATTCCTCTCCATAATCGATTTTGACCTGCCCAAAGGCTCTATAGGATGTTTCCTGTGGAAATACAGAACTTCTTGTAGAAATTCCTGTAGCTTCCTGTAGAAGCTTGAACCATGACTAGATTGTGTCTGAACCTTGAAAAAAATGAGTGTTCATGGAGGGAGTGGATGTGAGGATGCCTTGTAACTTGGTAGGGACCCTTGTCCTTGAGTTGGCAGGCCTCCTTTCTGCATTGTGTTCCTGCAACCTGCAACAATTTCCATTTTTTTTTTTTTTAAAGAGACAGCAGGGGCGCCTCAATGAGGTTTTCACCCCTACTATCTGCCTTGGGTGCATCAGAGAGGTTTTCGCCCAAGGGTCTTTTTATTCAAATTCTTTTTCAGAGAGACAGCAGGGGCACCTCATTGAGGTTTTCACCCCTACCATATTCCTTGGGCACCTCCGAGAGGTTTTCACCCAAGGATCTTTTTTATTGTATTTTTTATTTTTTTATTTTTTCTTATTTTCTTCTTTTTTTTTATGATGATGCCGAGGGTGTGGCCAAAACAGAGGCAAAACCCTTCTCTATTACCAGCACTGATTTTTCCATAGTTTCGATGAACTCTTGCCTCGAAAGAGGTTTCCTGTAGATCTTTAGTCAATGCCCATTGACGAGCATGGGGATGGCTTCTTCATCAATGGTCTGGATAAGGATGGAACCATTGTCATTACACTTCTCCACTACATATGGTCCTAGCCATCTTGTCCTCAGCTTCCCTTTGTAATCCTTATGTCTGGAATCATACAACAGCACCCAATCTCCCGGCTAGAAGTGTTTGTCATTAAGGTGTCGGTCATGCCGTATCTTCCTCTGAAGTTGAACCACTTCTGAGTGGAGGAGGGCCTGCATTCAGTGTTCATCTAACCCATTCAGCTGCAATAACCTTTCTTGTTGAGCATGGCTGAGATCTAGGTCCAGTTGAGCTGCCATCCTCAATGTGTTCTACTCGAACTCAATTGACAGCAAAGCTCTCTTCCCATAGACCAGCTCATAAGGTGTGAAATTGGTTGTGGTCTTCCAAGTGGTGTTGTAGGCCCAAGTGGCCTGAACCCGGTGATCTGCCCAATCCTTTCTACTGCTGCTCACCACCTTAGTCAAAATCCCTTCTAATGCTCTATTGGTGACTTCCACCTGCCCATTTGCCTGAGGATGATATGGGGTGGAAGTCCTATGCTTGATCTTGTGATGAGCGAGCAATTATTCAATTGAGTTGGAGGTGAACTGGCTTCCTTGATCGGTGACTAACTCTCTTGGGTAGCCAAATTTGTAGAAGATGTTTTCTCTTAAAAACTTAGCCATCTTTTCTTCTGTTGATGCTTTGATTGCCTTTGTTTCTACCCACTTTGTCAGATAGTCTGTGCACACAATGATGTAAGACCATTGCCTTGAAGGACGGTTGATAGGACCCACAAAATCCATACCCCACTTCTCAAATGGCTCAAGGGTCACTTGAGGTTGGAGAGGCATTTCGTCCCTTAGAGTCGGTTTCCCCATCCTCTGGCATCAGTCACAATGGTTGATATATCTTCTGACATCTTGATGAAGAGTGGGCCAATAGTAGCCTTCCTGTAGAATTTTGAAGGCAGTCCTCTTGGCTGCAAAATTTCCTCCACAGGGCCCATCGTGATAGGTTAGAAGGATGTCAAAGAATTCCTCCTCCCTTACACAACTCCTTAAGAACTGATCGGGGCCAAGTTTGAATAGGTTGCCCCCGATCCAAGTGAACGAGGCACTCTTCCTCATGATTATGCTCTTCTCCTTTGAGGATAGATGTGGAGGGAACTGTGCTGAGACCAGGTAGTTTACTATATCAGCAAACCATGGAGAGAGTACTGAGATAGCAAACAAATGTTCATCTGGCATCTGGTCATCCACTATTCCTTCTTCACTTGCAGGCAAATCCAATCTAGACAAGAAGTCAGTAACAACATTTTCTTTACTTGGTTTGTCAACGATAGTCAAATCAAGCTGTTGCAACAAAAGTAACCATCTAATAATACAAGCAGTCACATCAGGTTTATTCATTAAATATCTAATTGTAGCATGATCAGTATGTAGAATTGTTTGATATCCAGTGATGTAGTGTCAGAACTTGTTCAGGGAATGGACCACGGCTAGGAACTCCTTCTCAGTTACAGTATAATTCAATTCTGCCTTGGATAAGTTTTTGCTGACAAAGTATATGGCATATGGAAGTTTTTCCTCAACTTTCCCTAAGGCTGCCCCTATGGCTTTGCTCAAGGCATTAGTGTGGATGTGGAAAGGTAGGGCCCAGTTTGGGCCTCTCAAAATTGGGGCAAACACTAACTTATCCTTCAACTCATTCAGAGCCCTCTGACAGTCGTCAGTGCATTTAAACTCAACATCTTTTCCTAATAGGCCAAACAATGGCAAGGCTAGCTTACTAAAGTCTTTAATGAATCTTCTATAATATCCCGCTAAGCCTAAGAAACTACGAACATCTCTTACCTTCTGAGGAGGTGGAACCTTTTTTATGATAGCAATTTTATTAGGATCCACCTGTAATCCTTGGCGAGAAATGGTATGACCTAACACAGTCCCTTCAGTCATCAGGAATTCACATTTTTTAGGGCTGAGGGACAGGTTCATCTCAATGCACTTGCTTAAAACTTTTCCCAGGTTGGACAAGGCTTCTTGGAAGCTAGACCTGTAAGGAGTAAAGTCATCCATATAGATTTCCACCGAATCATGAACCATCTCGGCAAATATGCTCAGTGCAGCTCTCTAGAAAGTGGTAGGGGCATTGCATAGCCCAAAGGGAAGGACTCAGTAGGCAAAGGTACCCCATGGACAAGTGAAGGTGGTCTTATCTTGGTCCTCCAGGCTGATTTGGATCTGACTGTACCCGCTGAACCCATCTAGGAAAGAGAAAAACTTTATTCCTGCCAGTCCATCCAACACTTGATCTATGAAAGGCAAAGGGAAGTGGTATTTCTTGGTGGCTTTGTTTAGTTCTCTATAGTCCACACAGATTCTCCACTTCCCATTTTTCTTGGGTACCAACACCAGAGGGGAAACCCATTCCTTCTCCGAGATGGGGCAGATGAATCCTGCATCTAGCAATTTTTGCACTTCGTCTTTAACAATCTCCTTAAGGGCTGCATTCATTCTCCTCTAAGGTTGATTGACTGGTTTACAGTCCTCCTTAATGTAAATATGATGGGTACAGACCGAGGGATGGATTCCTTTCATTTCCTTGTAGCTCTAGGCAAAAGCCTCCAAATGGCGGGTCAAGAGGCTACATACCTCCTTTTCCTGAGAGGGAGAGAGAGAGGAGCTGATATTTAAAGTTATTTCAGGGCCAAACTCCACATTCTTAACTCTGGGAGTGGTCGGATCAGTCACACATAGGTCCACTAAAGCACTGGCTTGGGTATCTTCCACCAACTATTCCAAGGATAGTGCACCGGGGGGAGGATTTTGGATCAAGTTCTCAATCAAATCATCCTCAGTTTGAGGACCTCCCCTGGTGGCCTCCACTATGCATAATGGTATAGAGTAGACCTCATCCTCATCTCCTTCTTCCAACCAGAGGGGTAAGTCATGTTCTAGCAGAGGTTGGACAGGAGGGTATAGGACCAGCTATTTGGACATAGGCCCATGCTTCCTGCTCGACAGCTGATGTAAGCATCTGCAGTAGCTAGCCAAGGCCTTCCCAAAATGAGGGGATATCCAGTGAGTTTTTCCTTTGGCTAAAGGATGAAGAATTCCGCAGGGTACTCCCAGGCAGGGAAAATTTTAAGAATCCCCCCTAAATTTATAAATATAATAAATGGGTGAATCTCCATGGTATATATGAAAAATGGAAGGCGATTTTATCAATAATATAATATCTATATATAATTTTTTGGCGAATCTCTCACTAGGCATGGCGAATATTTTACTCAATTATAAAATCTTGTAAGATGTTGGTGAGTCTTTCACTAAATAATAAAACTTTGTAAAGTCCTAGTGAATCTTAGCATAGGCTACATGCTGGTTTAATTCCCCCATTTAAATAGGCTACATTCCAGGCGAATACCATGGGTCAATACCATGTGCCATTTTGGTGAATACCATGGGTCAATACCATGTGCCATTTTTATTTTTATTAGAATATTTTACTCAATTATAAAATCTTGTAAGATCATGGCGAGTCTTTCACTAAATAATAAAACTATGTAAAGTCCTAGTGAATCTTAGCATAGGCTACATGCTGGTTTAATTCCCCCATTTAAATAGGCTACATTCCAGGTGAATACCATGGGTCAATACCATGTTCCATTTTGGTGAATACCATGGGTCAATACCATGTGCCATTTTTATTTTTATTAATTCTAATATTAGGGTTAATAATGGTTTTTTGCATGGTATTAATAACAGTCTAGTCCATGGTATTTGTCCCATAGTAGTTTGGCCATAGGTTTCACCTAAATATAACCCATTTTTTGAGTGTTCTTAAATATAAGGTGACTTATGGAGTAAATATAAAAAAAATGTTTTATTTGTTTACCATACCTCTCGTTTATTTATATTTTTATTAATTTATAATACCTCTTTTACAAATATGGTATCTGGCCCATAGGATTCACTTAAATAAAACCTCTTTCTTGAGCCTTCATAAATAGAATGAGGGTTATGGACTAAATATAAAAAGAGATTTCATTTATTTACGATACGTCTAGTTTATTTATATTTTTATTTATTTACCATACCTTTTGAGTAAGTATAAAAAGACGTTTTATTTATTTACCATACCTCCACTTTACTTATATTTTTATTTTTTTACACCCATATAAGGTGACTTATGGAGTAAATATAAAAAATGTTTTATTTATTTACCATACCTCTCATTTATTTATATTTTTATTAATTTACCATACCTCTTTTAGAGATATGGTATTTGGACCATAGGATTCACTTAAATAAAACCTATTCTTGAAAATGGGCGAATGGATTCACTTAAATAAAACCTATTCTTGAAAATGAGCGAATGGAAGGTTGTAAGTCCTAATTTCAAGGGCTAAATTTACCTTTTTTACCCTCTCCCTTAAAATAAGGTGGGCTATTTGAGGTGATTTGTAAAAATGTACTATGATACAAAATATTCGCCCACTAAAAATTTAAAACCCCTTAATTTCGCCAAAGGGCGAACATTCACCCCTAAAATTATCCTTGCTCCCAAGAGTCAACAGACAACAAGACATCTTCCACAATCCCTTCGGGAGTCACGGTGGAGCAGTCTTCCAATTGCAGTACTGTCGAGGTCTTCCTTAAGGAACTCTGAAGGTTGAGCTTAAGCATGGTGTCCCTGGTCATCACATTAATGGCGGCCCCTAGATCAATCAAGGTGTGGGGTACGATGGTGCCATTGGTGTGAACATCAACTACAAGACTCCCAGGGTCCAAATACTTTGGACATATTACTTGCCCCAACATTAGATTATACAGTTGTCCTATGACATTGATTGTCGAGGCATCTCTCTTTCTCCTGCCTGGGTGCCTGAAACACATCTCCTTAATCAATTTGTTGTATAGCGGTACATCTTTGATGGCCTGGAGAAGGGGTATTTTCACACACAACTGTTTTAGTTCCCCCAGAAGTTCAGTCTCCTCTAGGTTTAGTTGTGTGGTTACTGTTAGTCACTCAGGAAAGGGTGGAATGGCTTTGGGTTCACTTTCTTGTTTCTCCTCCATGTCCTCTGGGGGAGGAGGTTGGCGATTTGGAAGGGTCTTTCCGGATCACAGGTTGATCTCTTGGATCTCCACAGCATAGGTAGGACATGTTGTTTCCCTAGTGTATACCTGCTAGGCCTATCGGTTGTTGGGGTTCGGGTTCAGTTGGGCAGGGATCTAGGGTTCTCTTGGAGGAGCAGGAGGTAATGGTTGTGGTTGAGCTGGTGGTGGAGGCAAAATGGTGGGAGGACTCTTGTACTTGGGCCTCCATCCCGGTTGAGGTGCATTCCACTGAGGTGGTGGTTGGGCATGTGAGTGAAACGAATGAGGAGGAGGTTGAGTATGGTATGGAGATGGATAAGACCACGGAGGAGGTGCAGACCAGGAAGGATGAGTAGGGGGGCCCCAAGAAGGTATATGAGTGGATTGGTTGGGGTTATAATAAGCTTGGGATGCCCCTTGCATCCCCTTCTGGTAAGGTTTGGGCCCATGTGGCCTCCTTTGGTTGAGGAAGTAGAGAGGTTCAGTTGCCGCCTCAGTCCTTAGGTACATGGCTTTAAATCCAGGCAAGGTAGCGCATTGGTTAGTGGGGTGGTCTTCCTCACAAACAAAACATACCTCTACTGAGTGAAATGGGCACTCATTCTTAGGATGTTTCCTCATGCATCTAGGACAAAAAATGGCCAAAGCCCTCTCAGCTTCCTCTTTCTTTTGCTGAATTCAGAAGGTATCAAGTTGCATGGAAATAGTCTGTCTCATCTCACTCTTGAGGTCTTCCATCTGGTTAGCAAACTCATGCTTGGATAAGGTGGTACTAGCTGAAAGTGGATTCCCCCTACCTCTCTCCCAGGCCACCCTAGAACGATTTCTAAACACGATCTTTATGTCCTCATAAGGTAGTTGGTGTGGAGGTTTGTCGTTACACCAAAACCCGAATGTGTTGGTAAATGTTACAAATAGTAACTAGGATCTCCAAGGTGGAAATTACAGATTCTATAGAGGTGCGGTGATTTTTCCAACACCCCCCCTCAAACGCAACTTGGGGGAATCGAACCTGGGTCGAAGCTCTAATACCATGTGGAGGTTTTCCATTACACCAAAACCCGCAGGTGTTGGTAAACGTTACAAACAGTAACTAGGATCTCCAGGGTGGAAATTACGGATTCTATAGAGGTGCCGAGATTTTTCCAAGAGTTGGTAGATGTCCCCTCCAGCCAGCATGTTAAGGGTGTCCAGAAGGTCTTCAGGGACTCCTCAGAGCAGAACCAGCTTCAAAGGTTCCAGGTCAAGTGTGCACTTGGCCCATTTATAACTAAGTTGGAACCTTTCCTCGTAATCTTCTAAAGACTCATCGCTTCACATGGTCATCCGAAATATTTCTCCCTTGGTTTCCTTGGACATACAGTAGTCCCAGTATTTGGCATTGAAAGCTTGCTTCATCTGAGCCCAAGTGGTGATACTATTTCCAGGTAACCCCATGAACCAACGTAATGGTACGTCCTTGAGGGTAGAGGGAAAGAGTTTCAACTTTTTCTTGTCCTTAGCATAGTCATAAGTTCGACAAAGGATAGCAAACTCAAACAAGAAGGTATCAGGGTCTTCGGTAGTCAATCAATGGAAGTGAGGTAAAGCTGAGGGACTTATGTTTTTCATTTTCATGTCTCCATTGGTCTCCCAGATGGGAAAGTCACCTTCTATTCTCTCATTTTCTCTTCTACCATTTCGATTTTCAGCCATGGCTTCAGATGGAGTGTTCTCTAACTCTTCTTCTGTTATAGGATCTTCGTATATCTCAGGAGGCTCATCTATAGGTTCTTCTGGCTCACTGTCACCAGAGAAGAGAGAAGGTTGACTCAGTGATGTGGTGGGGGTGTTCGGTAAGAATTTTCCAGTTTTATCTCTGTTCCTACGAGGCATGAAATGGAAAGGCTTTTGATTGCTTTTGTTTTTTTCTTCTGGTACTTGCAAAACTAAAATAGATTGAACTGCAACTAACTATCGTGCTAAAATGAAAATGTGGAATTGAAATGAAACCAGGAAAGGACTAATCTATTTTTCTCAAATGAAATTGCAGGAATGAAATGCTACTCTACGCTTGTAGAATTGAAATGCTAATCTACGCTTGCAAAATTAAAATTGCGGAATTGAAACGATAATTTATGAAAGCAGGAAATATCTACTCTACTTTTGCGGAAATGAAATGAAATAAACTACTTAGTAGAAGGTTGTAGTGGAAAATAGAAGAAAAGTAGCAATCACAAATACCCTGACGCTTCCCCGGCAATGGTGCCAAAAAGATGGTGGGCTCCAATATTGCAGCAATAATGCTGCAACTCCTCGGACTCCCATCTTTACTTTTATCACCCTGGTAGTTCGTAACAAACTTGGAAGCAACGGTGCCATATGCACAAGTACTAGCTCTTGCCACAGCTGTCACTTAGTCAGCTGGCACAAGTTTGCTAGGAGCTTAAGCCAACTTCTATGAGCTCTTAGAAGAAGATTTTTAATTGATGGATGAAAACTAACTCGAAGGAAGCTAATCTATTTGCGAAAGGAGATTGAAAAACTGAAGGAAAATGCAAACCCTAGCAAACCCTAATTCTACCAGCTAGTCCTACTGATGCAAAGGAGAGAACGCAAACTACTGAAATAGATGCCATTACTTCTATGAAGGTAAAATACATGTGTCTAGACAACCTCTATCTGAAGAAAACATCTTTTTGTATTTTTGATTAAGTCGTCAGTTTCATCATGCATATGCTTTCACTGTTCTTTGACTGTGAAGGGGTGGATCAAGGAGGAGAAATGCTTGGAAGAGGTCGAGAAGGTTCAGAGATGGTCTAAGGAGTCCCTAACACCCTTCCAGAGAGTTTCACAAAGTTTGGCTATCAAGAAACCTCATTTGTGAGATTCTACAGGAAGTGTGCAGGGGTTCTATAGGATGTTCAGGAATTCCTACAGGATGTTCAGAAATTTCTGCAGGATGTTTAAAAATTGGATTTTTGAGGATGGTTGAGTGAGGGCAAATGCATGAATGGATATGGAGGTAGGATAGGGGTCTGAAGTGGCCCAGGGACTGGTGGATGGAGTGGTGAGAAGGTGTAGATGGTTAAATTGGCTCAAAGAAGGCTGAGACAATGATTACACAAAAAGGTAGGGTTACGTGGGCAAAAGGACAGATGTGAGACAAGGAACCTAGCTAGGAGATGGAGTAGATGGCTCTGATGAAGCTTAGGTGGATGAAAGAGTGGTAGAGATGCTTTGCACCATATACATTCAACTAAATCAACAAAGTCTTGCAAGTAATCAAAGTCCTAGCTAATGTAATCTAACTAACAATAAAGTGAATGAACGATAGCTTTATTTGAAAGAGAACCATGTATATCAACTATGCAATGAAACATTTCAGAGATCTGAACACATAACCAACTTCTACAAATGAAAACAGTGCACTAAGGAATGCATGGTAAAGCAAACTACTGTTTTTGTTTGGGACAGGATGGTTACTTCAATTCCAGCCCTTGATCCAATAAGGAAGAGGTGAAACCAAAAGTGTTTGTTGACACTTTTTTGGAGCCTTTTTCCTATTATTATCCTACCAATCTAGTCTAAACATCTGAAGCATTCTATTCATAAACAATGACCTAGTTAATCAACACAACTTAATCTTCCTAACAGAAATACGTTTGCAAATGCACAAAAGGAAAACAACGATGCTTAAAGGAAAGATAAGAGTACATAAAGGAGGCCCTAGGCTCTCAGGTTGGGCCTAACCCTAAGAGCTACGTCTCCTATAGAAAAATCAGAGATGATATGAAATAGGACTACTTATCATTATCAAAAAATAGTCATCAGTCAAGAGTTATGCCAAAATGGCTACAAGAAAATGAGCTAAAGCTGACAGCATTGGAGTGCAAAAATATGCAATGGTTTCAAAAAAGTCCCTTATGAAGGTTGAGGCCTTATCATTTATACACCACGAGGGCCCTAGCAAGCCTCCTAAATCTGGGGGACTTCGCTGTCCAACTGTTAGTAGACAGTCCCTTTTCCAAAATCTGATTGGCTGCCTTCAAGATCTAGTTTTGGTGGCGTGTGAGCTTGGAGTTTGGGGGTGAAGATCCCGAGGAAGGGATATTTAATGTCATAGAAAACCCCCCATGAATCCTCACCTCAAGCTTGGCTATCTTCTAGCCCATGATTTGTCAATTTCGCTCCAACATGTGTCAAAAAAACCTGAAATAAGCATGTTTTAGCCACCTAGGAAGAGTGACCACCCTTATTCGTACAAATGACATAAACATACTAAAAAATAATGCATAAGCTATGAAAAATGGAGGATTGAACAAGGACTGAACAAGGATAATTAGGCAAAATGAGCCCAACAAGTTACCCAATTTGGGGCTCATCACCAATCATAGACCTTTGCGAAGGTTTGGAGGCTGTTTCATTAGAGTTGCAGTATCCAGCCCTAGGAACTTATTGATCTACGTGAAGTCCAATCTCAAGTGCTAAAATACATCAGACTCGTCTGTCAATGGAGAAACTTGGTTCTTTCATCCACCCATATTGCTTCGAGTGAGACTGCAGCCTACACTACAGGGGTTATTGCCCAAGGGGCCAGTATTGTAGCGATTTGTTGGTTGGTGCAACTAAATCTAAACTTGGGTTAAGACCCCACTACTCTAACACAATGTTGAGCAATCAAAATCAACCTCAGGACTAAGCATAAGCCTCCCTAACCGAGACTAGCATTCTGTTAAACACTTTCCATCAATGCAACCTATAGGTCTATGTTAGAAGATAGATCATATATGACTGGAACAACTTATGGAACATAACCAGAAGGATCATCTCCTTCTCCATTGAACTACTAAATCATCAATTAGTTCTTGCATCCCTTCATTTAACAACTATAGGTAAATACATGAAATAACCACGACATGAACGAGTTATTTAACCGTTTTTATAACAAGCATAAAACCATGTAAATATCAGAGATAAGATAGCCATTAAATCCACATATAAATCATTGAAAAAGTAAGAGAATTTAGATTTTTTGATCATATGCAAATCTGACCAGGTTCAGGACTTCCACATACCACCATGTTGAGCTATGGAAAATGTATGAATTTGACATTTATTTCCTTCTCTTTTTCCTTAATCATATCTCCTTTATACTCTAAGATGGTAATATATCAAAGAATTATAGTGAAAACTAAGGGGTTATTGATTATGGCAAATTAGTTAATTATTGTCATTTTCCATGCAGGAAAATAGAAGAAATGGAAAACTACCATTCTGAAGGAAAAGACAAAACCGAGTAATTGTTTTTCTTTCAAGAGGAAGCTGTATCTAGACAAGCAGATCAAGACAGAGCATGCAGTTGAGGATAAGAATAGAAAAGACCAAAGCATTAGCACAAGAAGACAAAGAGTTGACTGGAGTTAGAAGATTGAGCAGATCCCTCAAGATATCTTGATCCTGAGGGATCATTCTTTCAAAATCTATCTGTTATTTCTTATTTTATCTACATGGCCATTATAAAAGGGACAATGCTTGTAAAGATTTAGGATTGATCATTCATCATCATTATTCAGAACTTACTATTGTATTTTCACTTTGATCAGCGACTCTCATTGATTAAAGTAGAGTATGATTGGCTGTAAACATTTTCGCATATGATTAATACAAAAGTCAGTTGTTGTTCCATTATTTTATACCGAATTAGCTCGAAGGTGCTTCACTAGCGGCTAAGGGCCCGACCCTAATGGATCCACTTGCTATTCTGTACCATTACTTTACAATTGCAGTCATGTGATGGTTTGGTTTGATTTCCATTTATTTGAATCATATTGCTTTATTTTTCATTGTTTCAAGAGTTTATGAAATGTTTTATTGTATATGTTGTAACTGAATTACGTTGCCATTCCTTTTCATCATAATAAGATTATTACTTTCTACAAACTATATTGTTATGCTATTTATTTCAATTATAAAGCTTTGTTGTTCATTCCAGTAAACTGACTTTGTTGTTCATTTCTACTAAATAGCATTGTTGTTCATTTCCTTTCTGCAAGTATTTGGTTTTTCCTTTTAGCATTATTACAGTCAATGCATTTATTCCATTTCTATTAGCCGTTTTATTGATTTAATTTCTTGTTATTTCCAATTAGTTGTTTTAGTGTGGAGTGTAAGATCAACAACTGTAAAGGACATTGGCTGTTACTGTCAGAGTTCTCAGATTGAGGATCTTGTTTATGATTGATTTCATTTAGATCAGTTTACAAAGGAAAGAGTTATTTCTACGGCATCCTTAACTAATAATTGATGTTAATTTCTTAATTACATGATTTAGTTTCAGAGCATTGAGTTTCTTTTAAAGTGCAAGTAGGTTTTATTTCAAGCATCCATTTACTCTTCTATTTGAAGCACTATACTTCAAATTGGAAAACATTACTCTTGGATTGAATTGCTGCCTCAAACTGAGTACACTCTTGAAATAGAAAATCGCACATGGATTGATAATTAATGTAGGATAAATAGGAGTTAAAAAGGCACCTTTTATACCTCAACATTTTGGCACCATTGCTGGGGAGAGTGTAGCCATTTTTTTTCAGAGAGTAGTGTGCATCTGGTGAGTGCCTACTAGGAGAGAAATGGGTATTAAAAACAAAAGGTAAGAACCTGTGTATGGAGCATGTAACATACCTATTCCCCCGCTCGCTTTCCAACATATTTGTTAATTTTTTTTTTGGGTAGGAATAAACATTTGAGTTGTGTCTATGACTAAGAATACAAAACTTGAAAATACTCCAAAACTACTACCGAAGTGTGACAAAGTTAAGGGACCAGTGACCCTTTGTTGATCAACCTTCATAGATGATATCATTAAGCAAGTTGAATCTCAGCCAACAATGGGCCCTAGAAAAGTTTCTTCTAGACAACCTACTGGCTCCCTTTAGGCCACAGGTTCACCATCTATAGCCTTTGCTGACGTGCATAGCAAAAAAGAAGAGACTGAGCAATATTTTCAAGAAATTGAGAATTCTCGCCCAAATTCTTTTCAAGAAGGGAACTTTAGTAATCTCTACGAAGGAGGAAGAGGAATAGGGGAAATAGAAGAACCAAAATCCACTTTCGAAATAGTTCAAGCACTCAGTAGCCTAGATAAGGGGAGTGTTGTCAAGATCATCCAAAACAAAGTAGAAGAACCCGAGCCAAGATCACCCCCAGATAATAGTTCAGTAAGGACCACTCATTATCCCAGACCAAGGAAGTGATGTCAAGGTCATTCCTACTTCTAGTCAGCCTAGGAACAACTCCCTAGAAATCCCAGAAGGATATTGCTACATATTTGATCAAATGGCCCAGAGCTAGCAAACACCTCAAACCTCTACACTACAATATCCCATTACGGACACTGCAGTTAATGCACCTATGAAGGTCATTCCTCTCCAGCATATTACTACATTCCATGGCCTAAAATCGGAAGATCCAGATGCATTTCTGTTTGAATTTGGTGTATTATGTTGGGGGTATGACTAGGATTAGATGAAAGGTGCTTTTCTAAAGAAATATCAGGATTACTATAGCTCCAGAGAATTAAAGGATGAAATATTTCAAATGACAACGAAACCTAGTGAAACACTCGAGGAATATGTAGAATGCTTTCAATACAATCTCCAGAGATCTCCTTATGCATCTTTACCCTTGCCTGACAATGTGTTAAAAACTACATTAGTTAAAGGGATGAAAGAACAATGGGTTTAAGCATTAAACATTATGGGCAAAGGTGACATATATCAGGAAAAATTTGCTAACATCATTAATTTATGTACCAGGAGTTCGAGAGGCAGCACAAGGCTAAAACCGGCTGAATATGACATGATCACAAGGGATATGAAGGTCCTCGGTGGAGGTATAACCCTTTCAAAAGTCAGTAATTTAATAGAATATTTCAAAACTGATATTCTAGGGACTCTAACAATGCAATTCAATATCATGCAACCTAAAAAAAAACAAGTAGAAACATAACAAAATTTGGCGATATTCTGCCCTAGATGCAGAAAGAAACATAGCCATAAAGAGTGCCCACTGGATACAGTCCAAGTCTGCGACATCTGTACAAAATATCACTCCACAGAAATTTTCCCCTCACTCCTGGGATTGAAAGCAGTCTACAAGGAAGCAGAGGAAGAAAGAAAACCGGTTTACCTACTCAATCAGTGCCGCCAGTGGTAGCCGTGATAAACATGTATGCCCATTGATCTGTCCTCTTCTTTTTAGTCTCCTCAGTATAATGCTTAGCAATATAATGGAATGTAGTAGAATCAGCCACCATTCCCCAGCTGGTCACAACAGCTATTTCCCATATCATTATGGCCAAATCAAACAAATCAAATCAATTGGCCGAACTTTCCTTACTCTCCACTATTTTGGAAAACAATGCATATCCAACACAATGGTCACCCTCCACCTCGTAGAGTCAAACCTGGCAGTCGAACTGGAAAAGACCTATGAATCAGCCAGTTGGAACGATTCCTCTCCCTCAACCTACACTGCCAGCACCTTATACATTGCAACAAAATCCCCAGACCAACTTAAGACCGCAACTCCCAGCCCAACCCAACTCGAACCCCAACAATAGACCGGTTCAATCTATTCAAATAATCGAAGGACCAAAACTAGAAATCGAGTTAACGGAGTGCACCGACATTCAATTAAGATCTGGGCACATAATAGAAACATAGGGAGATAAAAATGCTCAAGTTGAAAATTCGTTACCTTTAGAACAAGCACTACAAGAGGAGAATTTGGTTAGACAACAAACTCATGAACAAGCAACCACCTCTTCTCCTCCATTTCCAAAATGACTAATCATACCTTGCCCAATAGAACATCTTGATTTTTATCTTCTAGGAGAACTAAAAAAATTGTGTATAAAAATTCCACTCCTCCAAGCTATCCAAGACATCCCAATTTATGCAAAAACCATCAAAGAATTATGTATAAAAAATCCAAAGAGGAGAATAACAACTAACCCAACTGTCCAAGTAGTTAGCACCCTATCTGAATTACAATTAGGAAGAGAAGCACCTATAAAATATGGGGACCCAAGGAATCCTATAGTTACAGTGCAAATCAATGGATACTCCTTCCCTAATGCCTTAGTTGATTTAGGAGCTGAAATCAATATTTTAACAACCACCACTTGTAAACCACAACCTTATTGGAGTTGGCTGACCGATCGGTAGTCAGACCAGAAGGCACACTACATGATCTAATGGTATCTGTAGACTCCTAGGAATACCGTGCATACTTCCTGATCATCAATCCTAAAAATTGACTGGATGGATATCCCTTAATTTTAGGTAGACCTTGGCTAGCAACTATTGACACTTACATTGGTTGTCAACAAGGCAACATAACTATAGCAAGAGGGAGTAATGTCAAGAATTTAGCCTTATACTCTCCAGCCCAACCATGTTTAACAATAATCAAAAGAAAATAACAACCTATATCATACTTGACTGAAAACATTAGATCACCATTAACCATGGAAGATGCCCTCAAATTTAAAGACCAAACTAAGGATGACATCATTAACAACATCATTAACCAACCTGAAACCAGATCCCATTTAAATGTCACATGATTGAGGTAGCATTTAAAAATGATGTAGAAGAATATCCCTTGAAAGACACTCATGATCAATCAATACCTGCCACCTCTGTTTACAACAGTAAAACTATAGAAATTGAGCTAGGAAAAACTTTAAACATTAATAAAAATCTGACTGCTGAACAACAAGAAAAGTTGGTCCAGCTACTGAGAAAATATAAGGAATCTTTTGCATGGGATTATCCCGAAATGAAAGGAATTGATCCCCAATTGTGTACCCACCATATTTATATAGAGAAGGATGTTAGGCCAGTTCGCCAACCCCAACGGAGATTAAACCCTCATCTCAAGAATATTGTGAAAGCTAAATTACAAGAACTTTTAAATGTAAACTTTATTTACCCAATATCTGACAGCAGGTGGGTCTTTCCACTAGTGGTGGTGCCAAAGAAGAATGGAAAGTGGCGGATATGTGTAGACTACAGAGCATTGAACAAATCAACCTAGAAAGACCACTTCCCCATTCTATTCATTGATCAGGTATTAGACACATTTGCAGGAAAGAAATGTGTTTCTTTCCTAGATGGCTTCAGTGGATACAATCAAATTCAGTTTGCCTCTGAAGATTAGGATAAAACTACTTTTACCTGTCTTTGGGGAACATTTGCTTAGAGAGTCTTACCCTTTGGGTTACGCAATGCTCCTGCCACCTTTCAGAAGGCCACCCTCAGCATCTTTTCATATTTAATAAATGAAGGGCTCAAAGTATATAAGGATGATTTCACACCTGATGGAGATGATTTTGATCCAGCATTACAAACATTGGACAAGGTGTTGCAACAATTATTGCCACCAGACTCTGCTTGAGCCATCAAAAGTGTCACATGATGATGACCAAGGGACTCATCTTAGGTCATTATATCTCAACAACTGGAATACAGGTAGATCTTACCAAAATTTAGATAATTTTGTTAATACCTACTCCTACCACACAAACAAAGGTATGCAGTTTTATGGGATTTTCTGGTTATTATAGAAGATTTATAGAGAATTTTTCTCAAATTGCTGCAACTTTATATGCACTGACAGGAAATGTTGATTTTATTTGGACAAACAAGTGTGACCATGCTTTTGAGGATCTGAAAAAGCTTGAGTCAACAGCCCCAGTGCTAAGGGGGCCAAATTGAGATTTGCCATTTCAAATCTCATCTGATGCTTCAGACACAACAATCGAAGCAGTTCTTGGGTAGGAAGAAGATAAAAATCCATATGAAATTTATTATATTAGCAATAATCTATTTCTTGTTGAATTAAACTACACTGTGACTAAAAAAGAATTTTTAGCTGTAATACATGTTGTAAATAAATTTAGACATATTATAACTGGGTATCCTGTAGTTTTATATACAGATCACTCTGCCATAAAATATTTAGCAAATAAACCAATTACAAATGGAAGAGTGACAAGATGGTTGATTCTCTTGCAGAAATTTGACATCAAAATTAAGGATCAACCTGGAAAAGAGAATCATGTAGCTAATTTTCTCTCACGAATGCCAAAGCCAACAGACACAACAACAGTCGAAGATCAATTTCCGAATGAACATTTGTTTGCTGTTACTATCAGAACAACATGGTATACCGACATTGCAAATTATTTAGCAGTAGGAAAATTACCTAAGCATCTAACACCTAATGAATGTAAACAAATAGTGTAGCATAGTACCCGATTCTCTTGGATTGCGGGCTACTTATTTCATACAGGGGCAGATATGCACATCAGAAGATGTGTCCAGGAAGATGAGATATTTGACATTCTGAAACATGCCACGATGGGTCGTGTGGCGGACATTTTGCAGATCATAGGATCGGTCACAAAGTTTTACAAACAGGCTATTACTGGCCCACTATTTTTAAAGATGCTAAAAATTTTGTTTAAGTCTGTGATAGCTGTGAGAGGGCGGGACGTTGTGGACAATCAGATGAAGTGCCTCTGAACCCACAATTAGTAATTGAGCCATTTGAGCAATAGGTGCTCAATTTTATCTGTCCTATTAACCCATCATTAAATCAGAAAACAGACATACTCGTTGCAACAGAGTATGTTACCAAATGGGTTGAAGCAAAGGCACTGCCAAGAGCTACAGAAGATTCAGTAATACATTTTCTTTTCTAATTATTTGTGTGGTATGGCCTCCCAAGGGACATAATTACAAATGGAGGACCGCAATTTGTAGGTAATAAAATCACTGCAACATTAAAAAATTACCACATTTTGCACAAAATTACAACCCCATACCACCCACAGGTGAATGGCCAAGTAGAAATCACTAATAAGGTGATTGAGGCAATACTTACAAAAACAGTCACATCACACAGACGTGACTGGGCTTCAAGATTGCTGGAAGATTTGTGGGCATATTGAACAATGTGGAGAAACACCACTGGGTATTCACCATATCAATTCGTATTTGGAAAAGAACCCATCTTTCCAATCGAATTTGAAATTCAAACATTAAGAACAATGTAGGAGGTGGGTTTGAATTTAAATGAGGCCTAGACTAATAGATTACAGCAAATAAATGAGTTAGATGAAATCAGGCTCTCAGCTCTTCAACGCACTGCATGAATTCAACAACAGAGAGCAAAGTGGCATGATGCCCTGATTAAAAAGAAAATATCCCATGAAGGAGATTGGGCACTCCTATATGATTCCAGGTTTCAAGATTTCCTCAGAAAACTCCAGACACGATGGCTTGGACCTTATGAGATACAAAAAGTGCATGAAAATGGCACCATTACATTGACTACCATCGATGGATCTGGACATTCTTTCAAAGCAAATGGTGATTGAGTGCGACTTTATCATAAATCGCTTAGTTGGGAATCCTTTTACCAACAATTATGGGAAGATTCTACTATGTAAATTCTTGCTAGTATAAACTACTTTTTTGTACAGATTTTTACTGGTGTTCCATTTAAGGAAAAATTGTTGTTCCTCTTAAGGAACAATAGCCATTCCTCTTAAGGAACAACGATCTTGTGTGCTTATATTTTTGTGTTGTTCCTCTTAAGAAATAGTTGTTGTTCCCCTTAAGGAACAGCGGTCGTTCCTCTTAAGGAACAACAATATTGCGTGTTTTTATTTGTTTGTTGTTTCTCTTAAGGAACAACAACTATTCCTTTTAAGGAGCAACAGTCGTTCTTCTTAAGGAACATCATCTTTGCATGTCCCGTTTGACGTTTTTATTTTTGTTGTTCCTCTTAAGGAATAGTTGTTGTTCCTCTTAAGGAACAACAATCGTTCATCTCGAGGAACAACACCTCTGTATTTTTTTTTTCGCTGTTCCTCTTAAGTAACAGCAACCATTCCTCTTAAGGAACAACATCTCTACATGTTTGTATTTTTGCTATTCCTCTTAAGGAACATCTATTGTTCCTCTTAAGGAATAGCAACCATTCCTCTTAAGGAAAAGCATTTCTGCATGTTTGTATTTTTGTTGTTCCTCTTAAGGAACAACACTATTGTGTGTTTTTATTTTCATTGTTCCTCTTAAGGAACAGTTGTCGTTCCTCTTTAAGGAAATACACTTCCGCATGATTGTATTTTTGTTGTTCCTCTTAAAGAACAACAACTATCCCTTTTAAGGAACAACACTTTTTCATGTTTTTATTTTTGTTGTTCCTCTTAAGGAACAACAATAATTCCTCTTCAGGAACAACACTTCCACATGATTGTATTTTCGCTGTTCCTCTTGAGGAACAACTATTGTTCCTCTTAAAGATCAAAACCGTCCCTTTGAAGGAAAAAAAAATTTGCGTGTTTTATTTTTGTTGTCCCTCTTAAGGAATAATTTTTGTTCCTCTTAAGGAATAGTAACCGTCCCTCTTATGGAACAGAAAATATGCGTGTTCATATTTTTTGTTGTTCCATTTAAGGAACAG
This sequence comes from Pinus tabuliformis, assembly GCA_031772625.1. NCBI lineage: Eukaryota > Viridiplantae > Streptophyta > Pinopsida > Pinales > Pinaceae > Pinus > Pinus tabuliformis. The sequence goes on along the minus strand of CM062807.1, from coordinate 865,514,996 downwards.
CTGATGTTCCTTCTTAAAAAGGAATAGCAGTTTTACTACTTGTTTTCTACTTTTTTCCGTTCCTTTTAAGGAACAAAAATTTCAATTTAAAGTGCTTTTAGGCTATCCTACCAAAGGATCGTCACTTTATTTTTTGTTTGCTTTACTTTTTGTTCTGCTTAATGAATAGTTGTTGTTCCTTTTAAAGGAACAACAAGTTCGCATGTAATTTTTTTCTTTTTTTTTTGCTTCTTTTCCATTCCTTTTAACGGAACCTAAGTTTTGCATGCAGATGTTCTTTTTCTTGTTCCTCTTAAGGAACAACAACTGTTCCATCTAAGGAATAGCACTTTTTGAGTGCATTTTTTGTTTTTTCTCTTAAAGAATAACATTTTTTTAGAGTATTTTTCGGAATAATGTTTCACTCTTCATGATCCTTTCAAGGAAAAGATACAAATTTATGCAAGGACGCAAAAATTAAAGCCTACTGAAATAAGAAAATCAAAGAGAAATTGTCATCTTTAAAGAGATTGCTTTGTAGTGATAACAAAAAGGAAAGGACACAACTATCTATATCACTTTGCCGTCTTTATCTTCACTAAAACTTAATTTGATTGATTATTTTTATCATGATGGTTCTTCCCGAATTCTCATAATTCTCTTTGATTATTATTATTGAATAAGAATAAGGGCATATTTTCTTCTATTGAGACGTTCAAACTTCTTCCACCATCCCTACTCTTAAGGAGTGTTAGCCATCCTCTATGTATAAATACGAAGTGTTATATAAAAGAAAAGAAAAAAAAAAAAAATATGTATTATGATTACTAACAATTCTATGATTTTCCAGATGGAGGATAGGGGGTCTCATCAAGGGCCAGCCTACCATGGTCATAGCAAAGTAGTGAAGTAGCATCCCCACTATGGCCACCACACCAGGGATATGATCCAATGGGCACATCAGAAAAATAAAAGTCCTTGGAACAGGAGGTCCCATCACGAGCCAGCCTGCCCACCTTTCACTCCTTCCTGGTGAATGGCATTGTGATTCAACTAGTTACCAGGCCTGCATAGTGGCCTCCATTCTCACATCAAAAAGCATTTTCCTAGGCATACATAAAGGATTATGGATCCAAAGGGTGAAAAAGAAACTTTGTCAAGGTTATAAACACCTGTGGGCAATAGAGCTCTGCTGATGGTATTGGAGTCATATTTTTCAACATCAATAGTAACTCTAAACCCTTTTCTTATTTATTTTATCTTCATTACAAATGAGATTATGTTCCCAATTCCCTTTGAACCGTTTTTGCATGAAATATTGTTAAAAAATTCAATCATAACACTTTTGTTGACATAATTACTGCATAGCATTTTACCTACATCAGTGGTCCTCTTCTCCTTTTCGCATCACTCCATAGCATCTCCATATCTGTCCACGATTTCATCATAAGCCTTGATTTCAACAATTTGATCATTTTTGTTATCTTGTCATGAATATGTACAACTTTCCCTTTTTATACTGTACGATTGCCATCTAGTACGTTGCTCCTCCATTTAACGGGTCGAGGACGACCTATCACATTTCAGGGGGGTACTACACTGCATCAGACTTCCAACTTTTCCAGTATACTTTATCACCTATCGATATTTTATAATAATTAAAATATGATATGTCTAACTCATTACAGGTGGCACATAAAGTTTTGTAAGATTATAATAGTGAGAACATGCATTTATAGAGAAACATAAAACCTATCGACATTTTATAATAATTAAAATATGATATATATAATATCATTACAGGTGGCACATAAAGTTTTGTAAGATTATAATAGTGAGAACATGCATTTATATAAAAAAAAATATAAAAATATATATATATAAAATATATATATATATATATATATATATATATATATATATATATATATATATATATATATATATATATATATATATATATATATATATATATATATATAAGTTTTACAATTTATATTTTCCAAAAAAACAAAACAAAAAAACAAAATCTTGTCATTCAATTACAAAGTAATAATCATAGCAGGACTAGCTCAAATCATGCATATACAACTAAATGGATGTCACATTCCTACAGATCTAAATTAACAAAAAATTAGTACAATGCACAATTACATAGTGTTGGTCAATTTTGGTATAACGCTTAACATGATGCTAGAGTTTTGTCAAGGCTAATAATATGAAAATTGTGATGGACTTTTATTGGGTTTCTTTTGGCCTAAGCATTCAACCATTCACCATCCCATATCTTGTCATTGATGTTTTGAGAAGGAAATGAAGAAACAATACTTATTAATGCTTATTTGGTTTTTCTAAAAATGATCGTATTATGTCTAATAAATTTGAAAAATAATGGAGAAATGATGCCAGCCTAAGCCGACAATACCCACATTATGCAAATAAAATTGCATTTCAATGGTTCCAGGCCTTAATCACCTGATCTATGGTGAAAATATTCACAAATTAAGGTTTAGGCTCTTAATTAAGTTTATGCGGAAACGTTACTTTTGACAATCAAATTCTGACCCTAATTAACATTTGACTCGTACTTTACTCAACCTTTAATAAACTTTGGTTAATTCTATACCCCACACATATTAACCAAACCCCACTCTTTAACTTTGGTTATATTCAACATAACCCATAAAACCTTTATCTGCTTTATTTCTATTATAATTCTTATATAATAGAAATACTCCATAAAGCACACATAAACCTTACCTTTCTGCCAATCCATGACCTTTGCACATTTTCCGATGCTCACCTTTATCGCGTTCAACCTCCACCATTGATTTCACTCCATCAGATCAACAGCTGTCGTGTCATATCTCATTCACCCTCCGAAACTCAAACAAACTTAACCCGCATTGATAAACTTCTCAGGTCCACTCTTTCCCAAGCCTTTATCGGCTTCAACCTCCGCCATTGATCAAAGCACACTTGATCCAACGGTTAACAACGATATCAGACAAAAATCATGCATGACGTTTAACCGCACTTACGGAGCCGATAAGGAATATAAATCCTTGAATTATAAATGTTCGGGTCCAATTTCGAAATTAATGTTTGATCACTTTATGACCCAATATCCGTTGAATATAAGAGGCCATCAAATCTACGGTTTGCGGGACTTCAACTAGCACACGGATTAAAACGGCCTTAACCCCCATAGTTGACTGTGATCTAGGAGTTTGAACATGAGATCAATGGGTAGGAGCGAGTGTGGGACTTCAACCATGATAAAGAAAATCTGTACTCTACTACCCCTGTAGTTACTAATCACCATCGATCTAACATATCTATCAGTCTGACGATCCAGATCTATTCCTCCACCATTCTTCTTCTGCTAACACTTAAGTTAATCTCCGTCGTTCATTTCTTTTACTTTATGCTACACGACTTAATCTTGATCGCCCATCTCCTTCAACCTTGTTCGTTGATCTCATAGATCCAACGACTCCTGTGCACGTTTAATTCCTTCCTTCCTGACTTTTCTTTCTTCAGTTTTATGCCATTGCTTTAGTGTTCTTCTGTGGTTTCAGTTTTTGGTTGTTTTGCAACACAACTCCCTCCTGAGCTTAACTCTGTGTACTCTTCTTCACTGCCATCCTTGAACTTCACTTGGATCCTTTGATCAGATTCAACGATCAAACCCGATCCTACATACTCCCCTTCTTCTCTGTGTTCTGCTCGAACTTCACCTGCATACATATACTATGCAGAAATTTCTAATTCACACACAATTCATAACTCCACTAATCAATACACACCACACAATTCAGAATCGAGTTCTCTGTATTGATAAATAAATATTTACATACGAGTCTCTCTCTCTCTGGCCTGATATTCTAATCAGTGGCCTCTATTTTCCTACCTGCCCGTAGGCTTACAGTCAAACCTCTAACTCACAACCTCTAACTAGCTAACTAGCTAACTCTTTCTATGCCTTTTAGGCTTACATTTATACAAAAGGCTTTGTGAACCAATTCTGGTTCATATCCTTAATAATTTCAAATAAAACCTAAGAATGTCCTCAATCCTATAAATCATGAACTAATTCCTAATTCAAGATCTACAATTAATTTCCAAAGCTATAAATCCATATGAACTCTTAACTGTCCTGATTCTCTCATGTTCTCTAACATTCGAGAACATTTGCAATATGCCTCAGAATACTTAATGAATTCGTATTCTCATTAAAATCATTCAAAATCCTAAATAATTACATTAATTTAACACTTAGGAAACCAACTTCCTTAAAATACAAGACCTCCTATGTCTACTAAAGTATAATGATAATTCTGAGCTGAATGCTCCTGCATCAGACTCCCAAGGTAGAAAATATTCATGATCTCCTGATCATGTGTCTTCATATGTTGATAGAAAACCTCCAGGGTCCCAAACTTTATTTTGTAACTGCCCAAATGCCTTGCACTTTTGTTGCTCCTGTATATCTGTTGTCTTTTGATTCATCTTCCTCTCCTTGTCAATCAGGTTCAAATTCTAATTGATCACACTTCCTATTTTCATTTTCCTCAGCCTGGACTGTTTCATCATCAATTGCCATAGTTCTTCAATCTCCATTTCTAGCACATCGTTGGGTTGGTTCATACTCTTCCATTTTCTTCTATCTCTTTCTCTCTGCTTCAGGTTGTTGTTGTTGTCCACTAACTTCGGTACCTTCACATTCTGCATCTCACTGTACATTGTCCATTCATAGTCAAACTACTGATTACTTTTCTCAGCCTTTTCTACTTCAGATTCTGCTATTACTCTTGATATTTCTCCAGGTACTGTTGTAGATATTTCTTCCATCCGAGCTAGAATATCCTTGAAGATATCTCCCTCTACAACATCTAATTTCTTATCCTTATCTGCAGCAAAACCTGTAATCATAAAACAATTGTTAAAATGAAAATCATAAGGATTTTATTCCTTTTCTTCCTTTAGAAACAATTGAGCTTGCTGCTCTAATTCTTCCTCCTCTGTCAGCACATCAGTATGCTGATTTGAATTCTCAAAAGAATTCACGAGACTGATATCTAGTCTCTCCTCCACACCATATGTTTCAATGATGTTTTCCCGTCCTTGTCTACTATAGTGAACTTCCTCATTCTCATTCAGTTCTAATTTTACATCCTCAACACTTACTTTTTGGTTTAATAGCCTTTTCTCCAAAAGATTTCATTCATGCCATAAATTTTCCATCTCACTTGGAATTTCTCCTAAAAGCTCTATATAATCCTCACTATCTTCTTCTTTGTCACAAGTATAGCTTCTTGTTGACACTACTTCTTCATTCTTGATTAGAATAAAATTATGATCCTCCATCTTTGTGATAGTTTTAGATGTCTGTCCATCACTCTCCATTTGGACATTTAAGAAAATCAATTCTTTGTTGTTCTTACCAATAGAAAATTTCTTATCATAAGACATAATTGTCTCATCTCTACTGAAGATATTTCCTCCACTAAGCAAGGAATTTATCAATTCCTTCTATTTTAATAACTGAACTTGATCTTCGTTTGAAAGACATTCATCATCATACTTTGCTTGGCAACTTTCAGCTTCATTCAAGACAGTTCCATAAGATGGTTTGTCTTCTGCAGTACCTGCATTAACAAACAATTTGTTAGTTGTAAAACCACGACCTGATGATCTCATTTGATGATTCAATCACCAAGTCTTCCTATTGTTCAGTGTCCTTTACATGACTCATAAATATTTCAATGGTCTTCTCTTCAATCTCATCAAGCCCTTCACTTGATTGCTTGATATCCTTCTCTACTTCTTCTTGCTTTTGGCCATCCTCATGAGTCCAACTTCCTTTATTTTCTGTCTTTGCAATATGCTGAAAAGTAAAACCTTTTCCTAACTGTGTACATGTATTTACATGGGACCTATCTATCCCATCTTCTTTCAGAACAGAATTTAGATTTTGCCTTTCTTCTTCCTCCTTTACGTCAATATCAACAAATTGTCCTTCTTCACATGTTTCACTTGCAAACATACACAAATTATCATATTTAAAATCATGTGACCCTTTGGTCTCACTTGAAGTTTTAGTCTTCAAGTCTTCATCTTCACCCTGTTCTGCTTCACAAATGGAAACTTCCATTTCCAACTCAGCTTCTCTGAGTTCTTCCACCAGGCCCTTCACTTGCCTCTGTTGTAGCCTTCTCTGTAACTTAGGCCACTTCACTGGATTTTTCTTCAAGACCCAACCTAGTCTTTGGCTTTCCTCAAGTATCATACTCAATACATTGAGTTGTTCTTTCATCTCAACAATCTCTTTGTCAATTTCCTCTTGACTCATTCTCTTACCATTTGCCTTGGCATTCTCTTTCTTCACTTTTCTTCTGTTTGGTCTTCCTCAAAACCTCTACTATGACTATCAGTAGTCATCTTATTTTGCATCTCTATGAGTTCTTCACTCACTCACCATGAGCTGCATTAAAGCCTTTGCAACAGCAAGTCCTCCCTGTTGCCACTTACTTCACCAAGCTTTCCTCTGCACTTGGTTTTTTTTGGCAAGCACTTGGTCCTCTGTCTCTGGAACCTCTTTGATAACTTCTCTCTACTCCTTATAGGCTTCAACTCATCTGCACCTTTCAAGAACACAACTATCCTCTTTATCCAACCTCTGTTGTAATTCCTCAAGGTTCTGCCACATTCTGCTTTCATTCAAAAACTTTTATCAGCTTCTTTTATCCCTTAGAAATTCTTCCCACATCCTCTGTGGAATTTCCTTTGTGAGCTACAACAATACCTCTGCAGTAACAAGTCCCCTTCTTGCTACATATTACTCACTAAGCTTCTCTCCTCTGAGCTCAATCTTTTGGCATGTCTCTAGTTCTTTCCTCTGGAACCAATTGAGCACTCTTTACTCTAGGTTGCTACAATCTTCTGACCTTCTTATGCTGCTACCTTCAAGATCTATGCATGATCTTGTTCTACCATTCTCCTATTCTTTGAATGGATTGTTCTCTATTTCTTGCATCTGCAAATTCTACTACACTTTATTCCTGTGTGCCTACCTCTTGTTAGATAAAAATCTGATCTCTTCTTGCATGCATACACATCTTAAAACATAAATCTGTTCTAAATTTCTCAAACACCTTTTACATAGAATTTCCTTATTCTGCTATGATACCAAATGATGCTAGACTAAGCCAAAAATACCCACATTATGCAAATAAAATTGCATATCACTAGTCCCAGGTCTTAATCACCTAATCTATGGTGAAAATCTTCACAAATTAAGGTTTAGGCTCTTAATTACGTTTATGCAGAAACGTTACTTTTGACCATCCAAGTCTGACCCTCAATTAACCTTTGAGTGGTACTTTACTCAACCTTCAATAAAATTTGGTTAATTCTATACCCCACGCATATTAACCAAACCCCACTATTTAACTTTGGTTATATTCAACTTAACCCATAAAACCTTTATCCGCTTTTTTCTATTATAATTCTTATATAATATAAAGACTCCATAAAGCACACATAAACCTTACCTTTCCACCAATCCATGACCTTTGCACATTTTCCAATGCTCACCTTTATCGGGTTCAACCTCCACCATTGGTTTCACTCCATCAGATCAACGACTATCGTGTCGTATCTCATTCACTCTCTAGAACTCAAACAAACTTAACCCTTGTTGATAAACTTCTTGAGTCCGCTCTTTCCAAAGACTTTATCAGCTTCAACCTCCAACATTGATCAAAGCACACTTGATCCAATGGTTAACAATGATATCGAACAAAGATCATGCATGACGTTTAACCGCCATTACGGAGCCGATAAGGAATATAAATCCTTGATCTATAAATGTTCGGGTCTGATTTCGAAATTAAAGTTTGATCACTTTATGACCCGATATCCATTGGATATAAGAGACCATCAAAACTAGGTCTGTATGACTTCAAATAGCACACAGATTAAAATGGCCTTAACCCATACAATTGAATGTGATCTAACAGTTTGAACATGAGATTGACGGCTAGGAGTGACTGCGGGACTTCAACCATGATCAAGAAAATCCGTACTCTCCTACCCCCACAGTTGCTGATCACCGTCGATCTAACATATCTGTCGATCTGACGATCCAAATCTATTCCTCCACCATTCTTCTTCTGCTAACACTTAAGTTAATCTCCGCCATTCATTTATTTTACTTTATGCTATGTGACTTAATCTTGATCGCCCATCTCCTTCAACCTCATTCATTGATCTCATAGATCCAACGACTCCTGTGCATGTTTACTTCCTTCCTTCGTGCCTTTACTTTCTTTGGTTTTATGCCATTGCTTCAGTGTTCTTCTGTGGTTTCGGTTTTTGGTTGTTCTGCAACACAACACCCTCGTAAGCTTAACTCTGTGTACTCTTATTCAATTCCATCCTTGAACTTCACTTGGATATTTTGATTGGATTCAATGATCAAACCCTGATCCTACATACTCCCCTTCTTCTCTATGTTCTGCTCGAACTTCACCTGCATAAATATACTATGCAAAAATTTCTAATTCACACACAATTCAAAACTCCACTAATCAATACACACCACACAATTCAGAATCGTGTTCTCTATATTGGTAGATAAATATTTACATATGAGTCTCTCTCTCTCTAGACTGATATTCTAATCAGTGGCTTACAGTCAAACCTCTAAATCACAACCTCTAACTACCTAACCAGCTAACTCTTTCTATGCCATTTAGGCTTACATTTATACAAAAGGCTCTATGAACCAATTCTGGTTTAGATCCTTAACAATTTCAACTAAAAGCTAAGAATCCTCTCAATCCTATAAATCATGAACTAATTCCTAATTCAAGATCTACAATTAATTTCCAAAGCTATCAATCCCTATGAACTCTTAACTATCTTGATTCTCGCATGTTCTCCAACATTCAAGAACATTTACAATATGCCTCAAAATACTTAATTAATTCGTATTCTCATTAAAATCACTCAAAATCCTAAATAATTACATTAATTTAACACTTAGGAAACCAAATTCCTAAAAATACAAGACCCCCTATGTCTACTAAAGTATAATGATAATTCTAAGCTGATTGCTCCTGCATCAAGAAAGTGGGAATTTAAGTAAAGTGGAGAAGAGATCATTTCTAATTATATGAAAAGTTTATTGTAAAAATGAGGATTTCAATAAATGATGAAATTAGAAGGACTAGTCAAAATCAAGAGTAAAATAAAAATGAAATAAGAATGCAACATGTTAGGTCCCTATAATACTAGTGATTCCCCCATTACTATTGTCATTGTAGCCCCTTATTGTTATTGTTCTACCGTTATTGTCCCCACATTGTTATTATTGTGCCCCATAGAAACCCACTATTGCTATTGTCGTGCCCTTATATTATTATTGTTATGTCGGCTTTGATTATATTCTAACCCCTTAGACTCCTATATATAGAAAGGATGTTTTGTCATTTAAATCATCCAATAATTGTTCATTTGTGTAATTTAAAGGAGGTTTCCCCCTCGAAGAGGCTTATTTTGAAGTCATTGATCTATCTTTTCTTCTATTTTGTGATATGGTTGAATAACATTTGGTATCAGAGCTTTGGATTCTAGGGTTTCGCTGCTCCAAACAAGTCAATGAGGAATTTTCACTATAACTTTTTTTATATGACATTTCAGAAGTTGAAAAAAAAACATTTGATCTGAAATTGTGATGACCCTCGGGTCCTAATTTCAGAGCTTGTCCCACTATATTTTTGGAGATATGATCCAAGGAAGTTAGAGTTTTTGCAGGATCCTACATTACATCCCAAAAAAGTGACCTTGGGAAAATTGTCAAAAAATTCTCTCCGAGTATCAGATTGAAATTTTGTAAGAAGGTACAAAAATAGGATGTAATGTAGTTATCTTTGCATCGTTTTCAAGTCCGAAGGTTGAAACAGTGACACGTGTCACCTCGTACAAGTTAGCTCTACTGAAAACGTGTATAATCAGGCCATCTTGGGAGATTGGGCATAACTCTTCCTTGGAGAATCCAATTTCGATCAGACTGGTGGCATGGGAAAGAGGACTCAGAGGGCTACCACAATTCACAATTTCAGACCTTGGAGATCCAAAATTCCAGAGATACATCAAATTCAATATCAAGCTCTTACAAATAAAAAAAAGGTGTGTAGTCTTTTTAAAACTTTTCATAAGTTATTTTTGAAAAAATAGTTTAAAGTGATTAAAAGGGAATCATGAAGAAAATTATCATTAGTTAATGCCCTGAAGAAATAAGATGACAAAACCTAGTAAGAACCCTGAAAGCTCTACTATGACACATAAAGAATAGGAAAAAATGCAACATGATATATCAAAATTACGAGACCAAGTGCAACAGATTTCTCTCTCACAAAAAGTAATAGAAGCTAAGATGTATGGTTTGAAGAATGACATCAATGATGTGAAAGGGAACATTGAAGATTGGAAGAAATACATGGAAGGTTGGAAGGAAGGTTTGACAAAGTTGCTACAAGAAAGCCTTCCTAATGGCAAAAAGTTACTAGAGAAAACTCATAATGAGAAAAAAAGAAATATTAATCATGATTTGAAGAATGACAACATTGAAGTTTTGAAGAAATACATGGAAGGTTTGAAGGAACGCTTGACAAATTTGCTTCAAGAAAGGCTTCCTAATGGAAAAAAGGTAGTAGAGGAAACTCATGATGAGAACAAAAGAAATGTTAATCATGATTTCATAGACTCTAACATTGGAATAAAGACCCACCACATTCAAAAGATTGATATGAGGAAGTTTGATGGAAAGGATCCCATAACATGCATACTATAGATGAAAAAATATTTCGATCTCCATAATATGCAAAACACACAAAAGGTATGCATTGCAACTTTATATTTGGAAGCCAATTAGTTTGTATAGTATCGATGGCTTTTCTCTCGTAAAAAAATTGTCACTTGGTCAATTTTTACAGACGAAATTATAGCACATTATGATGATACAAAGAGAAACACCTTCTTTAGCCAATTGATAAATCTCAAACAAAAGGGTTCAATGGTGGAGCACATTGAGGACTTCCAAAACTTGAATATAAGGGTAAATGGTATTCTAGAGGAGCATAGGATTGATGTGTTCATAGGGACTTTAAAGGATACCATAAATCATGAGGTTCGCCTTTGGGAACCTGATTCATTGGAGAAGGCATTCAGGTTGCCAAGAAAAATTGAAAGAAAAATTACGGCAACAAGGAAGCCTACCACTGACAAATATAAATATGGAAGCGTTGTTGCCTCTAGCCTTCGAAAACTTACAAGGTTGACACCACAAAAATTGGAGGAAAAATGAGAAAAGGGGCTTTGTTAAAATTGTGATAGAAAATACACGAAAGGTCATAAGTGTGCTGAGAAGAAAATATTTTACATATATTGTGAAGAGGAGGAAGAAAAGGAATAAGAAACATCAAAAGAAGAGGATATGCATCAGGAATCAACCCTAGAGAAAGAAGAAATGAATCAAACCATATCTTGTAATGCATTGGCAGGAATTATTACTATTCAAACTCTCAAGATAAAAAGACATATCAAGAAGAAAGAGGTAATGGTGTTGATTGATTCAGATAGTACCCATAATTTTATTCATTATAAGATATCCAAGGAATTGAATTGCTTCCTATATCCAGTGCTAGAATGTGAAGTGATGGTTGCAAATGGAGGAACCATAAATTTCTCTGGAAAGTGCCATAATATCAAACTCTCCATGGGAGAATATGTATTGAATAGTCCTATTCTATATATTCCAATGGGCGATGATGATGTTGTACTAGGATTCCAATGACTACAATAATTGGGTATGATAGCTTTTAATTTTCAAGAAACTTTCATGAAATTTTGTTGGGAAGGAAAAGAATTTCAATTAAGGGGTACCACAGGGAAGCTGGGAAAGATAATCATCTCTAATGGCATTACAGAGCTTCTAAAGAAAGAAAAATGGGGTGTAATTGCACAATTATGTTAACTAGAAGTTCCCACATTGAAATCATCTATTCTCCAGATCTCCAAAAAGTCTTGGATGATCATTCCAAGGTGTTTGAGACTCCGAAAGGCCTCCCTCCTATTTGTGATCATGATCATGCTATTCATTTGATTCCAATAAGTGTTCCCCCAAACATCAGGCCTTACAGATATCCCTATTCCCAAAAGAGTGAAATTTAACGTATGGTTGTAGAAATGCTAGAGGCTATTATAATTCAACCTAGTCAAAGTTCTTTCTCTCCTCACATAGTATTGGTGCACAAGAAGGATGGATCATGGAACATGTGTCCAGATTATAGGGAGCTCAACAAGCTCACTATTAAAGATAAATTTCCCATTCCTGTCATTGATGAATTATTGGATGAATTACATGGAGAAATTTACTTCACGAAGTTGGATCTTTGTTCAGGATATCATAAAACAAGAATGAAGACTGAAGACATTCCGAAAGCCTCATTTAGAACTCAAGAGGGTCATTATGAATTTTTGGTCATGCCTTTTGGACTTACCAATGCACTTTCTGCATTTCAAGGTTTGATGACTTCCATTTTCAAACCCTTCCTTATAAAATTTGTGTTAGTATTTTTTGATGATAATAATCTAAAACGAATATTATAAGGATCATGTTAAACATGTTGACATGGTGCTCAAACTATTGGAGGAGAAGTAGTTATATGCAAAAAACTCAAAGTGTTTCTTTGGAGTACAGGAGTTGGAATATCTGGGTTATATTGTATCTCATGAGTCATGAAGGTGTTAAGGTAGACCCTAGCAAAATTAAATCCTTTAAGGAATGGGAAATCCCCACATCAATAAAGCATCTGTGAGGATTTCTTGGGTTGACAGGGTGTTATCACAAGTTTGTTAAGAATAATGGGAAAATAACAACACCTCTAACAACATTACTGGAGAAAGATGCATTTTCTTGGACTCCAGAAGCAATGAAGGCCTTTGAAATTTTCCAAGCACTGGTGTTAGCTATGATAGACTTCACAAAAACATTTATTGTGGAATGTGATGCCTCAAGAAATGGAATTGGCATTGTTTTAATGCAAGAAGGAAGACTCATTTCTTTTGAAAGTCATTCAATCAAAGGAAAGTATTTACACAAAGCTATTTATGAAAAGGAAATGTTAGAAATACTACATGCACTTAAGAAATGGTGATCTTACCCAATGGGAAGACACTTCAAGGTAAAAACGGATCATGATAGTCTTAAATAATTTTTAGAACAAAGATTATCTTCAAAAGAGAACCAAAAATGGGTCATAAAGATGTTAAATTATGACTTTAAAACCATCTACAAAAAAGGGAAGAAAAATGTTGTTGTAGATGAACTCTCAAGAAAGGATGAGTATGTGAAAGCATTGCCTGGTGCCATCTCTATCATCCAACTCGATTGGATAAACGAAGCAAGGGATGAATGGAAGAATGACGAAGAAGTGTGGGCACTCATTCAAAAGTTGCAACAAGATATGAGTACATCTGATACATTTAGCTAGAAATATGATTCATTATGGCACAAATATTGCTTATACCTCTATAAGAATTCCCAACTCAAACAAAAAATTCTTCTGGAATTGCACACCTCTCGCTTAGGAGGGCACTCAAGATTTTAAAAAATTTACCAGATGGTTCAGAAGGATTTTTTTGGGGGTGGCCTTAAATATGATATTAAAATGTTATGGTGAAATGTTTGGTTTGCCAACAAAATAAAGCTGAGACAATTAAGATCCCAGGTCTATTACAATCTTTATCCATTCCAAGTCAACGTTGGGAGGAGGTTTCAATGGATTTTATCACAGGTTTACCCAAGTCCGAAGGAAAGAGTGTCATCATGGTGGAAGTTGATAGACTTATTGAGTATGCACACTTTTGTGTATTATTTCATCCATTTAAAGCCCGTATAGTTGCTACTACATTTATGGAGATAATTCAAAAGCTACATGGAAACCCAAAGATTGTTGTAAGCGACAGAAATCCCATTTTCATTGGAAATTTTTCGGATGAATTATTTTCTTGTCTGGGTAATCAATTAGCTCATAGTTCATCTTATCATCCTCAATTTGATGGGAAAACTGAGATAGTGAACAAATGTTTGTAAGGATATCTTTGTTTCTTTTTATTTGATAAATAAACACAATGGGTCAAGTGGTTTCCTTTGGATGAATGGTGGTATAAAATTTCCTTCCATACTGCAACAAAAATGACCCCATTTATGACACTTTATGGATATCATCTACCGTCCATCACAACATCTCTAAGAGAAAATTATAAGGTTGAAGCAGTGGAAGATCACATCGAGCATCAACAACAGGGTCTCCAACCCTTAAAGGATAACCACACTTTCGTGCATAATAGAATGAAACAAAAGGAAGATCAACCTCGCAGCGAAGGAAGTTTTGATGTAGGTGACTGGGTATTTCTACGATTACAACCATACAAACAAATGTCCCTCAAGCAAGCTAGGAAGGATAATAAATTATCACCAAAGTATTATGGTCCGTACAAGGTGTTGCAAAAGAGTGGTTCTATGGCATACAAATTGGAGCTTCCTGGATCTTCCCGAGTGCACCCATTTTTCCATGTTTCATGCTTAAAGAAGGTTATATGTGACAAGCTCCTAGTTCAAACAATATTGCCAGAACTTGATGAGGAAGGAAAAATGATTTTGGAACCTGAAGCAGTCACAAAAACAAGAACTCAACAGCTACGAAATCGATCAATTTCACAGTATCTCATCAAGTGGAAGAACTTACCTGCTGAAGATTCCACATGGGGGGGTGAGAATTTTATACATAAGCATCCAGAACTACTCAAGCATTGAGGAAAACACTTTTTTTGAAGGAGAGGGGCATGTTAGGTCCCTATAATATTGGTGATTCCCCCATTACTGTTGTCATTGTATCCCCTCATTGTTATTGTTGTGCCCCATAGAAGCCCACTATTTTTATTGTTGTGCCCCTGTTTTCCCCACATTATTATTATTGTGCTCCATAGAAGCCCACTATTGTTATTCTTGTGCCCTTTTATTATTACTGTTATGTCGGCTTTGATTATATTGTGACCCCTTAGACTCCTATATATAGAAAGAGGGAATTGTCATTTTAATCATCTAAGAATTGTTCATTTGTGTAATGTAAAGGAGGTTTCCCCCTTGAAGAGGCTTATTATGAAGTCGTTGACCTATCTTTTCTTTTATTTTCTGAGTTGGTTGCATAACACAACCTCTATTTGACTTATATATGAATTAGTTATAAAATTAAATCACAAAGAATAAAAGAAGTATACATATAAGAATTCACAATTTGTTATTGTTAATTTACATGGATTATGTTATGTTATTAACAAATGGTAAAGGTACTCGTGATAAAAATATAAATGTTTCATATAATAGTGCCATTTTCTTGTTAGTAGCAACAACAAATTTATATGGGTGTCGTTTGAGCTACAAACTTAGTTAAAGGATCCTCAAAGAACATTATATGTTCTATAAATAATAAATGAAAAAACAAATAGTAACAATAACAATTTTATAGTTGTTGTATGGGTTTATAGAACACTATTTAAAATATTGACTTAATGTATTTGCACCTTTGGCTTTGTTATGTTATCTTTTTTTCACATAGGAAAATATGGGCAGATCAACCCCGAAGGGAATCAAATGGTCAAGTCCTGTTGTTAAGTGCCTTGCCGATCAGAAGGTCACAGGGTCAATTCTCCTTGACGCCCTTGGGATTAGGCCCTCATAGTCAGGTAGGTGGGATTTGATTTCCTTCGAGGTTGATCTGCCTAGATTTTTGTATGTGGAAAAATGTATTTAGTAAAACAATTATATATTAAAATAAAAATTGGTTAGAGAAACATTAATTTATTATATATATTATCAAATTTAATTATAAAAATATAAATAAAAGCAAATAAAAATTATTTAGTCAAATAAAATTTAGACAAAGGTTATGTGTCTCACATAGAACATTAGGAAATCCATAAATAAATGGAAAAGAAAACTTATGTCCATAAAAATATGTACTTTACAAAAAAATTGAGAAAGGAGTACATGTAACAAAAGATGATAGTATTCATGAAAAATAAAATGAAAATACTTAATGAAAATATAAACATTTTTTGTTCTTAATCCCATATAGCTTTATTTTATACATCTATATTGTTTATTCCACTCTATAACCTTATAACCTTATAACCTTATTTGTGAATATAGTCTTATTGGAAATTGATAATGTATTTTTCACATAAAGTAAATATGGATTAAAATGTCTGATTCATTGTAGCTAAAGTACTATGATTCAAACACTCTTCTTCATCCTTATTTTTTCACACATTTTTTATTACCTGATGTTTCGACTTCTTTGTCATTCCGTAACTACAGTGTTTAAAATGAAAGCAAGGCAAGACAACTGAAACACAAAAAGAATGAAAAACAAACAAATAAATATTTCTTAATATGAAATGTTCGTATTGAAAAGTGGGTATACCTTTCTTTAGTAAAGACTTGCTCAAAACACTATTTCCAAAAACATGATTTAAAACTTTTAATCCATTTCAAAAAATTCTAATTTTTCTCTTTGAATTATTTAAATATTAAGTAATTGTTTATAAAAAATAACGAGTTCATATATTGTTCCAAATAAAAAGATAATTATTAGGGATCTAACAAAAATCAGTGTATAAAATTTTCTCTATAAAAGTAGCAATATCATTTCTAATAAACATATAATATAATAAAAAAATAAAATTTATAGTTAAGCTAGATTAAATTGAAGCTACATAAAACATGGTCTTGACACATCAAAGAACTAAAGTTTTGATGTTTAAATTTTTGGAACTTAAATATTATTGTTTGATGTTCCTATTCAAAAGTGACTTCTAAATGTATATATCATTTTTTTATGATCATATTTGAATCCACTATTGTGCATTTTGAGGCACAACATCACAAAAATAATTTATTTTTAAAAAGTTTTATTTTAAATTAGATTTATTTACAAAATTACAAAATATCTTTAAAAAGATAGAACTAATGGAGGTATTAGTTAATGTGATGACAAAATTAAACTCACCTTACTTATATAAAACCAGTGAATCGTCAACGTTTCCATTGTCCTGGTAGTTTTCACAAAGATGAACTACAACAAAATATTGACTATCATTATTACATTATATACAATTATTTCATAAATGTAAGAAAATAATAATTGCAACATGTTTCCAGAAACTTCAACATACATTCCTAAAAAAAATAAAATCATTTACCAAACAATTAAAACTAAAATCTTTTAACATTATTATATATAAAATAATTTATAATTAAAAATAAGCAAAATTAATATTGTCTATTAATTATTTTATTCTTAGAATAACTAAAATTAAACTCTATTTAAAAATATATTTAAAAAAATCATAAATCCATGACATTAATCCAAATATCAATGCAAAACACCAATGTACATAACTTTATCATGTAATAATGTTGGGATTATTGATTGGTAAGTCCAAAAATTAAATTATATGTATAATTATATTTTTAGCAAATAAGAACTTTATGAGATGATCGTGACATGATTGGTTTGACAACGTATTGATATACAATATATAGCCAAATGTCTTACAGTTTGAAATGTGCCCTAAACTAGATTCTCCATATTATATTTCATAGAAAATAAAGAAAAGTCAAGTAAAAAGAATATTTAATGTAAGAGTAACATGGATTTTCGATATCAATAGAAAGAGTAACATGGATTTTCGATATCAATAGCCCTATAACCAAAAGTTTTCGTTAATTTTCAAATTTAAAAGTTATATGTTTGAGATGGAAGCATCGCAAAAATGGTGACTATTATACAAACTAACACAAAGAACTGAAAAATAGTTACATTATCCTAGTGATGAAATTGTATTATTATTTTTATTCAGTTTTAAGTAATATGATTATAATTTACTTAATTATAGTTTTAGTTTAGTTTTAAATGTTGTTTATTTATTACTTTAGTTTTATTTTAATTACTTTTAATTTTTAATTTATTTTTGTGATTTTAATTTTTTCAATAATTTAGCTTAGTTTAAATTTATAATTTTGTTTTGATTCTTAATTAATATAATTTTATATCATTACATTTAAGTTATATTATTATATTTAAGTTTCTATTTTAGTTTGAATGATTGATTTTTTTATTCTATCTTTAGTTTGATTGTATTATTAATTTCATTTATGTAATATGATTATAATTCACTTAAATATAATTTTAGTTTTAGTTTTATTTTGATAACAACATGTAAAACACATCCTCATCAAATTTGGTAAATTCTTAAGGTAACATGGCACACATGTCAAGAAAGTTGGAATAAGACAAACAAACTTTTAATCCAATTACATGCTAATAAATTATTTTTTTAATTAAAATAAAAAATAATTTAATGATTTATAAATTTAAACAGTAGAGTTTGTCATGATCAATGGTAAACTATTAACAGTGAACATGCAAGTCTATTGCTATAGTCCTACTTTGGCAATGACTAATAATAATGACTTGTTATATATTAACTAATAACAACTAATAATATTGATGATGATGATGATGATGATGATGTGGTGGTGGTGGTTAATGTCCATTAAGACCAAACTTTGGTCTATCAGACCTAAAGAAAGAAATTATTTAGTTTGATTTAAGATTTTATTCCTATGCTAAAAAATCTTGGAGAGAAGTCTCTCGAGCTCACTGTAATCTTGACAACGTAAAAGGCTAGGAAGGTCAGTGTTGCAACAAAGATTTTGAAACTGAGATCTAATGTGGTTGTACGCGAGGCACTGTAAGAGGAAGTGATTTTCATCCTCGATGTTCGTATTCTCACAGATATGGCAGAACGTTTCCATCCATAGTGTTTTAGGAACTGCCCAATGACCCGTTTCACTATGGAGCTCATGAGAGTTCATTCTAATCTTGGCTATATTAATTTTCTTCTTTGAGCTAGTTAAAAAAGAGAGATACTTTTGATCTTCTAGGGTGGAGTTGATGACCTCCTTATAATATCTTAATTTTCTTTTAGCTACTAAATCTTTCTCACACCACATTTTTCTTTGAACTTAGAAGTAACAATATTTTTAATGTTATTAATGTTTTGCAATGAAACATTCTCATCGATCTCCCAATGGTTTAACCAGGCCCTGGTGTCTTTGTACCAACCTCGTTTGAGCCTTAGGTGGTTTTGGCTGGAATTTAAAGCTAGCTTAGGAAGTATACGGTCTCCTATGTTATTGAGTTTTTGCTTGTACAACAAAAGCCCAGTCATAGCTAGGCTCTCGATAGGGGAAAGACCCACTTCTATAAGGAGAATAGGATAGGGTGTGTTGCTTTTAATTTTGAGGTTATACATTATAAAACACTTATGGATTTTCCCAATCTTTCTCTACGATTCTCTATAGATGCTACAACCCCAAACCTCACATCCATATAAGATAACTGGAGTGACTAATGTTTCAAAGAGGAAATTCTTTCTATCCCACATTATGAGGTTTTCCGTTTTACAATTATTTTCAAGACCAAAATAAGCTTTCCATTTCCCATTAATCCTTTTCTCAATGCTATAGTTCCAGTTGAGCTTGTGATGAATATCAATTCCTAGGTACTTGTAAGAAGACACCTCCTCCAAGTTACTATTTTCATACATAAAATTAGTGTAAGTGTCCTTCTTGGATTTGATAATCATAAATTTTGTTTTGTTAGTGTTAATAATCATATCCATGGTAGAGAAGTAATCCTTAAGAAGTATAAGTTGCTTATCAAGATCATATGGGCACCTTGCGAGAATAACAATATCGTCAGTGTAGATAAGAAGGACGATGACTATCCCAGCTAAGATCGTGCCAGCACATCCTGCTTCCTCTAAACAACCTTCTAGCTTGTAGATGTAAATGCCAAATAAGGTAGGGGGAGGGGGCAACCTTGTTTAATTCCAATATTACACTTAATATCTTTCGACCTCCCCTCATTTCTCTTTAACTTGGCAATTACATTCTCGTATAATCTTATAGCGGCAGCTCTCAACTGAAAAGGAACCTTTAGCTCTACTAATATGTTCCAAAGGTTGTTTCTAGGAACCTTATCGAAAGCCTTTCTAAAGTCCACAAAGCAACAAAAGATATTGGATTTATCATTGCGGCATTCCTCCATAATGATCCTAAGCGTAACGAGGTGGCCTATTGTTGAGTGTTACCTTCTAAAACCCACTTGGCCTTTAGCCTGCCTACCTTCACTTTCAAGCCATATGCTCAACTTCCTTTCCAAAATAATACCATATAACTTGGCTAGGAGAGGGCTGATCATAATTGTCCGAAAATTAGAGGGGTTATTTATATCCCCACTTTTAAAAATAGGGATAATGAGGCTTTGAATCCATGGTTTAGGGAACCCTTGCTTGACAATAAAATTACATTAATTATCAAAACTAATAATATCAATTATTAATTAACAAAAAAAATGACACATATATTGAAACAATATCCAAAAATCATGGCATGAAAGTGCTAATGACTCTTCAATATGCACGACAATTATTTTGAGACAAATATAATAACACTTCTAATTTGTTTTATATATATATATATATATATATATATATATATATATATATATATATATATATATATATATATATATATATATATCTAATTGACTTTGTATAAGTTAAAATTAAATTAAAAATTAAAAATTTTATCAATTGGCAGGGTATTGCTCTCATAGGATCAATAACTATAAGAAAGATATTTCATTTTTACTTAAACTTTTAAATGATTTTAATAACACTGGTGGATACAAAATTTTTAATTAATTTAATTGAAATGAAAAGTAAAAAGGCATAACTACTTTTAAGATAAATAGCAATGCTAGAGCTTCACTACTAAAAATATTATCTAGATATTTCATGGAAGTTGAATACCTACCATCCATCTAATATATATTACTGATTAAATAAAAATGCTCAAATTCGTATTCCAAGACATGCATACCTCTAGATGTTTCCTTTCAAAATAGATACACACTAACCCGGTAGGAATCAATCCATGATCAAGATCAAAAACTTACCCCATGATATGTCTCCATTGTCTATATTAATCAAATAATTAAAAATAATAATTATAGCTTTATTTTAAGTTATTATTATTATCATTTATAAAAACAATTTATATATGAGTTAAACATATATACATTTTAAAAAATATGCAAGATTCACCCCACTTTATCATGGAATGCCTTAAATTGTAATTAGCTCTTGTTACAATACCATGGGCCAATACCATGGCTTATCAATACCACATGTCCAATATGACATGTGTTGATATGACATTTACTTTAATTAATTAAATTTTAAATTAATTAATTAATGAAAATAAAATAATTAACTTGAAATAAATCTTAATCTTTGATTTGTAAATATTACTACGAATATTTTGACATATTTCATAGATGTTAAAGCTCTACCATGTCTTTAATAATTAGTCATAATTAAATTAAAAATTATGTAAAAATTATTATGAAATAAACACACCTATCTACATAATTAATTAAATTTAATTTGATAATTAATTAAAGCAATTAATGGCAGCGGGAGGGGTAATCTATTGCCTCATAAGACAAAGGGAGTATAGTTTTCTTGGGGCCTAAGTGGTGCAACCCTAAGGCTGCCACAACCAATATACCTTATCGGGACTTAAATTCCCCTTAATGGCCCTTATAAAACTTTATACCTCCATGCCCACATATATATGTATCAGAAGTGTTTTATACAGTTAAAACCCTGGGACCATACCTTTTATTGAAATACATAGAAACACAGAGATTACCCAGGAAATTCTGCCCTGCTATGCTTAATCGGGCTTCAATAAACACTATACTTGTGTTCATAACCCTATCGGGTTCACACATCACCCCTGTACCATTGTTTTATCATAATATCGCTATCGTAAACCATCGTAGGCTCATATATATCAGGATATTTGAGTATGTAGAAATACATTGCAAACTGCACAAAACATTGGTTTTTACCTCTTTGCACCAACACGCTTATCGTACGCCAAAGTCAATGCATGAAGCATTTATGACCGTTGATATGGAGTGATGAGATCTGATGGTCCAGATCAAATCGCCTTATCTGCAATTGCAGTCCTATTGGTTTGCAATACCAGCGCAATCTTTTGGTGAGATTCGATGTGATATCACTATTGGCTATCAACGATTACAATGATGCTTAACAATATATAACCCCTCTTCAAAAAGCTCTGATGCGATAACCTTACGAACCTGACAAGCTATCCAATCTTTCATATTCTGTTTTGGGTCCGGTTGGGTCGCGATATCGAGATTCTCCAATCTCCCACGCCGATTCCCTTCCTCTGATGCGATGCATTATTATATCGGACCTGATAAGGCCCAAAATCAATATTTATAATATTTCAAGTCCACTTTGCCAAATTCGCTAAGTGTTTCATGCCGTTTCTTTGTGTAAATGGGTTTTCCGCCTGCAGACCCAAATTACACTAAGTTTTCCTTAATCATGGGGATTTATATGGTAATGTATGAAAACACAAAGCCAATGCCTAAATCATCCACATACAGAGAAAAACAAGCCTTTAGGACCTCCACGGGCCAGTTAATAATTATACATGCAACACTAGTTTTATTCGCAGTAAACAACTAACAGGGCCTTGCCTTGCTTAGATTATAACATCAAAGATATTTCTCTCAAGAGAAATGCAATCAATTACACAATTCCACACTCAAATTCAATTCTCTGGATACAAATATAAATACAAAACTATATTTGAGGCTCTCTCCCTTCTCTGGCCTGATTAATCTAATTAATGGCCTCTTTCTCCCATGCTTCCCATAGGCTTACAAAATGCTTTTGAATCCTCTCTCTGTCTCTCCCTCTCGCATCTACCTCAGAAAACAAAGAAAATTGCATATATGTCATGCCTAACAGTTTCCTTCCACAAATGAAGGAATAGACTATACATTTAGGAATCAAATCCTATCCTAACCTAACAAACTAGACTGCTTGGCTTGATCTCCATGTAGGGAGGATCATTTGCCATTTTATTCCCAATTCTATTCAAAATTAGGCCACTCTTAACTACTTACATTTATTTGAAATTAATACAAATTTAACAACCAAGTCTTCTTCTAAACTTGTATTCGCCAAAACATGTGACCATTCCATCACATTGCTGGCTAGGTCTAGATGCTCCTGCATCAGACTTCCAAGGTTTAAATTAATCATGATCTCCTGATCATGCACTTCTGATCTATGTCCTTTTGGATCTCATACTTGGTTTGGTAGTCTGTCCTTAGTTACTGCTGTTGTTTGTTGTCCTTCAGGTCTCCCTCCTTTATGCTATATTGTCCCATTAGCCATGCTCCCATTGTTTGCTGTTGTCCTTTTCATATATCTTACTGTTGTTTTCTCATCTTAATTCGTAGTTTTCCATTCCCTTCACCTGTACCATCCTTTCCAGCCAATCTTCCTTTCTTCTTTTGTCTTGTATTTGTTTTATTGGAATGTTGTTGTATGATTTTCCACAACTCATCCAATCCTTTGTCCATTTCACTTCTCATATGTTGAATACTATTCTCCTGCATCTGATTGTGTTCTTGAATAAGAACATCATAATATTTGTGCCCACATTTTCCCATATACATTTCTGAAATGTACAAATGCCATCTCCATTGATCCTCTCCAATGACTTCACTACTTCTTACTTCAATTCTCAGTGTACCTGTAACTTCACAAATTTCTTGAAATCTCAGAATTCTTCCTGCTTGTTTAGCTACTTGGAATATTTCTTCTTCCAGTAACTTCATTTCTGCACTCTTAAGGATTATGGAATTATATTTGTCTACTCCTGAAATGTCACTTCCAGCCTCTTCTTCATCAATAAATCCCTGTAGTATAATAGTAATCATGTTACTATCATCTCTTGAACTCATTTCTAGTTCAACACTCCCATACTGTAGATTCAACACCATTTCTTCTTTCTGAGACATTTTGATCTCACCCTTCATTAATTCGATTTGTTCTTCAGAATTAAATCCTTGGTTCAGATTGAATTCACATTGCCTTCTTCCTGCATATAAATCTTCATTAGATTCAAGCAATTCATTAAACACAAATACTTTACCTTGCTTCCTCATTATGCCAACACTTCTGACAACTTCTTTCTCATATTTGTCATCCATGATAACTCCTTCATTCTTATTTAGTTCTGGTTGTACAATTTGATCATTTATCTTTTGGTTTCCTTGCCTCTTATCTAAAAGACTTGATTCATGCCACAAATCTGCCATTTCATTTGGAATTCCTCCCAAGAGTTCTGCACAATCTTCACTAACTGCATTGTCTGCAATATCTATCCTTAATCCTTCTTCACTTTGGCTTCCTTCAAGCTCAATAATATTCAATGAATGTTTAACATCTACATGGTTTTCTATATCAACTTTCAGTACTTTCTCTCCTTTGGCTTCAGTCTTCAACGGTTGTCTAAAATCTACATAATTTACTACAACTAAATTTAACAATTGCTCTTCCCTCTACATCACATGATTATGTGAGTTTCCTTCCTTTAACTTCTGAAAAATCATATCTGTGTTGTTCCCTTCACTTATGAAAACACTAAATAGTTGCCTTACTTTAGTGTATCCTTTGATCTCAATAATTATTTTGCCATCCTCCTTTTGAATTATCCTTTGGATTTCATCTGACTGGACATCTTCTTTCACTCGACTATAATTCTTCTCCTTATTTTGCATATGACTGTGAGTAGTCATCTCTTAATCTGTTAATATAATAGTTCCCAATAACTGATTGTCTTTCATCAAGTCTATAAGACCTGCAAACACACAACAACTTTTAGCTTTTAAAATACAATACCTTTCATCTCCTTTTGATGCTTCAAGCACCAATCCTATATCATAGATCTTTTGTATTTCAGCAGATCCTTCTTGTTGTGCCACTGTTTCTCTGATTTTTTCCTTATTTAACAAATCAATATGAATTTCTTCAAGTTCTCTGAACTCATTTATCAGCTTGCCATTCCACCTCTGTTGCAATAGCTTCCACTTGACTCTTTTCTTCATTCTCCATCTGTATCTTTGGTCTTCACTTGTCTTTCTTTGTACTGCCAGACTAATCTTTGGTTCTTCATTCTACTGCCAGTTGTTATACTGATGCAATCTATTGCCTTCCTCAAATTCATTCTCTTGTTGCTGATCATCTCCTTTAAATTGCTGGTTCCTTCCATATTCATCTTGCTGGATTAATACTTCTATCTCCTTCATGTCTATGATGACATAAGTTCCTTGTTGCTCCTGATATTTCATCTCACCTTCAAATAATATCTGTTCAATTTCTCTGGTTTCAACATCATATTTATTAACACTATCTTCCACACCTACAGTCAAATCATTAATTGAAGAGTCTAAACATTTACTTAACTCTATAAATGTTAGAGATAGTTCATCCTTATCATGCATAGTAATCATATCCTTTTCTCCATTAGGTTCTGAAAGCTTCATTTATTCTTCAAGTTCCTTCAGTAGTCTTTCTAAGAATTTTATTTCCATATGAAATCTCTCTTGCAGTTCATCACAACTTTGATTATCAGCTTCATTCTTTTCCTGGCAATCCTCTTGAGTTGTCATGTCTTCTGCACTATCATATTGCAAATTTCTTTCATCAATTTCATTAAACAAATTCATTTGTTTACCTTCTTGTAGTACCACTATGGTATTGTCATTAGACTTCTAGTCCATATCTGACTATTTAACACCAAACAAAATTTCATCTATAAACTCCTTTTGTTGCAATAAATCAACACCTTCTTCCTTTAAAAGGCATTCTCCATCATAATTCACCTCAAGAGCTTCATTCTTGCTTGTGACAGTTTCACCAGATTATCCATCATCCTCTACACATCTTGCAAACATACACAAACTATAAGAATTAAAATCACAAGGCTTCATTACCTTATCTGATTCCATTGTCATCATATCTTCGAATCGTTCTGAACTATGCCAATAGTCCATGTGATCTTTAGCTAATCTCCCATTATCCTCTTCACCCAACATTTCACCTTATTCTGGTCTACAAATGGAAACTCCCATTTCTTCTTCTGCTTCTCTAAGTTCCTCTGGTTCCTCTTGAGCACTCAACATATACTCAATCTTTCTCAGCTCTTCTGCTATCTCTAAGTTCACTTATTGATTTCTATTCTCTTATAGCCTCTGCCACTTTACTCTTCTTCTCATGGTCCAACCATGCTTCTGGTCTTCATCACTTCTCTGCAGTAGCTCCATCAATATCCCAATCTGGAAATCTATCTCAGCTCTCTCTCTGTCAAACTCTTCTTAACTCATCCTCATGCCATTTACTTTGGCATCTTTCCTTATGTTGTGGCTTCTTTCCGAACCTCTGCTACAACTATCTGTAGTCATCTTATTCTCCTCTTTTTCCATGAGCTTCTCACTCTTCTGCAACAAGCTTCTGCAACAACAAGTCGTCCTTACTGTGATCTTAACTCACTAAGCTCTCCTCACTCAGTATTTTGGTAAGCACGGTCCTCTATCTGGAACCTCCTCTTGAGCAACACCTTTTCTCCTTCTAGGATTTTGCAATCTCGCCCTCTCTCTTGAGAACAATTTAGTTGTCCTTTTTGTCCAATCTCTTGTTGGATTCTTCAGGTTCACTACCACTTCAGAGTGCTTTCCACATCTGGTTCTTCTCTCACAGCTTCTCTTGTTCTATCTTGCTGCAGTCTTCACACTTTCTTATGCTGTCACGTGTGTTTTGAATGGATTTCCTCTGTCAGATTAGAATCTGATCCTTCCTCTCGCCTGCATAAACACTTTAGCACATAACTCTATTTTTAATTCCTTCACACGAAATTTCTCTGTTCTGTTTCACCCAACTGGTTCTAAATACAATTCTTCTCTACTATCAGTTATTTCAATCACAAATCTGCTCTGATACCAAAATGGTGCAACCCTAAGGTTACCACAACCAATATACCTTATCGGGACTTAAATTCCCCTTAATGGCGCTTATAAAACTTTATACCTCCATGCCAACATATATATGTATCGGAAGTTCATTATACAGTTAAAACCCCGAGACCATACCTTTTATTGAAATACACAGAAACACAGAGATTACCCCTGAAATTCTGCCCTGCTATGCCTAATCGGGCTTCAATAAACACTATACCTATGTTCATAACCCTATCGGGTTCACACATCACCCCTGTACCATTGTTTTATCATAATATCGCTATCGCAAACCATCGCAGGCTCATATATACTGGGATATCTGAATACGTGGAAATACATTGGAAACTACACAAAAACATTGGTTTTTACCTCTTTGCATCAGCGCACTTATCGTATGCCGAAGTCAACACACGAAGCATTTGTGACCGTTGATTTGGAGCGATGAGATTTGATGGTCCAAATCAAATTGCCTTATCAGCGATCACAGTCCTATTGGTTTGCAATATCGGTGCAGTCTTTTGGCAAGGTCCAATGTGATATCGCTATCAGCTATTGGCGATTACAATGGCGCTTAACAATATATAACCCCCGCTTCAAAAACCTTCGATGCGATAACCTTGCGGACCCGACAGGCTATCTAATCTTTCATATACTGTTTCAGATCTTGTTGGGTCGCGATATTGGGATTCACCGATCTTCCACGTCGATTCCCTTCCTCATGGGGATTTCTACGGTAATGTATGAAAACACGGAGCCAATGCCTAAATCATCCACATACAGAGGAAAACAGGCCTTCAGGGCCTCCGCGGGCCGATTATATAATTATACATGCAAAACTGGTTTTATTCACAGTAAACAACTAACAGAGCCTCGCCTTGCTCCAATTATAACATCAAAGATCGTTGCCTCAAGAGAAATGCAATCAATTACACAATTCCACACTCAAAGTCAATTCTCTGGGTACAAATATAAATACAAAACCCTATTTGAGGATCTCTTCCTTCTTTGGAAAGATTAATCTAATTAATGGCCTCTTTCTCCCATGCTACCCGTAGGCTTAAAAAATGCTTCTGAATCCTCTCTTTGTCTCTCCCTCTCGCATCTACCTTAGAAAACAAAGGAAATTGCATATATGTCATACCTAACATTTTCCTTCCACAAATGAAGGAATAGACTATACATTTAGGAATCAAATCCTATCATAATCTAACAAACTAGACTACTTGGCTTGATCTCCATGAGGGAGGATCATTTGCCATTTTATTCCCAATTCTGTTCTAAATTAGGCCACTCTTAGCTACTTACATTTATTTGAAATTAATGCAAATTAACAACCAAGTCTTCCTCCAAACTTGTATTAGCCACAACATGTGACCATTCTATCACATTGCTGGTTAGGTCTAGATGCTCCTGCATCACTAAGATTAACCACTAATAGTCAAGCCAAGTTTTAGGTGATCTGGAAATCACTTGACATAGTCAAGGACAAAGGAATTAAAAGTTCTAAGCAACTTTATGATAGTGTTGAAGCCCCAAAAATCGGGTCGAAAACAAGGGGGATACCCACCCAGTCCGGACCTTGGTTGGCAGCTCCTTATCCGTTTGGTATAGCGGGTCCGACTGGGGATAATGGGACCAGTTTCCCAATCTAAGGGGTGTGTGTGTGTGTAGAGTTGGATGATGTTGATCTAGGAGTATTTTAATATAATTTAATTCAAACTTCTAAACTAATTCTATGCTATTGTAATCTAATAAAAAACAACACATCTAATCTACGCTAACCCGGGGTGTATTTCTTCTATTATGTGATCTAAAGAGATTTCGAACAATAACTGGTAATAAATATCATTCAGCTATCATAACAATAGAAATAAATTAATATAAACCATTCTGCATAAAAAGTTAAGCAAAACGATTGTGAACAACATATCGCATAATAAGTTATTCATATATCAAGCACAAATAAATGACTCCACCATACAAAAGTGCCAAATGGTAACCCACACATTCATACATTAACATATAAACAACTGAAAACTGCATATCACTTTAAGAATATAAGCAGAAACTGGTCAAGAGATAAAAGTACCATTTATGACTGGTTCCACTCATAAGCTTCAAGCAATAACGATTTATCTCTACTTGTTCTAACATCTACTAAGAGTACAAAAGTGCGACATCAGTAGCAGACATTAAATGCAAACATTGATAAATCTTGATCCATCCATTCATCAAAAACCCCCTCCGAGGGTGTAAAAGTGCATGTTCTGAGGACAAGCTTTTTTTGACAAATTTTCGGACCCTTCTCCAAATGCCTGAGAAGGGTTTAAATACTGCTAACTAATTAATCTTAATTACATAAATTTACGACACGGTTTCAAATGACCACCCTTCTACTAAAGAAAATTTATTTCTAAAAATTGAATCTAATTTCTAACCGTTTTTGTATTTTCTCCTCAGTGTTGTAAGCAATGCAACATTCGCCTGGGAAGAGTCGGCTGGTTGTCTTCTCCTTTCGTTTGAGCTACGAAAATAGAAATAACAAGAGCTGGCACCGCTTTCTGACAAACTAGAAGATATTTTCCTCTAGCTTGGTGTATTCACTGTGTGTATACTTGGTAATAACCCAAATTTCTCTCAAACTGATTGTGTTGTTGCTATTTCGGTTTCCGGCCTTGCGAATGACTGAATAAGTTAGGGACTTTTCTCTCTTCACAATTTTCTGTATTGAAAACTGCTTCCGTTCTTTGTTCTAGGCTTTTCTGGTGCATTTTCCCTCTTTAGCGTTTTTCTTTTTGCTTTACCCAGTCTAAGCTTCAGGATCTTTTGTAAACATGCTGCTTTTGTGCGCCTTTGACTCTGAGTCTTGGGTAGTCTATTGCCATCAGTATCTGTTGAGTGATACTCTGGAATCCGCGGTCCTGCTGCATGAGGCATTCATTTGCGAAGGCATCTCTTCTCTATTCTCCGAGTATTGACGCTTTCCCGTTTTCCTTAGATGTTTCTTGCACATTGCGTTATGTTAGTTGTTATCTTACAGTTTACGCAAAGGAAAAGAGTAATGACGAAAAGATTGACATGAAAGCTTTAAGCTCTAATGAATGCATAATCATGACACTCATAACGAACTGACTCTTCAAAAAACACAACACAATCCTTCTCGGATGCTTTGGCGTACAATCATTAATTTCTTTTAAGGCGCGCGCCCAATTTTGGTCTACAGACAGCTTTCCTTGAACACTGTGTCGAGGAAATTTTGCGATGAGTGATTTTTGCGACTCGCATCACAGTATCGAGGATTGCGTCATCAAGATGTGTCATCGCAGGAATTGATGATCGTAACATCGCAGATCGCAATATCGCAGATCGCAATTTCGCAGATCGCACTTAATCATCCAATCATTGTGTGCTGCTTATGCGATGTTGCGATATGTGACGTCGCATATCGGCCGTCGGTGATTCCTTAAGTTTTTCATTTTAAGAGCGCTTCACAATGTAAGCAATGCAATGAATTTCACGTCGCTTCTTCGCAGCTTATTATGTGCATAAGAAAACATTTCACTCTCTTCTCGCGATGCGATACAGCTTTATGGAGTTAAAATAAAAAAATTTATGATAAAATGCTTTCTTTGGATTTTTTTCTACTAAGGGTCCCCATTTGCTTGGTGTTATTGCTAATACCAGACAAAGAGGGGGGTTGTTGGTGACCACAACAATGGAGATTCAGTGTGAAGAACCAGTTATCTCTGTTTTTTATTTGAATTTTAACTTCCGAAGCAGAAAAATTTCCATATGTCTAAATTTTGTTATTGGTAATTCAAATATTTAGTTCCACTCATAAAATCATATATTGTATAAAAACCAAACTTTAAAGTTCAGGTTATATAAAATAGAGTAGTTTAATGTACTTTTGCCAAAGTCTAGTATAAATTTTAGAAATCTGAAATTATAGCGGTCAAACTTTAGAGAATATTTATTTTATTATTGATACCTTTCATTGTGCTGATATAAAACAATTTCTTACCAAAGCTTGTTTTCATCAAATTTTTGAAGTTGAAACTAGTATCATGTCTAGGCTAAAGTTAACTCTACCTGTCAATAATAAAAATCAGATTTTTCGAAAATTTTTGCTACTTGTACAAGCGAAAAGCTCAAAATCTAATGGAGAATTGGTGCCTTTTTCATGAACCCTTTTAGTGACCATCTACAACTGGTTTTATTTATAAGAAAGAGAAAAACAAATAAAAACTAAAACTATCCTACAAAAATAGAAGAGTGATCTTCTATGGAAAATACATTTTAAGAATCTGTCCATTCACAGGCAAAGAATCTCTTCTACCTGCTAAATCCTGCAACACAAACGTCGATGGGCCTATGACTTCTACAATCTGAAAAGGACCAAGCCACAGTTTCTGAAATTTCATATGTTTGCCCTTTTCTTCATGAGCCTTATTCCATTTCAAAACTAAATCTCCCATCTGAAAATTTTTCCTGGTCATTATGGTTGAGTCAAAAGAGGATTTTATCAGTGCTTGGCGATGGGCATGGGTTTTCTTAGCTTGTTCTCGTCAATCTTCTAATCTAATTATTTCCATTCGTCTTAGTTGTATGGAGGAGGTAGATACCTCATCGATATGTTGTACTAAAGACAAAGAGGGGATGACTAAGTGAGTTGGTAGAACCACTTCTTTCCCATAAACTAAATTAAAGGGAGAAGTGCCGATTGAAGCTTTCTTCGTTATTCTATCTACCCATAAAGCATTTACCAATGCTTTGTGCCAATTCTTTTGGTTTTGGTCGATTGTTCTTTTAATAATCCTGATCAGGTTTTTGTTTGTTGATTCAGCTAATCCATTACTTTGCGGATAGTAGTTGGCTGAATATTTCAGTTTGAACCCTCTTTTAAGTGCAAATTCAGTCATTGTATTTCCAGAAAAGTATGAAGCATTATCAAACATTAAGGCCGTTGGCAATCCAAACCTAGTGATTATAAATTGATCTATGAATTCAATAATGTTTTCAGAATTAGCTTTCTTGAGAGGAACTGCTTCTACCCATTTAGTAAAATAATCTGTTTCCGTGAGGATGTACCTATGTTGCTTAGAAGAGTGATGAACAATCTCACCTATTATGTCCAAGCCCCACTGGCTGAATGGTTGCTCGATGTTTACCGGGTGTAGTGGCATGGATGGTTTCTTTTGTTTCCCTACAGTAGTCTGGCAGACTTGGCATTTCCTCACGTAACTGTGTGAGTCTTTGAACAGCTTGGGCCAATAATATCCTGCATGTAAGATTTTATGTGCAGTAGCATCTCCAGCATAGTGTCCGCCTGCTGGTCCATCGTGGAGTTCCTGCAAAACCTTTTCGGCTTCAGTTTTCTCAAGACACCTAAGAAGCACAGAATCGTAATTCCTTTTAAATAGAACATCATTTATGAGCCGGTATTGTTTAGCTTTCAACCTCAGAGCTCTTTTCTTGGTATGATCCAGGTGTGATGGAGCATATCCGTTCTTAAGATAATAAATGGTGTCAGCATATAATGATTCTGCATTGTTTAGGCTTACCTCATACGTATGTGCCTCTTCAGATGAATTCTCAGGAATTTGCGATGCTCCAGCCAACATTTTGCAGAAGCCTTGACCTCTTACAATGTTTGCTGGTTTGATCTCAAGATCATATTCTTGTAAAGCGGTGATACAATTTGCTCTTTTCTCGCCCACATCCTTCTGTATTAGAAGGTTTCTTACCGCTGGAAACAGTACTATGACCTTAGTATGGGCTTCAAGTAAGAAGGTTCTGAAACATTTGATCGCTTTGAAAACAACATATGCCTATTTCTCCACGTGTGAATATTTGAGTTCAACACCTTGTAAATTTGAGCTAAAAAATGTGATTGGAGCTTCCGCTTTCTCTTGATTTGCTTGAGTTAGAATCGCGACATAAGATTTCTCTGAGGCAAACGTGTATAAGATAAAATATTCTGAAAAATTTGGGGTCGCTAAAGATGGAGCGTTAATGATGGCTTGTTTGATCAAGTTGAATGCTTCATGCTCATCTTGACCCCATTTAAAATTTGAATTCTTTTTAATAATATTTTGCAAAGGAGAAAAAATACGTGAGAAATCTGGGACAAACCTCTTCACAAAATTGATTTGACCAAGGAAAGATTGCATGGCTTTTTTGTTATGAGGCATGGATATTTCAGAAATTTCTTTGATTCTGTCAGGTTCAATGTGAATACCAGATTTTGACACTATGAATCCTAGAAGTTTTCCTTCACTTAATGCGAAAAAAGATTTCTTTGGGTTAAGTGAAATCCCATACCTCAAACATCGTTGAAAGATTTGTTTCAAGTCTTTGAGATGGTCGCTTCGCTTCTTGGAGTACACTGTTATATCATCCAGGTAAATCACTACAGATTTATTGAATAAACCTTTGAATGTGATGTTCATGGCTCTCTGAAATGTAGCGCCGACATTGATCAAACCTAATGGCATCTTCCCATATGCATATGTGCCCCATTTAGTTCGGAATGTGGTTTTTAACTGATCATCGGGATGTACCAGCACTTGATTGTATCCTAAAAATCCATCCAAAAAAGACATTAATTCTGAGCCTGCTACTGCCTGTAATATCTGCTCCATAGGTGGGAGGGGAAAATTGTATTTTTGACAGGCTTTGTCGAGATTTCGGAAATCGATACAAATTATAATATCTCCGTTTTTCTTTCTAACGGGTACCATATTGGAGACCCATTTGGAATGTCTGACGGGGAAGATTATTATGGCTCTCAATAACTTATTTAGCTCAGTTTTTATCTGATTTTCTAAATTGGGGTGGATTTTTCTAAGTTTCTGTTGGACAGGTTTTTCATTGTCAATCATAGGGATAGTGTGTTGAATGATAGAAGTGTCGTATGTCTTCAGCTCATCGTAATTCCAGGCAAAAAAAAATTTGTATTGTCTCAAAAGACGGATATATGCTAATTTTTCTTCAGGGGCTAGGCCGTGGCCTAGATTAACGTTTTGTGGTTTCTCATCGGTTCCTAGGTTTACTAATTCGTAGTTCAGAGTCCAACTGTAGAGCTTAGAATTGGTAGACCTTTTAAACAGACTTTTAAAATCATATAAGTCTTCTAACTTAACCACCGATTTAGGTATAGCATTATCACTGCTATTTTGTTGTATTTGGTGATCATGATGGTCTTCGTCAATTATTTGATTTGAGTAGGATCCTTCAGAAGTGAGGAAATTTACAATGTTTGGATCGTCATTGAATACTCTCCAGTTTGTAACGTTGTTAGGGATGGACGGTCTAAAGATTGATTCTATGGAGAATCTATCTGGACTAAAATCTTCGGAGGGAATAATTCTAGAGGCCACGTTAGCTAACAGGTCTGCGCTCGCATTTTGGAGTCTTGGGATTGACGAAATATTGAATGTTATGAAATGTGTAGTCAGATCTTGTACTAAATATTGATAGTGCTTCAAATGACCTGATAGGCAATGTATGGTGTTACGTACCTATTTGATGACAATCTCAGAGTCTTCGAAGACTTGAAGGTGCTTAACGTTCAGCCCGATTGCTTTGTATAGGCCTTGCACCAAGGCCTCGTATTCCGCTGTATTGTTTGTGCAATCGAATTCAAGTCTGCACGTAAGCATGGTCGTATTCCCGTCTGGGCTAATTAGAACACATCCTGCTCTTGCTCCCTCGTTAGATTTAGAGCCATCAAAATATAATTTCCAAAACAAAGATGTATTTACAGGGTTATCTAAAAAATTAACACACTTTGAATTATCAGTTTGGGAAAAATTTTCGACTTGGGACAAAACTGAATTTTCTAAGTAAGGTGAGGTTTGAGCATTGAAATTTCCGAGGAAAGAATCTACCGAGTAATTTCCTATGATACTGCTGTTGTATGCTATTGCTTCATTTTCTCCCTCCAATTCCGTCACTATGTACTTCTGGTGTAACTCTCGTTCAACCTTTATTTGATTCAGTTTACCATTGTAGGGTAACCACATGTGCGACCAGTCGGTTGAGAAGTATCCATGGAGTTTTTCAGACCAATCCCTGCTAAGAATAAAGCCATAGAATTCTGGGATATCATCTACTAGAATGTCAATAACCTGACATACCTTCGGGTTAGACGACAATCTTATGGTCACTTGATTAAGTTCACCAATCACTTCGACTTGAGATCGATCAAGCTGAACTATTCGCACTGTGGATTTTTGTGGTTGAACATTCAACTTGGCACATATTGATCTGGGTAAAATATTCGTTGAAGCACCAAAATCTACCAAACAATTGTGCACGTTTTTGTTGAAAATTGCATAAGTGAGAAGAAAAGGGGGAGTGTGAGACCTTGATCTTCCTCCAATCAAGGCGATGTCATTTGGGTCAACCTTATTGATCGTGTTGGTTGGAGGTCTTCCCATGTTGTGGGAAGCTACAGCTGTAGGCAAAGATGTAGTAGGCACGGCATGTAATTCTTTCATCATTATCTTCTGTTGATGTTTCAATTTGCTCAACTCATAAAGAGTGATATTAGCCCTAGTCTTTTTCATGTCATCAATAATGTTGTACTCCATTTCATCCGACACAATCAGTGTTCTTGATGGAGGTGTTTGATCTGATTGGACTGGGCTAGATTAAGTCGCTTTAGCAGTTGTTTTCTTTGTTGCGACTTTATCTTTTGTTGCAGGGCTTGCGCCCTTCTGCTTTGGGTTAGTTTGGGGAGGATCAAGTTGATTTTTGCTTCTTGTGCTAACCGGAAATGCTTCTTGATCTTCTTCTTGCAGGAGGATGAAATCCCACATTCCTTGTAGTTCCACAACTTCTTCGTCATCAGTCTGCCCTTCAGTGGTATTCTCTTCTTCTTCTTCTTCTTCGGATTCGACGTTTGAGATAGCGTTAGGTGGTTTCATCTCCATTGAAGGATTTCTTTTAAAATCTCTGTAGGGCTTTTGCGAAGAAGTTTCTGCTACTTGTTTTTTTATGTCAATCATCTCATTGGACATGGTTTATAACACTTTTTCTAATCCTTCCAAATCGAAAGGATATCTTGATTGTTTCTTCTTGGGGTCTTCCTTGTAGGAGATTTTCTTGGATTTGCGTTCCTTTATCGCAGATCTTTTTTCCAGGGCTACTACGCGTTTCTCTACTGCTATCGCCTCTGTCAAGTTTTCAACTAAGGTTGTCTTATTTACCCTATCCATGAAGATTTCCAAGTTCGATGGTAAGGCCGTAATATACCATTCACATCTCACTTCTTCGATGGGCTAGGAAGCAGCGGGGATTTTGTTGAGGATTTTATTGAACCGTAAATTGAAATCTTTGATGGGTTCTCTAGCCTCGGCTTTAAGATTGGATAGTTCATTGATTAACGTCGCCGTTGATCTGTAATCACCAAACTTGGTAAGGAATTGACTTTGAAAAATGTCCCAACTTGTGATGGACCCGGAAGGTAATGAAAAGTACCATGACCCGGTTGTTCCTTGCATTGTGTAAGGGAAAAGCCGGATGATAGCATACTCGTTGGTAACTCCGTTGAGATTAACAGAAAGCATGAAATTATTAATATGCTCTTCAGCTAGGATTCCTACTTCTGGATTGAATTTGGGTAGCCATTTCTCAGGATGGGCCGGTATTGGGCTCAGGGGTGGAGGCATTAAAACTGCCCGAGGATTGTTCTATGGAGACTGGGCCATCATTGAGCTGCTAGTAAATGAAAGTGCAGAGGATGATCCCTGATGCTGGGAAGATGAAGATATTATGATCTTTGATGATTGAAGAGGAAGGGTTGTGGAAGATGGATGAGTGGCTTGGAATGAAGATGTGGGTGGCTGACTTCGCGGTGAGGGAGTTGAAATGGACGACGTAGATGAAAGAGTCTCACTGTCAGACTTTGGTGGTGTTTTCCTTGCTCTTTTCCTGGTGGGGAGAGGGAATTCAGTTGGCTGGATGCCAAATTTTCACTCTTTAATCTGGTCAGGGGATGATCAGGACTGTACTACGAAGTCACGCTCCTTTGAGATTTATCAGACTTCTGGGTGAAAATAGAAAATCCCTGGAGTTTGTGAATCAGAGTTTGAACTTCAGGGGGTTCAATAATAAATTGGTCTGAAATATTAGGGTATGTAGCAGCGGTTGATAATCGAGCGACTTTTGACTCTGGATTTAAACGTACTGGGGAAGTCGGGGGAGTTGATGAGGGTGATTTACTCTCAGAATGGTATTTAGATTTTGATTTAGGTGCCATTCATAGTTCGGGCCCTCCCTCTAGCACCAAATATGTTGAAGCCCCGAAAATCGGGGCGACAACAAGGGGGATACCCACCCGGTCTGGACCTTGGTTGGCAGCTCCTTATCTGTTTGGTATAGCGGGTCCAACTGGGGATAATGGGACTAGTTTCCCAATCTAAGGGGTGTGTGTGTGTGTAGAGTTGGATGATGTTGATCTAGGAGTATTTTAATCTAATTTAATTCAAACTTCTAAACTAACTCTATGCTATTGTAATCTAATAAAAAACAACACATCTAATCTACGCTAACCCGGGTGTATTTCTTCTATTATGTGATCTAAAGAGATTTCGAACAATAACTGGTAATAAAGATCATTCAGCTATCATAAGAATAGAAATCAATTAAGATAAACCATTCTGCATAAAAAGTTAAGCAAAACAATTGTGAACAGCATATCGCATAATAAGTTATTCATATATCAAGCACAAATAAATGACTCCACCGTACAAAAGTGCCAAATGGTAACCCACACATTCATACATTAACATATAAACAACTGAAAACTGCATATCACTTTAAGAATATAAGCAGAAACTGGTCAAGAGATAAAAGTACCATTTATGACTAGTTCCACTCATAAGCTTCAAGCAATAACTATTTATCTCTACTTGTTCTAACATCTACTAAGAGTACAAAAGTGCAACATCAGTAGCAGACATTAAATGCAAACATTGATAAATCTCGATCCATCCATTCATCAAAAACCCCCTCCGAGGGTGCAAAAGTGCATGTTCTGGGGACAAGTTTTTTTTGACAAATTTCCAGACCGTTCTCCAAATGCCTGAGAAGGGTTTAAATACTGCTAACTAATTAATCTTAATTACATAAATTTAGGACATGGTTTCAAATGACCGCCCTTCTACTAAAGCAAATTTATTTCTAAAAATTGAATCTAATTTCTAACCGTTTCTGTATTTGCTCCTCAGTGCTATAAGCAATGCAACATTCACCTGGGAAGAGTCGGTTGGTTGTCTTCTCCTTTCGTTTGAGCTACGAAAATAGAAATAACAAGAGCTGGCACCGCTTTCTGACAAACTAGAAGATATTTTCCTCTGGCTTGGTGTATTCACTGTGTGTATACTTGGTAATAACCCAAATTTCTCTCAAACTGATTGTGCTGTTGCTATTTCGGTTTCTGGCCTTGCGAATGACTGAATAAGTTAGGGACTTTGCTCTCTGAACAATTTTTTGTATTGAAAACTGCTTCCGTTCTTTGTTCCAGGCTTTTCTGGTGCGTTTTCCCTCTTTAGCGTTTTTCTTTTTGCTTTACCCAGTCTAAGCTTCAGGATCTTTTGTAAACATGTTGCTTTTGTGCGCCTTTGACTCTGAGTCTTGGGTAGTCTATTGCCATCAGTATCTGTTGAGTGATACTCTGGAATCCGCGGTCCTGCTACATGAGGCATTCGTTTTCGAAGGCATCTCTTCTCTATTCTCCGAGTATTGACGCTTTCCACTTTTCCTTAGATGTTTCCTGCACATTGCTTTATGTTAGTTGCTGTCTTACAATTTACGCAAAGGAAAAGAGTAATGATGAAAAGATTGACATGAAAGCTTTAAGCTCTAATGAATGCATAATCATGACACTCATAATGAACTGACTCTTCGAAAAACACAACACAATCCTTCTCGGATTCTTTGGTGTACAATCATTAATTTCTTTTAAGGTGCGCGCCCAATTTTGGTCTACAGACAGCTTTCCTTGAACACTGTGTCGAGGAAATTTTGCGATGAGTGATTTATGCGACTCGCATCACAGTATCGAGGATTGCGTCATCAAGATGTGTCATCGCAGCAATTGATGATCACAACATCGCAGATCGCAATATCGCAGGTCACAATATCGCAGATCGCACATAATAATCCAATCATTGTGTTCTGCTTATGCGATGTTGCGATATGCGACGTCGCATATCGGCCGTCGGTGATTCCTTAAGTTTTTCATTTTAAGAGCACTTCACAATATAAGCGATGCGATGAATTTCGCGTCGCTTCTTCGCAGCTTATTATGCCCATAAGAAAATGTCTCACTCTCTTCTCGCGATGCGATACAGCTTTATGGAGTTAAAATACAAAAAAATTGATAAAATGTTTCTTTTGGATTTTTTTTTACTAAGGGTCCCCATTTGCTTGGTGTTATTGCTAATACCAGACAAAGAGGGGGGTTGTTGGTGACCACAACAGATAGTAATAAGGAAAATAACTCAGGCATTAGTAGAAAGCTCCTATTATTACCCACAATTGTCTGTTTACTTTCCATGTTGGCATCAAAATCTGAGGAAATCGCACTTTAGTGTATCCTTAGATCTCTAAATGTTGATGTAGGAAACCTCCCCAAGCTAGGTTCACAACTCTAATGAGTAGTTGAGCTCCATTATGGAGCAAGGCTTACAAAGTTATTCCCGTAATCAAATAATCTTAAATAAGAATTTCTTGGAGATCGAACAAGTCGAATCTCATGACATTTCAATTAACGAGAATAATTATAAGCTGCCACTTGGAATTACACTTCCATGGGATGGATGGCGAAGGAGGATAGATGTGTGTCAGTTTTATCACCCACACATTACATATCATGCATGATGAAGATCACACTTGGAGAATCAATGATGAGGGACGACGTGATTTAAATTTTCAACATCCTTCAAACACTGCCAAGGATTGTTGGAGTTATTCAAGGATCAATTCTTGAATGGCTCCATGTGAAATCTCTATTCAAAGTTAATTCCTAGAAGCTTCACTTGCCGAATTAATGCTTAACTCAGGGGAGAAGCGTTTCTAGCAAGAGAGGGAGTTGATAAATAGGGAGAGACATAAAGCATTTGAGCTCACTGGGTTGCTTTGTTATTTGAATTCTTTACTAAGGAACTAGTCATTAGTAGTGATGGAGAGCCAAGAAGTTTCTGGGGAATTACCTTTCTGGAAGAGATCAGTAGAAAATCTCTTCAAAATTTCATAGACATGTATGAGTTGTTGGGTAGGAGATTGGACTTCATTAACAAGAAGTGAGATGATAGTGGACCACAAACTCAAATTGGTGCAAGATCGCAAGTGAAGCTTCAACATCGGAATGGAAATCCTTCTTCTCAAGACCAAGAATCAAGAAAGGCAGGGTCTCCCAGACCTAGCAACGATGATGCAGGTTGTACTCACTCCAAAACCAGTGGAAGGCATTGGAATAGATCGTAGTAAGTAGGGGACATCCAAGGACAAGCTAGACCCTCACCCCTTTGGTGAAAATTTGATAATTATGTTGCATGAATTGTAAGTATGACTTATTTTTAGGGCATTTTGTAGAATACATGGACATTATCAATATAAAATTGTATTTTAGAGCCCGTGATACCAAAAAACTAAGTTATGGTTGTATTGAAATTTCAAAACTAATAATGTTATAGAAGAACGTATATGATATAGGTTATGAAAATCGATGTTTTTAATATAATATAATAGTGATTTTGTTTATAAAATAACATTTCAAATAATTAAAATTTTTTTTGTAAGTGTGATAGGAATTTCTGATTTTTGATTTTACATGTCCATTATTCATCTTGCTATGGAGAAGGGTAGCACAAGATTCAAACTCAAAATCTTCAGTTTGAAAAAACTTCATTCCACGACTATCAACACCTTACAAACAAAGAAACTATTACAAACAATTAAATATTTTAAATTATATACACAATTCAATTTAATGTATTACTTATATCATTAAATGTTTTGAATTTTATAAATAATCCTATAGATTTGAAAAATTGACTATATTTTTTCACATTTCCTTAGATAATTGTCTATACTAAGGATTTTCTCCTCTATGATATCTATAGAATTTTAAATTTATAATATACATTCATAACTTAGATAATGGTCTTACTCTCACGTACTTTCTCCTCTATGATATTTATATAATTTTAACTTTAGAGTATACATTTACCATTTAAGATTTTTTTCTATATATTTATGTTTGGTATGTTTGGTTTTATTGATATCATGTTTTAATTGTTTGAAAATGGTGATTCTTATTTTTATTTATCGAATAAAAATTATATTTGTTAAATGAATTAATATCTATTAACATAATTTTTTAAATAATAATTTTTTGGGATTGATATTAATTTATTGTCCTTTATATTAATTAATAATTAATTCTTATTCATAAATATAAAAGAAAATGTGAAAATACATTATTTATTTTTTTATGTGAAAAGTAAAAAAAACTTTACTTAAGTAGCCATATTGGTAATTCAAATATTTAGTTCCACTCATAAAATCATATATTGTATAAAAACCAAACTTTAAAGTTCAGGTTATATAAAATAGAGTAGTTTAATGTACTTTTGCCAAAGTCTAGTATAAATTTTAGAAATCTGAAATTATAGCGGTCAAACTTTAGAGAATATTTATTTTATTATTGATACCTTTCATTGTGCTGATATAAAACAATTTCTTACCAAAGCTTGTTTTCATCAAATTTTTGAAGTTGAAACTAGTATCATGTCTAGGCTAAAGTTAACTCTACCTGTCAATAATAAAAATCAGATTTTTCGAAAATTTTTGCTACTTGTACAAGCGAAAAGCTCAAAATCTAATGGAGAATTGGTGCCTTTTTCATGAACCCTTTTAGTGACCATCTACAACTGGTTTTATTTATAAGAAAGAGAAAAACAAATAAAAACTAAAACTATCCTACAAAAATAGAAGAGTGATCTTCTATGGAAAATACATTTTAAGAATCTGTCCATTCACAGGCAAAGAATCTCTTCTACCTGCTAAATCCTGCAACACAAACGTCGATGGGCCTATGACTTCTACAATCTGAAAAGGACCAAGCCACAGTTTCTGAAATTTCATATGTTTGCCCTTTTCTTCATGAGCCTTATTCCATTTCAAAACTAAATCTCCCATCTGAAAATTTTTCCTGGTCATTATGGTTGAGTCAAAAGAGGATTTTATCAGTGCTTGGCGATGGGCATGGGTTTTCTTAGCTTGTTCTCGTCAATCTTCTAATCTAATTATTTCCATTCGTCTTAGTTGTATGGAGGAGGTAGATACCTCATCGATATGTTGTACTAAAGACAAAGAGGGGATGACTAAGTGAGTTGGTAGAACCACTTCTTTCCCATAAACTAAATTAAAGGGAGAAGTGCCGATTGAAGCTTTCTTCGTTATTCTATCTACCCATAAAGCATTTACCAATGCTTTGTGCCAATTCTTTTGGTTTTGGTCGATTGTTCTTTTAATAATCCTGATCAGGTTTTTGTTTGTTGATTCAGCTAATCCATTACTTTGCGGATAGTAGTTGGCTGAATATTTCAGTTTGAACCCTCTTTTAAGTGCAAATTCAGTCATTGTATTTCCAGAAAAGTATGAAGCATTATCAAACATTAAGGCCGTTGGCAATCCAAACCTAGTGATTATAAATTGATCTATGAATTCAATAATGTTTTCAGAATTAGCTTTCTTGAGAGGAACTGCTTCTACCCATTTAGTAAAATAATCTGTTTCCGTGAGGATGTACCTATGTTGCTTAGAAGAGTGATGAACAATCTCACCTATTATGTCCAAGCCCCACTGGCTGAATGGTTGCTCGATGTTTACCGGGTGTAGTGGCATGGATGGTTTCTTTTGTTTCCCTACAGTAGTCTGGCAGACTTGGCATTTCCTCACGTAACTGTGTGAGTCTTTGAACAGCTTGGGCCAATAATATCCTGCATGTAAGATTTTATGTGCAGTAGCATCTCCAGCATAGTGTCCGCCTGCTGGTCCATCGTGGAGTTCCTGCAAAACCTTTTCGGCTTCAGTTTTCTCAAGACACCTAAGAAGCACAGAATCGTAATTCCTTTTAAACAGAACATCATTTATGAGCTGGTATTGTTTAGCTTTCAACCTCAGAGCTCTTTTCTTGGTATGATCCAGGTGTGATGGAGCATATCCGTTCTTAAGATAATAAATGGTGTCAGCATATAATGATTCTGCATTGTTTAGGCTTACCTCATACGTATGTGCCTCTTCAGATGAATTCTCAGGAATTTGCGATGCTCCAGCCAACATTTTGCAGAAGCCTTGACCTCTTACAATGTTTGCTGGTTTGATCTCAAGATCATATTCTTGTAAAGCGGTGATACAATTTGCTCTTTTCTCGCCCACATCCTTCTGTATTAGAAGGTTTCTTACCGCTGGAAACGGTACTATGACCTTAGTATGGGCTTCAAGTAAGAAGGTTCTGAAACATTTGATCGCTTTGAAAACAACATATGCCTATTTCTCCACGTGTGAATATTTGAGTTCAACACCTTGTAAATTTGAGCTAAAAAATGTGATTGGAGCTTCCGCTTTCTCTTGATTTGCTTGAGTTAGAATCGCGACATAAGATTTCTCTGAGGCAAACGTGTATAAGATAAAATATTCTGAAAAATTTGGGGTCGCTAAAGATGGAGCGTTAATGATGGCTTGTTTG
This sequence comes from Pinus tabuliformis, assembly GCA_031772625.1. Taxonomy (NCBI): domain Eukaryota; kingdom Viridiplantae; phylum Streptophyta; class Pinopsida; order Pinales; family Pinaceae; genus Pinus; species Pinus tabuliformis. The sequence continues at coordinate 865,471,136 of CM062807.1, read as the reverse complement.
ATCAAGTTGAATGCTTCATGCTCATCTTGACCCCATTTAAAATTTGAATTCTTTTTAATAATATTTTGCAAAGGAGAAAAAATACGTGAGAAATCTGGGACAAACCTCTTCACAAAATTGATTTGACCAAGGAAAGATTGCATGGCTTTTTTGTTATGAGGCATGGATATTTCAGAAATTTCTTTGATTCTGTCAGGTTCAATGTGAATACCAGATTTTGACACTATGAATCCTAGAAGTTTTCCTTCACTTAATGCGAAAAAAGATTTCTTTGGGTTAAGTGAAATCCCATACCTCAAACATCGTTGAAAGATTTGTTTCAAGTCTTTGAGATGGTCGCTTCGCTTCTTGGAGTACACTGTTATATCATCCAGGTAAATCACTACAGATTTATTGAATAAACCTTTGAATGTGATGTTCATGGCTCTCTGAAATGTAGCGCCGACATTGATCAAACCTAATGGCATCTTCCCATATGCATATGTGCCCCATTTAGTTCGGAATGTGGTTTTTAACTGATCATCGGGATGTACCAGCACTTGATTGTATCCTAAAAATCCATCCAAAAAAGACATTAATTCTGAGCCTGCTACTGCCTGTAATATCTGCTCCATAGGTGGGAGGGGAAAATTGTATTTTTGACAGGCTTTGTCGAGATTTCGGAAATCGATACAAATTATAATATCTCCGTTTTTCTTTCTAACGGGTACCATATTGGAGACCCATTTGGAATGTCTGACGGGGAAGATTATTATGGCTCTCAATAACTTATTTAGCTCAGTTTTTATCTGATTTTCTAAATTGGGGTGGATTTTTCTAAGTTTCTGTTGGACAGGTTTTTCATTGTCAATCATAGGGATAGTGTGTTGAATGATAGAAGTGTCGTATGTCTTCAGCTCATCGTAATTCCAGGCAAAAAAAAATTTGTATTGTCTCAAAAGACGGATATATGCTAATTTTTCTTCAGGGGCTAGGCCGTGGCCTAGATTAACGTTTTGTGGTTTCTCATCGGTTCCTAGGTTTACTAATTCGTAGTTCAGAGTCCAACTGTAGAGCTTAGAATTGGTAGACCTTTTAAACAGACTTTTAAAATCATATAAGTCTTCTAACTTAACCACCGATTTAGGTATAGCATTATCACTGCTATTTTGTTGTATTTGGTGATCATGATGGTCTTCGTCAATTATTTGATTTGAGTAGGATCCTTCAGAAGTGAGGAAATTTACAATGTTTGGATCGTCATTGAATACTCTCCAGTTTGTAATGTTGTTAGGGATGGACGGTCTAAAGATTGATTCTATGGAGAATCTATCTGGACTAAAATCTTCGGAGGGAATAATTCTAGAGGCCACGTTAGCTAACAGGTCTGCGCTCGCATTTTGGAGTCTTGGGATTGACGAAATATTGAATGTTATGAAATGTGTAGTCAGATCTTGTACTAAATATTGATAGTGCTTCAAATGACCTGATAGGCAATGTATGGTGTTACGTACCTATTTGATGACAATCTCAGAGTCTTCGAAGACTTGAAGGTGCTTAACGTTCAGCCCGATTGCTTTGTATAGGCCTTGCACCAAGGCCTCGTATTCCGCTGTATTGTTTGTGCAATCGAATTCAAGTCTGCACGTAAGCATGGTCGTATTCCCGTCTGGGCTAATTAGAACACATCCTGCTCTTGCTCCCTCGTTAGATTTAGAGCCATCAAAATATAATTTCCAAAACAAAGATGTATTTACAGGGTTATCTAAAAAATTAACACACTTTGAATTATCAGTTTGGGAAAAATTTTCGACTTGGGACAAAACTGAATTTTCTAAGTAAGGTGAGGTTTGAGCATTGAAATTTCTGAGGAAAGAATCTACCGAGTAATTTCCTATGATACTGCTGTTGTATGCTATTGCTTCATTTTCTCCCTCCAATTCCGTCACTATGTACTTCTGGTGTAACTCTCGTTCAACCTTTATTTGATTCAGTTTACCATTGTAGGGTAACCACATGTGCGACCATTCGGTTGAGAAGTATCCATGGAGTTTTTCAGACCAATCCCTGCTAAGAATAAAGCCATAGAATTCTGGGATATCATCTACTAGAATGTCAATAACCTGACATACCTTCGGGTTAGACGACAATCTTATGGTCACTTGATTAAGTTCACCAATCACTTCGACTTGAGATCGATCAAGCTGAACTATTCGCACTGTGGATTTTTGTGGTTGAACATTCAACTTGGCACATATTGATCTAGGTAAAATATTCGTTGAAGCACCAAAATCTACCAAACAATTGTGCACGTTTTTGTTGAAAATTGCATAAGTGAGAAGAAAAGGGGGAGTGTGAGACCTTGATCTTCCTCCAATCAAGGCGATGTCATTTGGGTCAACCTTATTGATCGTGTTGGTTGGAGGTCTTCCCATGTTGTGGGAAGCTACAGCTGTAGGCAAAGATGTAGTAGGCACGGCATGTAATTCTTTCATCATTATCTTCTGTTGATGTTTCAATTTGCTCAACTCATAAAGAGTGATATTAGCCCTAGTCTTTTTCATGTCATCAATAATGTTGTACTCCATTTCATCCGACACAATCAGTGTTCTTGATGGAGGTGTTTGATCTGATTGGACTGGGCTAGATTAAGTCGCTTTAGCAGTTGTTTTCTTTGTTGCGACTTTATCTTTTGTTGCAGGGCTTGCGCCCTTCTGCTTTGGGTTAGTTTGGGGAGGATCAAGTTGATTTTTGCTTCGTGTGCTAACCGGAAATGCTTCTTGATCTTCTTCTTGCAGGAGGATGAAATCCCACATTCCTTGTAGTTCCACAACTTCTTCGTCATCAGTCTGCCCTTCAGTGATATTCTCTTCTTCTTCTTCTTCTTCGGATTCGACGTTTGAGATAGCGTTAGGTGGTTTCATCTCCATTGAAGGATTTCTTTTAAAATCTCTGTAGGGCTTTTGCGAAGAAGTTTCTGCTACTTGTTTTTTTATGTCAATCATCTCATTGGACATGGTTTATAACACTTTTTCTAATCCTTCCAAATCGAAAGGATATCTTGATTGTTTCTTCTTGGGGTCTTCCTTGTAGGAGATTTTCTTGGATTTGCGTTCCTCTATCGCAGATCGTTTTTCCAGGGCTACTACGCGTTTCTCTACTGCTATCGCCTCTGTCAAGTTTTCAACTAAGGTTGTCTTATTTACCCTATCCATGAAGATTTCCAAGTTCGATGGTAAGGCCGTAATATACCATTCACATCTCACTTCTTCGATGGGCTAGGAAGCAGCGGGGATTTTGTTGAGGATTTTATTGAACCGTAAATTGAAATCTTTGATGGGTTCTCTAGCCTCGGCTTTAAGATTGGATAGTTCATTGATTAACGTCGCCGTTGATCTGTAATCACCAAACTTGGTAAGGAATTGACTTTGAAAAATGTCCCAACTTGTGATGGACCCGGAAGGTAATGAAAAGTACCATGACCCGGTTGTTCCTTGCATTGTGTAAGGGAAAAGCCGGATGATAGCATACTCGTTGGTAACTCCGTTGAGATTAACAGAAAGCATGAAATTATTAATATGCTCTTCAGCTAGGATTCCTACTTCTGGATTGAATTTGGGTAGCCATTTCTCAGGATGGGCCGGTATTGGGCTCAGGGGTGGAGGCATTAAAACTGCCCGAGGATTGTTCTATGGAGACTGGGCCATCATTGAGCTGCTAGTAAATGAAAGTGCAGAGGATGATCCCTGATGCTGGGAAGATGAAGATATTATGATCTTTGATGATTGAAGAGGAAGGGTTGTGGAAGATGGATGAGTGGCTTGGAATGAAGATGTGGGTGGCTGACTTCGCGGTGAGGGAGTTGAAATGGACGACGTAGATGAAAGAGTCTCACTGTCAGACTCTGGTGGTGTTTTCCTTGCTCTTTTCCTGGTGGGGAGAGGGAATTCAGTTGGCTGGATGCCAAATTTTCACTCTTTAATCTGGTCAGGGGATGATCAGGACTGTACTACGAAGTCACGCTCCTTTGAGATTTATCAGACTTCTGGGTGAAAATAGAAAATCCCTGGAGTTTGTGAATCAGAGTTTGAACTTCAGGGGGTTCAATAATAAATTGGTCTGAAATATTAGGGTATGTAGCAGCGGTTGATAATCGAGCGACTTTTGACTCTGGATTTAAACGTACTGGGGAAGTCGAGGGAGTTGATGAGGGTGATTTACTCTCAGAATGGTATTTAGATTTTGATTTAGGTGCCATTCATAGTTCGGGCCCTCCCTCTAGCACCAAATATGTTGAAGCCCCGAAAATCGGGGCGACAACAAGGGGGATACCCACCCGGTCTGGACCTTGGTTGGCAGCTCCTTATCTGTTTGGTATAGCGGGTCCAACTGGGGATAATGGGACTAGTTTCCCAATCTAAGGGGTGTGTGTGTGTGTAGAGTTGGATGATGTTGATCTAGGAGTATTTTAATCTAATTTAATTCAAACTTCTAAACTAACTCTATGCTTTTGTAATCTAATAAAAAACAACACATCTAATCTACGCTAACCCGGGGTGTATTTCTTCTATTATGTGATCTAAAGAGATTTCGAACAATAACTGATAATAAAGATCATTCAGCTATCATAAGAATAGAAATCAATTAAGATAAACCATTCTGCATAAAAAGTTAAGCAAAACGATTGTGAACAGCATATCGCATAATAAGTTATTCATATATCAAGCACAAATAAATGACTCCACCGTACAAAAGCGCCAAATGGTAACCCACACATTCATACATTAACATATAAACAACTGAAAACTGCATATCACTTTAAGAATATAAGCAGAAACTGGTCAAGAGATAAAAGTACCATTTATGACTAGTTCCACTCATAAGCTTCAAGCAATAACTATTTATCTCTACTTGTTCTAACATCTACTAAGAGTACAAAAGTGCAACATCAGTAGCAGACATTAAATGCAAACATTGATAAATCTCGATCCATCCATTCATCAAAAACCCCCTCCGAGGGTGCAAAAGTGCATGTTCTGGGGACAAGTTTTTTTTGACAAATTTCCAGACCGTTCTCCAAATGCCTGAGAAGGGTTTAAATACTGCTAACTAATTAATCTTAATTACATAAATTTAGGACATGGTTTCAAATGACCGCCCTTCTACTAAAGCAAATTTATTTCTAAAAATTGAATCTAATTTCTAACCGTTTCTGTATTTGCTCCTCAGTGCTATAAGCAATGCAACATTCACCTGGGAAGAGTCAGTTGGTTGTCTTCTCCTTTCGTTTGAGCTACGAAAATAGAAATAACAAGAGCTGGCACCGCTTTCTGACAAACTAGAAGATATTTTCCTCTGGCTTGGTGTATTCACTGTGTGTATACTTGGTAATAACCCAAATTTCTCTCAAACTGATTGTGCTGTTGCTATTTCGGTTTCTGGCCTTGCGAATGACTGAATAAGTTAGGGACTTTGCTCTCTGAACAATTTTTTGTATTGAAAACTGCTTCCGTTCTTTGTTCCAGGCTTTTCTGGTGCGTTTTCCCTCTTTAGCATTTTTCTTTTTGCTTTACCCAGTCTAAGCTTCAGGATCTTTTGTAAACATGTTGCTTTTGTGCGCCTTTGACTCTGAGTCTTGGGTAGTCTATTGCCATCAGTATCTGTTGAGTGATACTCTGGAATCCGCGGTCCTGCTACATGAGGCATTCGTTTTCGAAGGCATCTCTTCTCTGTTCTCCGAGTATTGACGCTTTCCACTTTTCCTTAGATGTTTCCTGCACATTGCTTTATGTTAGTTGCTGTCTTACAATTTACGCAAAGGAAAAGAGTAATGACGAAAAGATTGACATGAAAGCTTTAAGCTCTAATGAATGCATAATCATGACACTCATAATGAACTGACTCTTCGAAAAACACAACACAATCCTTCTCGGATTCTTTGGTGTACAATCATTAATTTCTTTTAAGGTGCGCGCCCAATTTTGGTCTACAGACAGCTTTCCTTGAACACTGTGTCGAGGAAATTTTGCGATGAGTGATTTATGCGACTCGCATCACAGTATCGAGGATTGCGTCATCAAGATGTGTCATCGCAGCAATTGATGATCACAACATCGCAGATCGCAATATCGCAGGTCACAATATCGCAGATCGCACATAATAATCCAATCATTGTGTTCTGCTTATGCGATGTTGCGATATGCGACGTCGCATATCGGCCGTCGGTGATTCCTTAAGTTTTTCATTTTAAGAGCACTTCACAATATAAGCGATGCGATGAATTTCGCGTCGCTTCTTCGCAGCTTATTATGCCCATAAGAAAATGTCTCACTCTCTTCTCGCGATGCGATACAGCTTTATGGAGTTAAAATACAAAAATTTTGATAAAATGTTTCTTTTGGATTTTTTTTTACTAAGGGTCCCCATTTGCTTGGTGTTATTGCTAATACCAGACAAAGAGGGGGGTTGTTGGTGACCACAACAGATAGTAATAAGGAAAATAACTCAGGCATTAGCAGAAAGCTCCTCTTATTACCCCCAATTGTCTGTTTACTTGCCATGTTGGCATCAAAATCTGAGGAAATCACACTTTAGTGTATCCTTAGATCTCTAAATGTTGATGTAGGAAACCTCCCCAAGCTAGGTTCACAACTCTAATAAGGAGTAGTTGAGCTCCATTATGGAGCAAGGCTTACGAAGTTATTCCCGTAATCAAATAATCTTAAATAAGAATTTCTTGGAGATCGAACAAGTCGAATCTCATGACATTTCAATTAACGAGAATAATTATAAGTTGCCACTTGGAATTACACTTCCATGGGATGGATGGCGAAGGAGGATAGATGTGTGTCAGTTTTATCACCCACACATTACATATCATGCATGATGAAGATCACACTTGGAGAATCAACGATGAGGGACGACGTGATTTAAATTTTCAACGTCCTTCAAACACTGCCAAGGATTGTTGGAGTTATTCAAGGATCAATTCTTGAATGGCTCCATGTGAAATCTCTATTCAGAGTTAATTCCTAGAAGCTTCACTTGCCGAATTAATGCTTACCTCAGGGGAGAAGCGTTTCTAGCAAGAGAGGGAGTTGATAAATAGGGAGAGACATAAAGCATTTGAGCTCACTGGGTTGCTTTCTTATTTGAATTCTTTACTAAGGAACTAGTCATTAGTAGTGATGGAGAGCCAAGAAGTTTCTGGGGAATTACCTTTCTGGAAGAGATCAGTAGAAAATCTCTTCAAAATTTCATAGACATGTATGAGTTGTTGGGTAGGAGATTGGACTTCATTAACAAGAAGTGAGATGATAGTGGACCACAAACTCAAATTGGTGCAAGATCGCAAGTGAAGCTTCAACATCGGAATGGAAATCCTTCTTCTCAAGACCAAGAATCAAGAAAGGCAGGGTCTCCCAGACCTAGCAACGATGATGCAGGTTGTACTCACTCCAAAACCAGTGGAAGGCATTGGAATAGATCGTAGTAAGTAGGGGACATCCAAGGACAAGCTAGACCCTCACCCCTTTGGTGAAAATTTGATAATTATGTTGCATGAATTGTAAGTATGACTTATTTTTAGGGCATTTTGTAGAATACATGGACATTATCAATATAAAATTGTATTTTAGAGCCCGTGATACCAAAAAACTAAGTTATGGTTGTATTGAAATTTCAAAACTAATAATGTTATAGAAGAACGTATATGATATAGGTTATGAAAATCGATGTTTTTAATATAATATAATAGTGATTTTGTTTATAAAATAACATTTCAAATAATTAAAATTTTTTTTGTAAGTGTGATAGGAATTTCTGATTTTTGATTTTACATGTCCATTATTCATCTTGCTATGGAGAAGGGTAGCACAAGATTCAAACTCAAAATCTTCAGTTTGAAAAAACTTCATTCCACGACTATCAACACCTTACAAACAAAGAAACTATTACAAACAATTAAATATTTTAAATTATATACACAATTCAATTTAATGTATTACTTATATCATTAAATGTTTTGAATTTTATAAATAATCCTATAGATTTGAAAAATTGACTATATTTTTTCACATTTCCTTAGATAATTGTCTATACTAAGGATTTTCTCCTCTATGATATCTATAGAATTTTAAATTTATAATATACATTCATAACTTAGATAATGGTCTTACTCTCACGTACTTTCTCCTCTATGATATTTATATAATTTTAACTTTAGAGTATACATTTACCATTTAAGATTTTTTTCTATATATTTATGTTTGGTATGTTTGGTTTTATTGATATCATGTTTTAATTGTTTGAAAATGGTGATTCTTATTTTTATTTATCGAATAAAAATTATATTTGTTAAATGAATTAATATCTATTAACATAATTTTTTAAATAATAATTTTTTGGGATTGATATTAATTTATTGTCCTTTATATTAATTAATAATTAATTCTTATTCATAAATATAAAAGAAAATGTGAAAATACATTATTTATTTTTTTATGTGAAAAGTAAAAAAAACTTTACTTAAGTAGCCATATTGGTAATTCAAATATTTAGTTCCACTCATAAAATCATATATTGTATAAAAACCAAACTTTAAAGTTCAGGTTATATAAAATAGAGTAGTTTAATGTACTTTTGCCAAAGTCTAGTATAAATTTTAGAAATCTGAAATTATAGCGGTCAAACTTTAGGATTTTGGGTGCCTAGTGAGATTTTGATGGTGATGAATCCATTTCCACCATAAAAAAACAATTCAAACACTCTTATCATTAGATTTTTTGAAAAAAAATTCCTTGTGAATTTGTGCCTCCATAGACAACACCATATAAAATATTTTTCTTCCATTTTTAACAATGGATTTTCATTTTTTATTACTTAATAGTGTTCAAAATCCAACATATAGTTTATTTTTTATAATGAATATTCAAGAATAAATTAACTATACTTTCCACTTTTTCATAACAAGTGGATTTAAGTGCGATTTTTTTTTTCTCTGGTTTATTTTCCTATTTAATTTGTCTAGAATCCAGTGACTCATTGAAATCACAAGTTTGATAGGTGAATTTTATACAATCAAAGTTCCCCAAGGTTTTGATGGTGTTGAATCCATATATCTAGTCAAAAAACCAAATTAAACAAAAAAAAATATGATTTGGCTACAATTTTTTGCATCTTTGACCAGAAATCTGCGAGAAACTCCAAAACGTTGCACTTAAATAGTACTCCCATTTCATAATATTAGAATATAACAAAATTAAATAAAACCCTTATCATTGTGTAGGAGAGTTCGGCCAAAACGCTATTAAATAAAACCCTTATCATTATATACGAAAGTTCGGCCAAAATGCTAATGAGTGTACAAAAGTTCCACATGATGGATTAATTGTGTACAAAAGTTTGGCTTGATGTGTGCTCACTAATTCTTCATTATTAACAACAACAAAAAATACGTTCTTTCAATAATTAGCTTATAGGATACTATATTTAACATTCTCCTAAATTCTCTACTAAAAGTTGAAAGAAGAGACAAAGGGGCCTCTTTCCAACAAGATTTGTGGAGGTGTTGTAGTGGCTACAACCACCCTTCAAACTTTTTGCATGCACCAAAATTTAGAGCCTCCCTTGAGAGTTTCACTTGATGGTTGCATACACTCATGTTCACTTCCTGAGCTCGTGTGAGCCTTCGCACCAACCTTGCTTGTTCATTCCACCCAAGTTTCTACATGTTGATGTCAATGTCTTGCTTGCGACCATGTTCTAGTCATGCTGAAGGTCTTCGCTTCGTGTGTACATGTTATGTTCGGTATAAAAACATCTGTCGCACTTTCAAATGGAGTCACATTCACTGGCACGCAAGCGTCATCATGGTCGATCAACGATCAATCATGAGTGTCACACTTGTCACTTGCACCATCGGTCAATCATGTTGAACATGTGCGCCTATTTGGTTTGATTCGTCTCGTCGTCAAGTCATGAGGGTGTGTGTTTGTAATATCACATTTGCATATTTCACTCATTCACACACTTAGTCATTTTCCTGAAGTTTTGATGACCAGCCTCCCCTTTGATAGTCGGACCATCACCCGGCCATCGACTCGATCGACTGTCACCCAAAACAGCGTAGTAGCACCAAGCAAGTATTTTCAAGTTTCCCTACCTTCAAGCAATTCACTTAACCTTTATGCTAGCCACCCGGAGAGTCGGACTTGGAAACCACCCCGAGACTAACTCCCATAAAAAATTGTGTAGAGGCTGCTGACCTTGCCCATTCTTTTGACTAAAGAAATTTTGCAGACAAGCTGGATAGACAATTAGTGCTTGTCCTTGTCTCCCTCAGAAGATTGCTAAGTTTTTCAAGTCATTCCTCTCAATAGTCAACTAGCTGCTCATCTAGAAAATTGTGTAGTTTTCATGAGTAGGCCTTTTGTTGCCCAGCAATCTGCTCAACTTAGAAATTGCGCAGAGATGATCAGTAGGCCGACCTCCCAGCCTCAATATAGTTTCCCATGCTAGCAGCTCCCAACAGCAGATTGCTAGTTCCCTCTAGGAATTGCGCATTTTTTGGTGCCAAGGTCGCGACAAATTGCTTGCCTGTTCCCCTTGGGAATTGTGTAGTTTCCACTACTAGTGGCCAAGTAGCTAGCTGCTAGTTCCCTCCAGGAATTGTATAGTTTTGGCTCAAAGGATCTCGACCAGTTCCTCCAAAAAAAATTGCGCAATTTCTGCTTGTTAATCCTCTATGCAGCCCAACCTATTCCTCAAAAAAATTACGCAAATCTTGTTGTCAAGCCCTTACTGCCCGCTCGTTCCAGAAAATGAACAGATCATTTTTTCCTTGCCTTCCTGTAGCCTAGAATGTCCCTCCCACAATTTGCACAGTTTTTCCATCTAGCCTTGCCAGACCTCGCGGACAGTCACTGTCTACTAAGAATGCCCATCTTCATCACACAATGACTCTTGCGCAATTTTCATCAGTAGTTCCCAGAGCCATCATCTTGCTTACCAACCTTTCTGCCTCTCCCGGTCACTTGCATCCAAAATGATCATGTGTCATGGTGTTATGAAACTAGCTCACAAAAAGATAGAAAAGATAAATCAACGCCTTAGAAATAAGCCTCTTCGAGGGGGCAACCTCATTTACATTACACAAATGAACAATTCTTAGATGATTCAAATGAAAAAACCTGATTTCTCTATATAGGAGTCTAAGGGGTCACAATATAACCAAATCCGACCTAATAATAATAATATAAAGGCACAAAAATAACAATAGTGGGATTTTACCTCTATCATAGAGAGTTTCAAAGTGTACGGCACAGACTAGGGTTTAAGGGGTTTCTGCAATCCAAAGCCATGACGGATTCGGTAGGAGAGCAACAACAGAGAGGTAACGGGGTCGAAGCCTGCAAATCGGAAATCAGCTACCTGGACGACGATGAAAGCTACCCCGAAACCAAGCGCATTGCGGCCCGATCCTCCATGATCGATTCTTTCAAGACCTGTGGATTGGTCGGCCTCAGGATCGACCAGGAAGACTTGAGGAAAAGATTAATCATCCCAGAATATCTGAGAACTGCCATGGTAGAAGCTGTGAGGAACAAAGAATTTGTTTACAATGAAGATCGGCATCGCTGGGACGGCACCAGCACTGCGCCGGAAGCTGCCGTTATTGTATTTGTTAATTCCAAGAGCGGAGGACGTCGAGGCCCTACGTTGAAGGCTCGGCTTCAGGAACTTATCAGCAAAGAGCAGGCTCCCAGACGCTCGCAATCAGAGAATCGGGGTTTGCATCGCCGTCAACGAAGGACTCGCAACCCACTTCACGGATCTGCTACCTCCGCCCCTGGGAGAACGATGCAAGGAGCCGGGATGTTCACTTCAAGCATAAGAAGGTATAAAATCCCCAGATCTGTCGCTGATCAATCAGATCGGGCTCTCAACAAACAGATCGGCCAAGAACTTGCAGGTCCGATCCCCCGGATGGGAAATAGCCATGGTAGATCTGCTCTAGGAAGCACAAGAAGCCCTGGCATGGGGTCAAGGCCCTTCTCTGACTCCTTTCAGATCCAAATTTCTCAACCTACAGGCAGAACCATCATGCAATGGGTCAGTCCTTCAGATCTGGTGCAGGGATCCCATCAAGCCTTCAACGACTTCTCTTTCAAGGTAAACAACTTGAAGACCCTCTTCCCCTCTCTTCTTACAGCATTTCCAGGAACAACTCTTTGGTGGTAACCCTTCGTTTAAGAGGAGGTGCTGCGGGACAGTCATCCTCTACTCGGCCCTTCTCATACAAAGACGCAGTTCACTCTGAGAACCCCAAACCCCCGGAAGCCCTTAAATCTAAGGCCTTCTTGGCTGAGAAGATTGAAGAAGTTCCCTCTGCTGAACTCACCCATGAATATCTGGCAACCCAACTTCAAGAATTTGCAGAAAGAGCCATCATTTGCAGATTTAATGGACTGTGGCTGCAATCTCAGGATCTCTATGCATGGATCCATGCAAACTGGACACATCATTGTAAGATCTTTTTTTTTTCAAAAGGTTACTTCATTTTTCTATTTGATAACAGTAAGCATTATGAAAAGGCCTTAGCAGAGGGCCCTTGGTTCATGGGAACTGCAGGGCTCTTCTTGACTCCTTGGTTCCCAGATTTTGATCCAGCTACTGCAGTCATTACCAAGACACCTGTATGGATCAGGCTTCCAAACTTACCTGCCCACCTATGGAATACTCGTGTCTTTAGAGCTATAGGCGACACCTTGGGCAGCTTCATTAGGGGAGATTTATGGCAGGAATCCAAAGGTCTCTACTCATATGCAAGAGTATGTGTGGAGTTAGACTTGAGCAAAGGACTTCGAGAACAAATCAATATCAAGATAAACGACTTTGTCTAGACCCAGACACTGGATTACGAGAATACTGCTTTTCGATGCTGCCATTGCCACCAATCTGGGCATTTGCAGAATACATGCCCATCTCGCCCGGCAAAAAAGAATAAGGCCAACGTCTCCAAGCCCAAGTCCAAACGATGGGCTCCTTGCTCTCCTCCTCCAGTCATGGATTCTGATTCCTCCAGCTCTGAAGATGAAGATAGCGATGAAGAATTGAATCGGGCCCCTCATTTCGTGGTCCCTTCCACCGATGGTCTGGCGCCTTCCTCTGACTCAGCCACTGCCCAGAAACGCGTCCATTTGTCCTCCTCCTCTGATTCAAAAATGGAGGGCTCCCCTGTGGAGGACCCCAATCTTCAAGTTGTTATCGCTCATCCACCCCAAAATGGTTGGGTCGAAGTCAAAAAAAGGAAAGGGAAAAAGCTTCGTTTTGAGGCCTCTACCCTTTCAGGGTAGGAATCAATGCTTCTTTAGGCTCCCAGTGACTTGTTGTAGCTCCTTGTTTGTTTAACTCCTTCTCCGGAACCAAGGTTGATAGTGCTATCATTTTTGGTTGCCGGTTTCCTGTCTCTCTTGAATGTATCCTCTTGTACAATATTTTTGCTTAATAGAATTAGTCTAATTCAGAAAAAAAAAAAAACAATAGTGGGATTTTATGGGGCACAATAATAATAATTTGGGGACAATAGGGGCACAAAAATAACAATAAGGGATATAATGACAATAGTAATGGGGGAATCACTAGTGTTATAGGGACCTAACATGCCCCTCTCATTCAAAAAATTGTTTTCCTCAATGCTTGAGTACTTCTACATGCTCTTATATGAAATTTTCATCCTCCCATGCGGAATCTTCAATTGGTAAGTTCTTCCACTTGATGAGATAATCTGAAATTGATAGATTTCGTAGCTGTCGAGTTCTTGTTTCTTTGATTGCTTCAAGTTCCAATATTACTTTTCCATCCTCATCAAGTTTAGGAAATATTGTTTGAACTGGAAGCTTGTCACCTATAACCTTCTTTAAGCATGAAACATGGAAAAATAGTTGCACTCAAGAATTTGCGTGAAGCTCCAATTTTATGCCATAGTACCTATCTTTTGCAACACCTTGTATGGACCATAATAATTTAGTGATAATTTATTATCCTTCTTATCTTTCTTGAGGGAAATTTGTTTATATGGTTGTAGCCGTAGGAATACCCAAACCTACGTCAAAACTTGTTTTATTGTGATGTTGATCTACCTGCTGTTTCATTCTATTCTGCACCAAGGTGAGGTTATCCTTTAAGAGTTGGAGAACTTGTTGTTGCTACTCGATGTGATGTTCCACTGCTTGAACCCTAGAATTTTCTCTTAAATATGATGTCATGGATGGTGGATGATATCCATAAAGTGCCGTAAATGGGGTCATTTTTTTTGCGGTATGGAAGGAAGTGTTATACCATCATTCAGCTAGAGGCAACCATTTGACCCATTGCGTCTGTTTATCGTATACAAAGCAACGAAGATATCCTTCCAAACACTTTTTTACTATCTCAATTTTCCCATCAGATTGAGGATGATAAGATGAGTTATGAGCTAACTGAGTACCAAGACAAGAAAACAATTATGTCCAAAAATTTCCAGTGAAAATGGGATCTCTATCGCTTACAATAATCTTTGGGTTTCCATTTAGCTTTTGAATTATTTCCATAAATGCAGTAGAAACTGCATTCGCCTTAAATGGATGAGATAATGCATAAAAGTGTGCATAATTAGTAAGTATGTCAACTACCACCATGATAACACTCTTTTCTTCGGACTTGGGTAAACCTGTCATAAAATCCATTGAAACCTCCTCCCAACGTTGGCTTGGAATGGATAAAGTTTGTAATAGTCTTGGGGTCTTAATTGTTTCAAATTTATTTTGTTGGCAAACCAAACATTCCACCACAAACTTTTCAATATCTGATCTAAGGCCATCCCCAAAAAATCCTTTTGAACCCTGTGGTAGGTTTTTAGAAATCCTGAGTGCCCTCCTAAGGGAGAGGTACACAATTTCCTAAGAATATTTTGTTTGAGTTGGGAATTCTTACATAGGTATAACTGATCCTTGTACCATAACGAATCATTTTCCAGCTAAATGTATCAGATGTACTGGGATCTTGTTGTAGCTTTTGAATGAGTGCCCACACTTCCTCATAATTCTTCCATTCATCCCTTGATTCATTTATCCAATATGGTTGGATAATAGAAATGGTGCAAAGAAATGCTTCCACATCTTCATCCTTTCTTGAGAGTGCATCTACCACAACATTTTGCTTCCATTTTTTGTAGATGATCTCAAAGTCATAACCCAACATCTTTGTGACCCATTTTTGCTTCTCTTCCGAAGATAATCTTTCTTCTAAAAAGCATTTAATTCTATCATGATTTGTTTCTCCCTCGAAGTGTCTTCCCATTAGGCAGGGTCAGCATTTATTAAGTGCATGTAGTATTGCCAACATTTCCTTCTCATAAAATATCTTTTTGTAAATACTTTCCTTTGATTGGACGAACTTCAAAAGCAATGGGCCTTTATTCTTGCATTAAAACAACACCAATTCCATTTCTAGAGGCATCACATTCCACAATAAAAGTTTTTGTGTTCAGTCTGGTGTTGCTAAGACTGGTGCTTGGAACATTGTCTCTTTAAGATGTTCAAAGGCCTTCGTTGCTTCTGGAGTCCATGAAAATGCATCTTTCTTCAATAATGTTGTTAGAGGTGTTGCTATCCTCCCATAATTCTTAACAAACTTGCGATAATACCCTGTCAACCCGAGAAATCCTTGTAGATGCTTTATGGATGTGGGGACTTTCCATTCTTTAATGGTTTTAATTTTGCTAGGGTCCACCTTAACACCTTCATCAGATACAATATAACCTAGATATTCCACCTCTTGTACTCCAAAGAAACATTTGGAGGTTTTTGCATATAATTGTTTCTCCCCCAATAGTTTGAGCACCATTTCAACATGTTGGACATGATCCTTCCAAGACTTGTTGTAGATAAGTATATCATCAAAAACTACTAACACGAATTTTCTAAGGAAGGGTTTGAAAATGGAATTCATCAAACCTTGAAATGTAGAAGGTGAATTAGTAAGGCGAAAAGGCATGACCAAAAATTCATAATGACCCTCATGATTTTCTAAATGTTGTTTTTGGAATGTCTTCAGTCTTCATTCTGATTTGATGATATCCTGAACGAAGATCCAACTTGGTGAAGTAAATTGATCCATGTAATTCATCCAATAATTCATCAATGACAGGAATGGGAAATTTATCATTAATAGTGAGCTTGTTGATCTCCCTATAATCTCGACACATGCACCATGATCCATCCTTCTTGTGAACCAATACTACTAGTGCAGAGAAAGAACTTTGACTAGGTCAAATTATACCAGCCTCTAGCATTTCTGCAACCATACAGTTAGTTTCACTCTTTTGGAAATAGGGATATCTGTATTGCCTGATGTTTGGAGGAACACTTCCTGGAATCAAATTAATAGCATGATCATGATCACAAAACCTCTTTTCTATATATAGGATTCTAAGGTGTCACAATATAACCAAAGCCGACCTAACAATAATAATATAAAGGCACAAAAATAACAATAGTGGGACTCTATGGGGCACAATAATAACAATATGGGGACAACAGGGGCACAACAATAACAACAAGGGATACAAAAACAATATTAATGGGGGAATCACTAGTATTATAGGGACCTAACACATGGTAGACTAGGAGGTTTTTGGATTTGATGTCGTCTCGTCATGAGTGGCTGCAGGTACAGGTACAACAACAAACATGGTGCGACAACGAATGGGATGAATGAAGGGAACACATACAGAAGGAAAGGTTCACCACCGGGCGAGTGAACGATGCATGCAAAGGGATGTGCTCGCGAATGGATGATCATGAAAATATGTGTTCATGGATGGACAGACGAGCAAACATGCAAGATGTGCTCATAGACGGATGAATGGAAAATCATGCACCTTTCGTGAACAGATGAGCTTGTCAAGCCTTCCAACATACAAACAAGGAACAATGTGCCAAAGCAATATCAAGCGAAGTCATGACCATCGAAGACTCCGCACACTTTTCCATGCGGAGGTGAAGCTATGACAAACCATGAAGACATCCATCACCCAGCAGCACTACAGATCGACATGCACTCTAGCAACAACGTGGATGTACCAACATTGTCATGCCGAGTCATGTTGTCCACATCTCCACTGTGGGCCATGTTTTCAAATCAATTTAATGTAATGTGGATGTCAAAGAGACCCACTTGTTGAACAAAGAGTCGTGTAAAGTCGAAAAGTCATGGAAGTCCAATAGTCATGAGGGTAGTCAAACAACCACAAGGGTCAGTTTCACCATTGGATATAAATACCCCCTCATTTGTACATGCAAAGGACTTCTCACCTCAGCTCCTCGCACATATCTAAGAGAGTCTATTATCTTTTCTTTGAGGAGTAAGCAGTGGCTCCAATGCCCCTGACATGGGGTTAGTGATGCATAGTGTAACGATGTGTCTTGGAACTTTCGATTAATTAAAATGTCAGCTAATAGGCCAACATGTTTTGACACATGTATTGTATCTTTTGTAAGACTAATATTTAGCACTTGTAATGCATGTTTCTTGAACCTGTGTTTAACACTTGAACTAATTCACTTGTTGGAATATATATATGTTAATGAAAATGTGTTGTATATGATGTTAACGATGTATCACCCATGTAGACTACTCTCCCAGACTTCAGATAGACCTTTCACATAAAACTTTCTATAACAATCGTTGCACTTGTGCAGATTAATCCACTGAGTGTTATACGTGTTATCTTCCCTTGTGTTTTATGACTCCCGCATCCGTGTGGACTGTTTTGCCAGAAGCTATGCATGTCCTGTTGTGTTGTGCGTTCCTAGCAGAGTTGGGACTTCTCCCAACTGACTTGGGGCTCACTCTCACCCTCGCTCCCTTTACAGTGAAACAACCATTGACACAAGTAACACTTTCACTTAGCAGGCACACGAACCTCACTTCTCGAAGACAAAGAATACCACTCTCCTCTGCTTACAAGAAATAGTTGAGGAAATCCTTAAGATAATGGGAACCCGGCCATCATACCGGATGGGACTCCCACACCAAATGGTGTGAGGTCTATTTGGGACATCATATCGAGGTGATCCCCTGAATTTTGTTGGGTCCAACACTATCAACATTTCTGGCGCTAGAAGGAGGGAAACCAGTTGTATATGGTTGAACATCCTCTCACACTCATTCATAAACCATCTGGTCAAGATAGTAACTCGCACTACCTCTCACCTACACACGACTCTGCAGTTGGTTACTCTTCACCGCCCAAGATTGAGCATGAGATTCTGTATCATCAACTTTGCTCCATCCTTCCCATCACTCAACTGATCGCGAAAAAAGTCGGACTAATCCTAGGCATACAACATCTTCCATATGCATCAAGGAAGCCAAGATCCACTCCTACAGGGGTTGTTGTACCATCAGTGGAAGAAGAAGTCCTTGCCACACTCGAAGGTCTGGAAGAAGCTATTTAAGATGGATAGGAACCTCCGATCTTCTGTCACGGTGAACAAGACACTCTTGTGATATTGAGATCAGAATCTGTTACAGTAGGCAGAGGGGAAGGCAGCAGAGGAGGTGGAGGCGGAGACAAACCAACGGACTTAGAGTTGGAACCATCTGATTTTGAAAGAGAGGAGGAGGATGAAGAAGAAGAGATGGCTAACCCAAATCTAGAATGGATTACTCAAATACCATTGGCTCTCCCAAATGTTTTGCACAAGATGCCGAAGCGGGCAGAGAGAATGAACAACAAGTTCGACCCTGACAGTGCAGTGGAGGTTGAATATCATTTGGATAACTTCTACCTGCAGTTCTAGACCCTTGAGGTACGACATGATGATATAGCTTGTATATTTTTCCCATGTTCCTTGGATGGCCAGGTAGCTGCATGGTATTATAACGTTCCACCAAACTCCATACAGAAATGGGGTGCATTCAAACGCACGTTCCTTGAAATTTTTGTTGATGACAAGACCCCAGATATGTTAATAAAATAATTGGGAAGCTTGAAGATGGGGGGGAAAGAAAAGGTAAAAGAATTCAACCAGAGGTTTACACACATATTGAACAAATTTGCAGTGGAAACCAAACCTCGTAACTCCATCACTGTTGATTACTACACATCTGCACTGCCAACCAGCATTGTGTAGTTCATCAAGCGAGCTGTGAAACAAAAACTTTTGGAAAACTACGAAGAGGCTATTTCTATAGAGAAATACATGCCCGTGATTGTAGTTATTAAGGATGATGAACCAACAAAAGACTCCAAATGTGCGAGCATGAAGTTCCAAGTGGTGGCTAGAAGGGGTAGAAACGGTCACTTGCCTTGTCAAGAACTTGACAACAGAAGTGTCTGATCTTAAACAATAGAAAACAAACACATATGCAAGTAGCCATCATCCCAGATAGAGATAGGGAAGCAACTCATCAAGTAGCAACCGCTTCACTCAAAAAACTATGCAGGAGCAGCGCATGCCATAGATAGTGATGAAGGTATTGCACTTAAGGAAGCCTTAAGTTCTGGGTGTATGGTGAATGCATATTAGTTCTTGCAAGTGATGTCGAAGATGAACACCGAGAAGCATCCCTAAAAGAAAAATGATCGTTACAACCTTAGGAGTAAAGGGAATCCCCCTACACTTGGGGAGATGCAAGAAAAGATGATGGCATGGGTGCAGGCATTAGGGATAACCTTCCTAATCTGGCGGTAAGTTCTTCAATGTTCGGGTCATCTTCCCTTTCTGTTTCTTCAGGCATATCAGTCATTAACTGATAGCTTCATTCATCCCTTAGAACCCACAAACCTTATTAATTTATCAAACAGGGCTTCACTCTTATTGGGCAGTGATTCCAAAGGAATTACTTTAAAACACTATCGGAGGCTTTTATAGGGTCTAATACACCCACAACAGTATCGCAAGAATATGGAGGCTTATACACCCAATACACTATCGGGCAGTAATCCTTAAAATAATTACTTTATAACATAATCGCACCCTTCTCCATTTCCCCGATGTGATATCGGGGATTGCTATCAGTGGAACTCCCAACTTTAATGCCTCCGATATGCAATGCCCCCGTGGACTCGACGTATTATAGGCTCCCTTTTATAGGACTTTCGGGTCTAGCCTATCGGCGGTTCCCTATCGCGCCTTTCTATCGGCGGGTCTATAATACAATGGGTCTGTGCACCCAACAATATTATAAGCTTCACTTTATAATACTCCGGCTTCGTATATCGGAGCGCCCAGTTCTAAATCTTTCGCGGACCCGATTCTTTTATATACAACCCCTTTATAATAATTTGGTTCCGATATATTGGAGCTTTCCCATTGATAGTTACAAAGACCTTCCGATGCGATGCGATATTGGTTCAGACCCAATAAGGGTAAGAACCAATATTGATAATATTTCACGTCCGCTACAGTGCCCGCTCAATGGAAATTTGCATGAATTCTTAATGTAAACAGAAAGATATGAGGAAATTGTAAAATGTGATTAAAGGCCTGTGGACGCATAAATAAAAGGGAAAACGACTCAAATTCTTAGGTATAGGCATTATGCGGGAAACAGTAGACGATTCAACATTGTCAATGCATAGTATAATAAGATATGCATTCATATTAACATAAATCATTGCATAAGAAACGTCGATAGAAAAGTTTCAAATAATAAGGCTTTGGCACTCGCTCCTCCCTTCTCTGCTGAGAGTATCGCTACCCCTTTATTTATAATTAAAGGATAGGCCTTCTCGGTCCTTATCTGTTACAAAATCATGCTTTACAGGAATGATTTAAAGCATAAAATCTTTACTAGAGTCTATCCATCTGTGATAATATTAGCATGTTTTATTTCTAGATTTTATTCTATCTTTAACTAAAAAAATCATGGAAATTGGAGGCTAAAGGACCCCACTCCCTTGCCTGTAGATTTTTTTGTATTTTTGGAATAAGTTGGAAGATTTTTTTCCCTCTAAGTCACATGCTCCCGCATCAGACTCCTGAGGACAAAATTCTTCATGGGCTCCTGTCCATGAGCTCGTCTACAGATTTTCCTAGTTTCTGTAGAACATCTTCTGTAACCCAAGTAGCTTCAGCGATTGGCTGTCCCTTCCATTTTACCAAATACTGGAAATACTCTCGTCCCCTTGTCTTCTTATGCACTTTTTTGTCCAGATTTCTTTCTGGCTGTAAACTCTTTGCTGTGGGTAACTGTTTAACCTAGTTAATCTTTGGAGTCTCCTGATCCTGTGTTGTATCATCTGCAGTTTCATTCTCATACTTGTACAAGTCTGAAACATTAAAAATTGGTGATATTCCCACATCAGGTGGTAATTCAATCTCATAAGCATTTACAGAGAATTTCCTTAGTATTCTGCAAGGTCCAATTTTCTTGGATTTTAACTTATTATACTCCCCTTTTGGAAATATCTCCTTTCTGAGATGTGCTAAAACCAAATCTCCAACTTCAATGTTTACCTCTCTTCTCCTCATATCTGCTCTAGTTTTATACTTGACGTTGTTATCCTGCAGCTGTTGTTTCACCTGTTCATGTATTGCCTGCATTCTTGAAGCAAAGTCTTTACCCTCTGCACTTCTCATTTCTTCTTTTCCCAAATTTGTTAATTGAGATATCCCTCTAGGATGAATTCCATAAACAATATGGAATGGGCTCTGTCATGTGCTCTTGTTTGGTGAGTCATTATATGCATACTCAACTTGTGGTAACACTTGATCCCATTGCTTTGGATGCTCTGCAGTAAGGCTCCTCAAAAGATTGCCTAAACTTCTGTTCACAACTTCAGTCTGTCCATCAGTTTGTGGATGATAGGAAAAACTGAAATTTAATTTAGTTCCCAGCTTCTTCCATAGTGTTCTCCAGAAATGTCCAACAAAATTTGAATCCCTATCTGAAACAATGCTTTTGGGCAACCCATGCAATCTTACAATTTCTTTAAAAAACAAGTTAGCAATGTGAGAAGCATCACTAGTTTTATAACATGGAATAAAGTGTGCCATCTTCGAAAATATATCCACTAAAAAAAAGATTGAATCATAACCTCCTTGAGTCTTTGGTAATCCCAGCACAAAATCCATATTTACCATATCCCAAGGCCTATCTGGAATTGGTAATGGACTATATAACCCTGTGTTCTGGCTCCTTCCTTTTGCATATTGGCAGACTTTACAATTTCTTACATACTTCTCTACTTCAGACTTCATCTTTGGCCAGAAATAAAATCTGTTGAGTTGTTCAAAAGTTTTCTCTGTACCAAAATGTCCTTGAAGTCGTCCACTATGTTTCTCTTTGATTAAATTTTCTCTCATTGCACATTTTGGTATGCACAGCTGATTTTTCTTAAATAACAGTCCATCTTGTAGAAAATAATCCAACCACTTGCTCCTATCTGCCAAAACATCACTTTTACAAGCTTCAAATGCCTCTTTAAAATCTGAATCGGTCTCATATAATTCCTTAAGAAAATCAAAACCCAACACTTGGATTTGACTTTCTTGCAGCAATACATTTCTCCTACTTAAGGCATCTGCAACTTTGTTTTACTGCCCAGTTATATGCTTCAACACAAAATGAAGGCCTTGAAGATATTCTACCCATTTAGCATGTCTCTGCCTAAGTTTTGGCTGCTGCATTATAAACTGCAATGCATGGTTATCTGTATAAAGAATGAATTCTTTTGACATTAAATAATGCCTCCATTTCTTTAATACCTGCACAACTGCGTAAAACTCCTTATCATAAGAAGAATACTTCTTTTTTGCATCATTTAGCTTTTCACTGAAATAATCTATTGGTCTATCTTCTTGGCTTCAAACTCCTCCAATTGCTTCTGCGCTGGCATCACACTTAACTTGAAAAGTTTTGTTAAAATCGGGAAGAACCAAAATAGGTTTTTCTGTTATTTTCTTGTTTAATAGCTGAAAGATTTTCTCTGCTTCAGTAGTCCATTTAAATGGTTGTTTATCCTTCTTTATGGTTTCAATGATAGGTGCATTAATATTACTAAAATTCTTAATGAATTTTTTTTAAAAACTAGCAAGACCATGAAAACTCCTTACCTCAAAAATACTATTGGGTGAAGGCCACTCCATAATTGCTTTGATCTTCTCTCGATCCATCTTTAACCCTTTAGCAGAAATAACAAATCTCAAGTATACCAGCTCTTCTTCCATGAATAGACACTTCTTTAGGTTCAGCAATAGTTTTTCTTGTTGTAGCTTCTGTAAGACATAATTTAAATGCCTAAAGTGCTCCTCCTTGGACTTGCTATAGACTAATATATCGTCTAGATATACTATTACAAATTTGCCAATGAATTCTTTAAGAACTTCATTCATAAGTCTCATGAATGTACTTGGTGCATTTGACAACCCAAAAGGCATCACTCTCCATTCATATAGTCCTTCATTGGTCTTAAAAGCGGTTTTCCACTCATCCCCCTCTCTTATCCTTATCAGATGATACCTACTCTTAAGATCTGGTTTTGAAAAATATTTTGCTCCAGTCAAGCAATCCATTAAATCTTCAACTCTGGGTAACGAAAATTTGTACCTGATTGTGATTTTATTAGTAGCTCTCAAATCTGTACACATTCTCCAGCCTCCATCTTTCTTTGGACTCAGCACTGTTGGCACTGCACAAGGGCTCAAGCTCTCTCTGATCAGCCCCTTGTCAAGCAATTCTTGCACCTGCTTCTTAACTTCTTCATTTTCTGTAGGAGTCATTCTCTATGCTTCTTTGTTAGGTAGACTCAGTCCAGGAATTAAATCTATATGATGGCTGATTCTTCTAATGGGTGGTAATTCATTAAGCAAATCATCAACAATAATATCATAATATTTCTCCAGCATTTCTTGAATTTCAATGGGTAAATCATAAACTTTAGTGGAAGTCATTATTACCTTGGGCTTGCAAATTACAGCAAAATTTACCTCGTTTTCTTCAATCTACTTCAGGTATTCCTTTCCTCCAAGTAACCAAGTTTTTGGATCAGTCTTCTGTCCCGGTACATCTTCTTCTTGCAGAGGCAACAATGTATGATTGATAGCATCCTTTCCAAACTTGTAGGTGTTTCTTTTCCCACCATGTATGGCTCCTCTGTCATATTGCCAAGGTCTTCCAAGCAATATGTGACACACGTCCATTGGCATCACATCACAAATTTTTTTATCTTTATACATGCCCACTTGAAATTCCACTTCACACTGTTCACTTACCAATAGTTGATGTCCCTTTTGCAGCCATGGCACTTTATAAGGTGTTGGATGCTTCATTGTCTTCATCTTTAATTTCTCCACTACTTCTGTAGACACCAAATTATCAGTGTCGCCACTATCAGTGATCATCTGGCAACATTTCCCTTGAAATTTACACACAATCCTGAATAAATTCTTCCTTTGTGGTGGTTCAGCCATGTCCTTTGCTGGCTTGAGTAGAACTTTATTAACTACCAGAGATTCTCCTCTTTCTGGTGTATTTTCCTCTTCTGCTACTGCTTTTACTAGTGCTTCTCCTTCAACTACTGGAGCCATAATTGCATTTCTCGGTTTTGTTTCTGCATTCTCTGGGCACTCAAAAGCTCTATGTCCCAGCTTGTTACATCTGTAACACCTTACTTCTCTGCCCCTTCCTCTGCCTCCTCTTCCTCTAGAAAAACTCCCTCTGCCTCTTGCATCACCTCCTGTGGGTGCATGTTGGGTTGAGCTACTGCTAGCTCCATCTTTAGGTGTTGTAGACCTTCCTCTACCACCTTGACTTCCTTTTCCTCTGAAAGTCCCTCTCCCTCTGGAAGACTACTTCCTCATGAGTTTTTCTTCAGCCTTCAGTGCTATCTGATAAGCTTCCTCTACTATTTTAGGAGACAACAGACTTATCTCATCCTGAACGTCCATCCTGAGGCCATTCATATATCTGGCCACCTTCTCATTTGTATCTTGGGCTTCTCCAGCTCTTATGCTCACTTTATAGAACTCTTTTGTATATTCTTTTACTGTTAAAGCTCTCTGTCTAAGATTTTGCATTTGTCTAAATAATCTTTGCTGATAATTACTTGGCAAAAACTTACCTCTTAATTTTGTTACCATCTTGCTCCAATTCTTGATTGGCTGCTTGCCAAGTCTCTTCCTTTTTGCCTGCACACCATCCCACCAGAGCGCTGCATGGCCTTTTAAATTGGTGACAACAAACTTCACTTTCTTCTCATCTTCTGTTTCTTCATAATCAAATAATTTCTCCATGCTATTAATCTAGTGTATCAATTCTTTTGGATTCAGTCCTCCTTGGTATACTGGTACCTCGGTCTTTGGCCTGGCTGTGGATTTCAGTACTGACTGAAAGAACCTCACCTTAGGAGTAACCTGTACAGCTTCCTCCTTTGTAGCTTTCACCTCGGGTTCATTGACATCTCCATCATCTATGTTTCTGTCTGAAGCTAACGCATCCAATCTAGCTCACAACTCTTCTACTATTTCCATTATTTCAGCATTTGCAACACGCCGTCCTCTTCCACCATGTCCTCGTCCACTTCAAAATCTGAAAGCCATCCTTCTCTTGCTCCTGAGATTCAATTCAATGTCAGTTGATGGCTTTGATACCACTAATGATGGCGTGGGTGCAGGCGTTAGGGATAACCTTCCTAATCTGGCGATAAGTTCTTCAATGTCTAGGTCAGCTTCCCTTTCTATTTCTTCAGGCGTATCAATCATTAACTGATAGCTTCATTCATCCCTCAGAACCCACAAACCTTATTAATTTATCAAACAGGGCTTCACTCTTATTGGGCAGTAATTCAAAAGGAATTACTTTAAAACACTATCAGAGGCTTTTGTATGGGCTAATACACCCACAACACTATCGCGGCAATATGGAGGCTTATACACCCAATACACTATCGAGCAGTAATCCTTAAAAGAATTACTTTATAACATAATCGCGCCCTTCTCCTTTTCCTCGATGCGATATCGAGGATCGCTATCGGTGGAACTCCTAACTTTAATGCCTCTGATATGCAATGCCCCCGTGGACCCGACATATTATAGGCTCACTTTTATAGGACTTTCGGGTCCGGCCTATCGATGGTTCCCTATCGCACCTTTCTATCGGCGGGTCTATAATACAATGGGTCTGCGGACCCGAAAATATTATAAGCTTCACTTTATAACACTTCTACTCCGTATATCGGAGCGCCCAACTCTAAAGCTTTCGTGAACCCAATTCTTTTATATACAGCCCCTTTATAATAATTCGGCTCCGATATATCGGAGCTTGCCCATTCACAGTTACAAAGGCCTTCCGATGCGATGCGATATTAGTTTGGACCCGATAAGGGTAAGAACCAACATTGATAATATTTCACGTCCACTATCGTGCCCGCTCAATGGAAATTTGCATGAATTCTTAACGTAAACAGAAAGATATGCGGAAATTGTAAAATGTGATTAAGGGCCTGTCGACGCATAAATAAAAGGGAAAACGACTCAAATGCTTAGTTATGCAGTATAGGCATTATGCGGGAAATAGTAGACGATTCAACACTCTCAATGCACAGTATAATAAGTTATGCATGCATATTAATAGAAATCATTGGATAAGAAATGTTGAGAGAAAAGTTTCAAATAATAATTCTTTGGCACTCGCTCCTCCCTTCCCTGCTGAGAGTATCACTGCCCCTTTATTTATAATTAAAGGATAGGCCTTCTCGGTCCTTATCTGTTACAAAAGCATGCTTTATAGGAATGATTTAAAGCATAAAAGCTTTACTACAGTCTATCCATATGTGATAATATTAGCATGTTTTATTTCTAGATTTTATTCTATCTTTAACTAAAAAAAACATGGAAATTGTAGGCTAAAGGACCCCACTCCCTTGCTTGTAGATAAGACTACTAATGGGGAAGGCTGACCCACCGACCACCCCAAAGCAGGAAGCACAAACAAGTTCGGGAAGACAATGGTGGACAAGAGTACATCCATGAGTAGCAAGACGCAAAACACTCCATCGCACAACACGAACATTCGTTCTACCCTAAACACCTCGGTGAGTCTAGCACCTCTGGAATACAACATTGTAGATGACATGAAGAAAACTTGGGAAAACATGATTTTGTTCAATTTATCTAAGATTCAAAGTCAGCAAGACATCTTGCTACGTGCATTGGGACAGACAACAATGGACAACACAACCTCTACTAGCAAGGGAGCAAGCACACCTCCAGTATCACTTTCCACCATGCTCAACACACTCCAGATGGAAGAAGCAAACTGAGGTTGCCCTCCATTCCTACTATCATTTGAAATTTTTAACTACAATGTTCACAACTCCTTGGTTGATTCTGGTGTGGCATCCAACGTCATGCCGCTATCCATTGCAAAAAGGATCAATGAACAATGGAGCAAGAAATCCGTGCCGATCATCCAACTTGATAGAACATCGGTACCAACCATTGGTGAACTACGAGATGTGATCATTTGACTATCTCATGATGGTCGAGTCCCCCAATTCATCAACATAGTTGTTATGGTCATCTCGTAAGCATACGGTCTACTACTCAGCAAAGACTGGTCCAACAAGCTGGACATATATTTTTCTATAGACTTGTTACACATGTACCTTCCATACAAGGGAAAATACAACCAAATTTGGGTACTTTCCAAGAGGTATATGAATCACAATGTCACTCCCCTTAACGACGAGAATGAATTGTTGGCCTTTGAAGAAATCATGCTTAGCAGTTGTCTCCTAGAAACAACATTGGGGTGTTATCCTGCACAGCCAACTCCAACCCCACCAGACATGCAGTTGGGACTCCTTCCTTGCCCAACTGATGGTAATGAAACATGTACAGTGCATTGTACCAATAGTAGCGGTAGCATTAGAAATAGTAGCAGCAGCAGTACTAGCATGCCAGATGGTCCGTGTACAAACAAGTCGTGGGCCATTGATTTTGACGAATCAAAGACACATGACAGCTCAAGGTCCGGGTGTATCTCATTCACCCAAAATAACACAAAATGCATGATTTCAATCTGCTTGAAGTTTGAGTGCACAAAAAACATTTTTGAGTATGAAGCACTCGTATTGAGCTTACAAAGGACCGTCAGCCGCAACGCGGTCACACTCAAAGTGATACTACACCTCGCGAATAATGTTGAGGCTCTCAAGGACATAACAATTGATGAAGGTAAGCATGAGTAGCCCTTGAAAACTACAACTGAGGGCAAGAAAGGAAACCCCACCCCCAAGGGTGTGATTTCCCTCAACAAGCTCAATTATTCAGAGAACTTTTGTCGAGGGCCAAGAAACAACAGAAGCCACAGGTCCACCACTATGAATGAACAAAGCAATCTGGGGACCAATCATGATCTTAAGATAGCTATTCTTGGTACAAACGAAACACCGTAATAGTGGCAAGTCTTTGACTGCTTGATCAAATAGTGCCAGGATGTATCTACATGGACAGATGATGACCTGAGTACACAATATACGTGAGAAATCCAACACGGGATTCGAGGTAAAGGAGCAGTCAAGTCATTGCATCAAAGGTCAAGTAAAACACATATGTCATTTGAACTCCTTACACAAAAAAAATTGACTAAGATTTTAGATGATTGGATTACTTGCAAAGTTCGTCATCATACTTGGGCTTCTAATTTAAATCCCGCATGTAGGAAATCTGGGAAATCTGCTTATGAATTTATTTTAGGAACTTGAACCACTCCCAAAATAAAAGAAACTACCTTGTGCCATCATCTGAGCCCATGTTGCATGCAGTATCTGAAGCAGTGGTGTCATCTTCACTTAAAGGTCTTTTGGAATACCACCAGGTTTCGGTAACAATGCCCAGTGGACTTACACTAGTCCATTGAGAAACATGGCACATACACATGGCATCTGAAATTACTCGATGAGAGTGTTGAAAACCTTCCTGTCAATAGCCAAGATCTCAGGCATTACTTCCAGTAGGTCGGGCCGCACCCCGTTCCATGTACACGGTCTGCTTGATTCTTGTTGTTTTCACCTTGTTTGCTTTTCTTACTATCATTTTTTTCACTTTGCTTGTTTTTCTTTCTAGTTTTGTTTACATTTGTTTTGTTTACTTGATATTACTATGTTTTTTTCCAGAAATAAGTGCTACCAACTACTACATTCTGGACTTTGAATAGAGTATGTGGCTGAAATATGAAGAGACTTGTGGCACTGTAGCACTTCGCCAATCTTATGTTCATCTTCTCTGTGCTTGGTTACAACCTTCAGCCGATGAAGTCTTGACAAAAAATATGAGCCATTTGCAAGGGAATTTTTGGTCCAACCACAAGCCTATGTCCACATTGGGAAGCCTCATTCCTACACTCAACCTTCTGCTATGTGTGTTCAAGCTCATCCAACTAGTAGAAATGGAGAAGGGGAAAATCTAAATGAGTAAACCTATGTCAGAGGTCTTACATGCTTCTCTAAAGGAAAAACCTCTTCTGAACTCAACAATTCAGGATCCTCTTTTGCCCCAAAAATAAATAAGTGCCTATGCACAATCATCTTGAAAAATACAAAGCCGAAAGAAGAGAAAGACTTCCTGGCAAAAAGGTGAAGCATGCAACTCCATGGGGGTACTGATTAGGTTCATTGGAAGTGGAGCAATGTATGTGTTCCTGCATGACTCCACCGGGGCGCTATCCAGGCCTACTGGCAGTGGAACAACACTAAAGATGAAAACTTATACTTTGAATATCTTCAGCTCGTGAGATAAACTGCCCTTCTCGGATTCGAAACATTGTGATCAAGCTGAAATTTTGATTTTGTATGTCAATGGGGTAAGTGGGGAATCTGAAGTAACCCACACAATGATTCAATACTCCACGAAAGACCAAGGCCCTGTGCTATCAATGAACCAAAATAGAGAAGCTGGAGTTCTACTATTGTGTCACCAAGTGTGTTAGTGGCTACAACCACCCTCCAAAATTTTGGCCTGCACCCAAATTTAGAGCCTTCCTCGAGATTTTCACTTGATGGTTTCATACACTCGGGTTCACTTCGTGAGCTCGTGTGAGCCTTTGCACCCACCTTGCTTGTTCATTCCACCAAAGATTCTGCATGTTGATATCCCTATCTTCCTTGCGAACATGTTCTGGTCATGCTCAAGGTCTTCGCTTCATGTGTACATGTTATGTTTGCTATGAAAACATCTATCGCACTCGCACATGGTGTTACATTCATTTTCATGCAAGCATCGTCATATTAGATCAACAATTAATCACAAGTGTCGTGCTTGTCGCTTGCAACATCGGTCAGTCATGTTGAACATGTGTGTCTTGTTCGTTTGAGTTGTCTTGTCGTCAAGTAATAAGGGTGTGTGTTTGTAAGATCACATTTTCATCTTTCATGCGTTCACACACATTCATTTTGGTAAAGTTCCAATGGCTAGACTCCCTATTGGGCCGTGAAACAGGTATAAATTTACCCTTGATTACATTACCTTTTTCTTCCTTTTTATGCATTTGTGCCATGATATAATAATATTTTGATATAATTTCGATAGAAAGTGAATGAAATCGCTTTTGATATGAATTGGCTGTCAAAGCTAACTTTCATTGCTTTTTATGCAGAGATTAGTGAATGGGACAACTATCGTTCAAACTATTGAAGAACAAATGCTAATCAGGGAGAAAAGAGTGCATCTTGTGCGGTCAAGTCGAGAAGAGAATAAGGAGGATCAACTCAAGATGGAAGATTGTTTGATAATAGTATTTAGTTGTGAATTCCTCAGGATCTCCTGATCTCGAGGAATCACATTTATCTCTTTTCCTCTTTGACTATAAGAGGGGAAAAACGAATAGAGTAGAACAACTTTTCACCTTTTTACTCCAATTGTAATTTTAATATACAGAGCGTTATTCTGAAGGATACATTGTACTGTAATGACATTTGGATTTGATGAATAATATATAATTTGTGTGGTTGTTTATTCACAATATTTTGAAGTAATTAAGCAATAATCACTGGTGGCTTGGGCCGATTCACTGGTGGATTTCACTGTTGTTCCTTGTTTTATAGTTTTACCTTTCTTTTACTACAAGTTTAATTACTCTGTTTTATAGCTTTACGATTGATTTACTTTCACTAGTGTTGAGTTTGTGTATTCACTGCATTAATTCTTATTTCTATTGATTGGCTTCATTCATTTATGTCGTAGGATTGATTTAATTATTAGGTAAGAATCATTTCTTGTTAATTGAAAGTCAGAGTTTTATTGGTTAGATCAGGTGGGTTACTTTTATGCAGAAGTTTAGATTCAAATAAAAGAGCTCTATTATCACTATGGTGCACTCAGTTGATGTAATTGCAATTAGAGTTTTTGATTAAGATTGAGTTTTGATGTTTGACTAAGTTAATTTCCTTGAAGTTACAAGTTTGATAGTTTATGGTTTGATCCGTTTACTCTTGTATTGAAATCAATAAGATATCTTGAAGGAATACTCTCTGTAGATATAACAATTTTCATCAGTTGCACATATTGTGTACACTCTTGAAACAAAAAGACTTACCTAGGTCGATAATTAATGTGAGGCATTTAGGAGTTCTAAAAGACACCTTATATGCACCCAACATCTTGGCGCCGTTGTCGGGTAGAGTGTTTCCAATTCACAGAAGGTGTTGTTTGTTTGATAATTGTTCACTGTGAAAGAATTGGATATTAAAAATGAAAGGTAAGAACCTGCATATGAGCAAGTAAAGTGCTTGCTCCCTTGCCTGCTTTTCAACACAATTGCGTAGGAATTGAAGTAGAAATAGATGTTTGATGTTTGTTTTTTGGGAAAGAACTAGGTATTAAAAATGGAAGGTAAGAACCTGTGTACGAGAAAGTAAAGTGCTTGCTCCTTTGCCCATTTTTCAGCAAAATTGAGTAGGGATTGAAGTAGAAATAAATGTTTGTATTTTTGTATGAATGACTAAGAAGAAAAGAGTAGAAAAAGATATAATTCCTCCACCCAGATCTAAAAAATCTAAGGGATCGGTGCCCCTTGGATGATCAACCTTCATTGATGAAATCATCAGGAAAGCTAAGTCTCAGTCATCAGTACGACCCCAAACCGTTTCTACAAGAAATCCTACTGTAACCCTTCAGGCCACAGGATCACCATCTGTAGCTGATGTTGAGATCCACAACAAGAATGAAGGGTCTGAACAGAGTTTTCAGAACACTGAAACTTACAGCCTAACACTTTACAAGAAGGTAATTCTTGCAACCTCCATGAAGGAGGAGAAACAGGTAGTGCTGAAAAGATTAAATCATCATAACACAAATCTCCTGAAGTAGTAGTTGAACAGAGGACACCCAGTATTTCGAACCAAAGTAGTGCTATTAAAACCATTCTAAAAGTCTCTTCTGAATCCTCTAGGAACAAATATCCAGCTTCGAAAATTCCTGAAGAAAATTGGCATATTTTTTTATCAAATGGCTAATAATCAACAACAACCTCAAACCTCTACATTACAATACCCTATTGTTGATATAGTTGTAAATGCTCCCATGAAAGCTATTCCGTTACAGAATATTCCTTCCTTTCATGGGCTAGCTTTAGAGGGTCCTGATGCATTCCTTTTCGAATTCGATGAAATCTTTCAAATGGTAGCTACGACTAATGGGACTCGTGAAGAATATGTAGAACGTTTTAAATATAATATGCAAAGATATCCTTATCAAAATTTGTCTCCTGAAGTTCTTAAAAATACGCTCATCAAATGTATGAAAGACCAATGGCTAGAAACACTAAATTTAATGGGGAAGGGTGATATTTATCAAGAAGATTATGACAATATTATACAATTGTGCATCAGGTGTTCCAGAGGTAGTACAAGGCTGAAACCAACCAGGCATGATACGATCACCAAAGACACAAAAGCCTCAGGGGGAAGCATTACACGAGTTGAAATCGACAATCTGCTGGAAGATTTCAAGACTGATATCTTGGGGACCCTGACGACACAATTGGATATCATGCATGCCAAACAAAAGCAGGTCGAAACAGAACAAAATTTGGCTATTTTATTTCCACATTGCAGAAAGAAACACAATCATAGAGAATGTCAATTAGATATGATACAAACATGCACCATTTGCACTATGGATCATGCTATAGAAATTTGTCCATGACTTCCTGGATTAAAAGTAGTTTTCAAGAAAGGAGAAGATGAATTGGAACAAATATATCTGTTGAACCAGCGCCGTCAACGGAAAATACATCCAACAGGTATGCCTAGAGAACCATCTTCATTCTTTCCTTCTTCACAATTTAATTCTCAGCAGTATTCAGGAGTAGCATGGCAGAACCAGCAACCTTTCTCTACCTGGACACTTCAAGAATTTTTTATTCCACCATGGCCCAACCAATCAAATCCAAACAATAATTGGCTAAGTTCCTCTTACCCTCCACCATTCTGGCAGAACACCCTCTATTCCTATCAATGGTCTCCTTCTACCTCACAAAATCAGAACTGGAAACCAAATTGGAAATGAACCACAAACTAGCCTATGGGAATAGTTCCTCTGCCTCAACCAACCTTACCAACACCTTACACTTTGCAGCAAAATCCTCAACCTAATATACAACCGCGACTCCCAGCTCAACCCAACCCAAATCCTAACAACAGACTGGTCCAGTCAATACAAATTATTGAGAGTCTAGACCCTAAAGTTGAGTTGAGAGAATTTAATGAACTTAAGTTAAGATCTGGATGCGTAATTGCTCCAGACGAGGACAAAATTCTACAACCTGAAGTTAAAGAAATGCATCTGAATAAGCCTTCAACTGTAGATGACCATCAAATAAAATACGGAGAAGATACGGTCAGGCAGAAAGATCCCGAGCAAATTATAATTACTTTTCCCCCGTTCCCAGAAAGATTGATAATAACTCGACCAATTGAATATCCTGACTTTGATCTTCTGGTTGAACTAAAAAATGTTTGTATAAAAATACCCCTCCTCCAGGCCATTCAAGATATTCCGATATATGATAAAACCATAAAATAATTGTGTGCAAAGAAGTCTGTGAGGAAAACAAAAATAACACCAACTCTCCATGTCATCGGAACTTTGTCTGATTTATTACTAGGCAAAGAGACACCTGTAAAATACGAAGACCCGGGGAATCCCATTGTCACAGTCCAAATAAATGGTCGGTCTTTTCCCAATGCTTTAGCTGACTTAGGGGCAGCCATTAATATTCTTACAACAGAAACTTGCGAAGTGCTTGGCATCACAGTGTTAGAACCAACCACTACCTTGTTGGAACTAGCTAGCCGTTCAGTCATTAGGCCAGAAGGAACATTACAATATGTGATGGTTTCTGTGGACTCTTGGGAATATCTGGCATATTTTATTATTATTAACCCTAGAAATCAGCTAGATGGACATCCATTAATACTGGGAAGGCCTTGGCTAGCAAAAACCAATGCTTATATAGGCTGCCGATAAGGCAGTATGACCATAACTAGAGGAAATGTTGTTAAGAATCTAGCTTTATACCCTCTTGAACAGCCAAGCCTGACCATTGTAAAAACTAGGAAACAACCAACAACATATTTAAACGAAAATATATGTTTACCATTGATTGTGGCATATGCACTTGAATTCAAAAATCAAAATCAAATAGAAGATGATGCAATTAACACCTTTATCAATCACCCCGTTGCAGTGTCTAATTTGAGATATCACATGATTGAAGTTGTCCTTGATAATTAGTTTGAAGAGGATTCCTTGAGAGACATTAATGACCAACCGATACCAACAACAACTATCTATAATAGCAAGCCTATTGAAATCCAACAAGGGAAAATCGTGAACATTAATAGTAATTTGAGTAATGACCAGCAACAGAAACGCATCCAAGTCCTTAGGAAATACAAAGGGGCTTTTGCATGTGACTACCTAAACATGAAGGGGATTGACCCTTTTTTATGCATGCATCACATCTACACTAAAAAATATGCCAGACCCATTCGATAGTGTTATAGACAATTTTGTGCCTTGCAGCATCAGGCATGAATTGTCAATAATCGAAGGGATCCAAAGTCCCTAAACATGATGTTCCTACCCCTAGAGGAACAAGGTCAGCAAACCAACAACTCTCAGATCAGTTCTCCACCTGAAAACACTCAAAAACAAGCAATCCTGAAATCAAAGCAGGTGCTCCACTAGGCTTTTGCACTGAAACTCAACTCCTCCATGGTGTACCTGCGTTGCAAAGCAGGTAGAACAAAGGCCACCTGCGCTGAGCGAGATGGGACAAATGGCACACTGAGTCATTGCTCTGGAATCTTCCAAAAATGACACTTGGATCAAGGGTTTCGCCTTGTGATGAGTCAGAGGCTCTGTTTCTCCAAGTGGAAGCAAGGTTCTCCAAGTGGACTCAAGAACTGAAGATCAACTGAAGAGAGAGAGGACACAAGGCAGCTACACATTAGTTGCAAGCTGACTCATCCTCTCTCAATTCATCTATATATTGAGCTCTCTCCTATGAGCTCAGGAGGCTGGAATTTTGTGCAAAGTAATGATATGCTGTTGGTTTCACTATAGAACTATTGGGTGATTGCTTGAAGGAGGTGAAGAGGAGAAATTCTTTCTGCTGGGAGGTGTTGCTAGATTGGGGCCTTCAATGGTTGTAACCTTCTCAGAACTTTACTTCTTCCATTAATAAAAGCTATTGAGGTTCTTCTATATGCATTTGTTTCAATGATGTATTGTGATGATTGTATATTTGATTTATGCTAATCCTTGAATCAGTTATGAATGCATGCTTCTTGTAGTTTCCTTCTTTGTTATTTTGTAGGATCTCATTGTAGCTGGGCCAGCAAAAGAGCAAAGAGCTAGGAGCAAGCAGTAAAGAGAAGAGATTGGAGCAAATATTAAGCGCAAGGCAACGGTTAGTGCATTTCTTCATTCTCTCTTGCTTTCATAAAGAAGTAAACCTTAAGTAGTTTTGTTTACAGTTGTTGCTGAGGTACTATCACCCTTAGAGTGGGATAGGGTCATCCGAATCGGATACTTTTCCCTACAACAAACTGGCGACTCCGCTGGGGATCGTATCTGTTTGATTGTTTGTAGTATTTTGCTATTCATTTCCTGAACAAGAGAGTACCAAATCGAAAAGCTTTTGACTATATCAAAAGCGAAGTAGAGGGCAGCTACTCTAGCTCATTTCTGAGCATGTTCATGATTTGAAGAGCTGATCTACAAGGATCCTTGTAAGATCTTAGTGATAGCTTTTCATCTTCCTTGTCATCCCTTAGTGTGTACTTGACTGATAGCTTCTGATTTGAGCAAAAACTGTGATTTTTTGAGAAAATTGTGACCCGGAAACTGAGAAAACGCAACTTTCGTTTTCCAAAGCAGGTAGTACACAGGCTACCTGCTTTGCAACGCAGGTCCCGAAGGGGCTACCTGCGCTAAGAGCTAGACTGGCTGTGCAGCACCTGCGTTGGCCCAATTTTGCCTTGTGCATTTGGGGTTTCCTCCCTTTTTCTTGCCTGTTTTCACTATAGATTTTGCAGCCAGTTACCAGTCTTGTACCTATTCTGAAACCAACCTTACTTGCCATCATTCCGCCTCTGTTATATAACGAAATTGTACTTGTTCTTTTGTATTTCTTACATCATTTACAATTTCCCATAACGAAAGTGAACTAGTCTTGCTTTGGCCTCTTAGATCTGAACCTGTGTTAGGCATTTTGCTGGTCTAAAGAGTTAGCTTGTTTGTTGTCCATAGCTCATTAGTCTTTTTACTCTCGTCATTATGGTTTGATTTCATGTATTTCCAGTGATTAAACAAGTAAATCTTAAGGTGTCTTTTGATTTTGGACAAGCTTGTTTACTTTCGCTTGAAATCGAAATCAAAGTTATATAACAACTTTCTTTTTGTAATACATCAACATTAAGAAAGGGAAAAGAAAATACATGCATTGTGCATTTTGCATTTGACTGTTTGCATGCTGATTTAGGAAATTTTGCATTAGTGTGTGCTCTATGATCTGTCTGAAAATATTTGCCTTTCTTCTCCTCAGTAGTTAAGATTTTCAAAGTTGAAAGATTGAAAAGTTTGCTTCTCATCTTAGACTGCATTCAGGAATTTGTTACATACATCTCGTGGTGATCCTTAAAGGCAAACTGCTAAGCAAGATCAACATTAAAATAAATCCAATTTACTTAACAACGCTTTGACACATAACGCAAACACATAGAGGTCTAAGCTAGAGACGTGTTCCGGCGTCGTTAAACGTAGTGAGTGTCGATCTCGAAGAAGGTGGGTGATTCCTCCTGAGAGTCGGTGGCACTAATACGGACTTGTGCTCCTACGTACCGTCGAGTATATATTGGGAGACCCCTATAGGCATATATCCTTTATCCTTAGGAAGCCGTGTCGGCCGCCCTACTGATCGCAATGCAGTGAACACAGCATTCACGAAGATTGACCACACGTACCGTAAAACGTATTCCGTGGTTTTGCGAAAGGTTTGGCACACCCTCTGCCTAGATCTCCAGAGCAGTTTCTTTTGGCCTTTTTCAAACTCTATAACTGAAAAAGTCCAACCGAGCATTTGTCACTTCGGGCTCGTTAAAACATCGAAGGAGACTAGAGTCATCTTTAGCTTTTTCTCGAGTCTTAAAACATGAAAAAGCAAAGTTGTGTCTAAAGCGTCGTTAATAAAATTTATTTTAAACGAAACATAATCACCTGTTATTCCCACGTTGATCTTTCAGTTGAAAAGTATGGAGCCCACCAACCAAGGAAGTCACCTTGGTGGAAGTCCCAGTCCCTTCTCCTCTTGGGGAGATGTTGGTTTGCCCCATATGGCCACATTGTCACTTCCAGGATTGACAGTTGGCCTGCCTATATGGCTCTTTTCAACTAATGTAGTTCAGACCAACACAAATCCTGAGCAGTCGAATCAACAGTCAGACCAGTCTAGAGCTGCCCACCAGCCTTCCACTTCTTACAATTCTTCCTCTGATCCTTCATCTTCACAAGGTAGAGCCGGCAGAAGTCAGCCTCCCATGGAGAAGAAGGAGAAGAAGAAGAAAGAAAAGAAGCAAAAGGATCCTAAGGCGAAGGCGACTGGGGGCAAGCAAAAGACATCTGAAAAAAATCCACACACTGCACCGACCGGGCCTAAATCGCCATGTGTCATTTGCAAAGGGACCCACTTCCACCGTGATTGTCCTTGTATTCCCCGGATACTAAGGGACTGGTCCCCCAGGATGCACAATCTGGTAGCATCAACCTCTGGTAGTCATGTTGATTGCAGTCCGTCAACTAGCGAGAGTGAAGGACGAAAAGGGAGACCAAGATCACCCTGCATGCTGTGTGAAGGCAATCATGCCATCCACCGTTGTCCATTCTTAGATGAGGCGAAGAGAGTTTTGGAAGATCGTCCGGTTTCACCGTTACGACTTCCTCCTGGATACCAAAAACTCGTGCCAAGTCCCTCGATAGTTGAAAATCCAGCTGGCCCGATCAAGTGGTCAGCTGAAGTGTCGGTCATTGAGAATGAACCTACTGAATCCAGACCAGACGAAATTCTAAAGGTCGAAACAGCAGTTGACCCGGTTCTTCCTTCAGAGGTTTCATCCTCAAATGACACCGTCGTTGAAGATTCATCTTCAAATGACACCCTCACTGAAGAGAATAAGGATGACACCATCCAGATTCTTTTCATCAACACAGACTCTGATGAGCATCAGGGCAATGCGCCCATTCCTTTATCGCAGGAAGGAACATCGTCAGGGTCGTATCCGGCCGTGTATTCGGTCCCACCACCAAGCAACCTGGTTGTGTCCTTTGATTGGAACCAACTAGGCAGACCCTGGTTACCAGCCAATATACCATTCAGAATCATTGTCCAAATCTATAGAATGGTAATGGCTGGAACTATCATTGATGAAGGGGCATCTGTGAGTATCATTTCCTCTATTGCTTGGAAAGCACTGGGTTCCCCGGCGCTTTTACCTGAGATGAGAAATCTATCAGGTTTTGATAAAGGAACCAGTCGCCCTTTAGGGATCCTCCCCAATGTTCCCATTACATTGAGGAAGAAGACAGTTCATATGAACGTCATGGTCGTCCAAGGACCCTTGGATTATAACCTACTCCTTGGACGGGACTATATATATTGCATGGGAGCTATAGTCTCCTCACTCTTTAGAGTAATGTGTTTTACACACGAAGGAAAGATGGTCAAGCTCGTAGACCAACTTTCATTTCTGAGATCTCGCATCGCAAATAGTCAAATACCATCCCTGAATGGCTTATTCCCTCAAGAAATGCCTCCACCCCCGGTTCTACTTCCCGATGAGTGCGAGTGATTCAGAAAGATATAACTGGGACCCAGGGGGCATGCACCCTGGCCTGCCTTGGGCAGAGGAAACCTTGGGTATAAAGTCAATTTCCGCGGAGGAAGATGACTAGTCCGTACCCCGTCCGGCATGGAAGAGGGGTTGTTCTAGAATAAGATTCTTTTGTCAAGGTTACTTGTTTGACAAAGGTCATTCATCTTTATCTAAATAAGTAGGCTCTGCCAAGGAAGGGGATCCGTTTGTGGCAGTAAGTAGTAACCGTCTTTGGATAAAAGGCAAGCCTCACCCATTAAAACAAATGTTTTAAAGGATAAGTAGGGGCAGCCTCCAAAGAATGAGTTTCTATTGCTGCAACAAATTGTAACCATCCTTGTGTAACCTAATGATAGATATCGCCGAAGAAAGAGTTTCATTTGCGGCAGCGGATAAAACCATTCTTCGGGTAACCAGAAAGAGGTAGGCCTCTCTCGGTAGAACGAAAGTTTTGGCGGAAAGAAGTAGGGGTAACCTTGAAATTGTACTTTATACCTGGGGGCATGCAAACCTTTTGGAGTGCAAGCACGGGACGACTATTTATTTTTTTAAATTTTTAGGTCCTCCCTTTAAACCTGTAGGTCTAACCCTTTAAACTCGTAGGATTAGCCGTTTCCAGCTTGCATGAAGAAAGGATGTGGGGCAAAAGTCAAAATTTGCCAAATTCGGAGCATAGCTTCGTGAGATAAAGCTCCATAAAAAATAGCTATCTCACAGGAGACATTTCTTATCTTATGACTGGTATATTCGAGCAGTTTTAGCACACAGTTCATGCTCGTTAAAAAATAAACGCAAGATC
The DNA here is from genome assembly GCA_031772625.1 of Pinus tabuliformis. Lineage (NCBI taxonomy): Eukaryota > Viridiplantae > Streptophyta > Pinopsida > Pinales > Pinaceae > Pinus > Pinus tabuliformis. The sequence goes on along the minus strand of CM062807.1, from coordinate 865,430,934 downwards.
CGAGCAGTTTTAGCACATAGTTCATGCTCGTTAAAAAATAAACATAAGTTGTGAGCAATCTTCCCCTAGAGTTCGAGCTCACCCAGAAAAAATGAACCGGTAAATAACCTTGGTAAATGTAACCTTTGACAGCCATATTAAAGCCCTTGGTCGTGTTCTTGCAGTCTCACCTCCACCGTTCATTTGGCCAATCATTCATCTCCATATGATTGTTTACCCATTTTGAGGAACAACTGCGAAGAGTGATTTCACTAAGCCATCCTTGTGACACTGCCGTGATTGGAATATTCCAACCTGTACCTAGAATCTGCTGCTGCCCTGTTCATCACTCGTTCCTCAAAAGACGAGTCTCCTTTGAGCTCTTTTCTCCTGACTCGTAAAATATGAAAAGTTTGCCGAGTTTTGGCCTTCCAGCTCGTTAAACGACCGGAAGAGCTATCCCTCCTCTAGATTTTAATCTTTTTGGACCTGAGGGATTATTGCACAAAAAGATCGAGCGCTTGTCTTGTTCGGCTCGTTAAAAGTATCGAAAATTCATCCCTTCTGTATTGTTTTATACTTTTTCGGACTTAAGGGATTAGATGACGAAAAAGGAATTCTGGAGTTGAATTTCTGTACCTTTTCAGACTCTCTAAAAATGAAAAGGACCGAGTTTTCCTTGTCGTTAGACTCGTTAAAATGATTAAATAGCGACAAACTTGTCTTTAGACGAGAACGAGTTTCCCTGTCGCTAGGCTCGTTAAAACATAGCGATGGGCTTGCCCGAAGGGCAGGTTATAGAACAAGCATATGTTATCCTCCTCAAGCTTGACAAAAATAAAGAGGTACTGGTCAGCAATAACTGGGGAAAAATTGGGAGAACCTCACAGCTTTAATGGTAGCAAGTCGCTCTTGAACATGACACTTTGTCCTCCGTATCACATCGGGTTGGGTTGTTTCATTCACCGGTCTCATCACCATGGTCCTCGCCACACCATACACATTTTGGGTAATGCTACCGATCCATCACATCAGTGTCGTTATATGTTCAAGAGATGTTGTTCTGCAAAGAGTCAACCGTGTCCCATCCACTGCCATACATTGTCCTTCATCCATTTCATGACCGCCACCCTGAATCATACATCACAGTTTGTTTTCACCTCATCACAATCACTAGCTCCGTTCCGTGTCACTGATGTGGGATTCATTAAGGCCCTCCTTTGACGGATCGCTCCTTGTCGACATCAGCTCATTATCCAAGGAGTTGATCTAGGAACAACCCCTTCAGTACTTTGAAGCTTGCATGCCTCAATGGCAAGTTTCTCACTTCCGGCGACAGGTATACATCAATGACCTTCGACCAGAAGATTTTGCATGGTGGTCGACGCCAAGTCCTTTATTCCCACCATGTGAATTGTACTGCTGTACCTTGAGGGTCATCATCCTTATCGGTGATTCCTCTCGCGCTTGTTAACGGTTTACATCATTGACCGGTAATCAAGCGATGTCTTTCCATGTTCGACTTCAAGAAATTCTCACATGGATCGACTTGTACATCGAGTGAAGATCGGAAGAGATTGAAGACCCCGGATCTAGTTTCATCCATCCGGGCTGCGATATATATTCAGGATATAAAGACATTTGATGTGTACATCATTGCAGCAGATGATCATCCTTCTCAAAGGATGATAATTTCAGCAGAGAATTATCAGTCTACCATTAGACGATCGTCTGTTCTATGTACCAAAATGAGTTTATAAAGTTGAGCATGGGAATGCCCGCCTCAGCTAGATCATGAAAAAGTATGAAAAATAATGTATTGTATTGTATCTTATTACAGGACACTTCTCAGCAGATTGAATGAACTTCGGATCCTCCTAATAAAGCATTTCACCCGATAAACGACCTCATACTTTAGGGGGCATCTGTTATAGACAATTTTGTGCCTTGCAGCATCAGGCATGAATTGTCAATAATCGAAGGGATCCAAAGTCCCTAAACATGATGTTCCTACCCCTAGAGGAACAAGGTCAGCAAACCAACAGCTCTCAGATCAGTTCTCCACCTGAAAACACTCAAAAACAAGCAATCCTGAAATCAAAGCAGGTGCTCCACTAGGCTTCTGCGCTGAAACTCAACTCCTCCATGGTGTACCTGCATTGCAAAGCAGGTAGAACAAAGGCCACCTGCGCTGAGCGAGATGGGACAAGTGGCACACTGAGTCATTGCTCTGGAATCTTCCAAAAATGACACTTGGATCAAGGGTTTCGCCTTGTGATGAGTCAGAGGCTCTGTTTCTCCAAGTGGAAGCAAGGTTCTCCAAGTGGACTCAAGAACTGAAGATCAACTGAAGAGAGAGAGGACACAAGGCAGCTACACATTAGTTGCAAGCTGACTCATCCTCTCTCAATTCATCTATATATTGAGCTCTCTCCTATGAGCTCAGGAGGCTGGAATTTTGTTCAAAGTAATGATATGCTGTTGGTTTCACTATAGAACTATTGGGTGATTGCTTGAAGGAGGTGAAGAGGAGAAATTCTTTTTGCTGGGAGGTGTTGCTGGATTGGGGCCTTCAATGGTTGTAACCTTCTCAGAACTTACTTCTTCCATTAATAAAAGCTATTGAGGTTCTTCTATATGCATTTGTTTCAATGATGTATTGTGATGATTGTATATTTGATTTATGCTAATCCTTGAATCAGTTATGAATGCATGCTTCTTGTAGTTTCCTTCTTTGTTATTTTGCAGGATCTCATTGTAGCTGGGCCAGCAAAAGAGCAAAGAGCTAGGAGCAAGCAGTAAAGAGAAGAGATTGGAGAAAATATTAAGCGCAAGGCAACAGTTAGTGCATTTCTTCATTCTCTCTTGCTTTCATAAAGAAGTAAACCTTAAGTAGTTTTTTTTACAGTTGTTGCTGAGGTACTATCACCCTTAGAGTGGGATAGGGTCATCCGAATCGGATACTTTTCCCTATAACAGATAGCCACAACGTAGATTAAATCATCATCTAAATGATATTGTGAAAGAAGAGCTTCAAAAACTACTAGATGTGAATTTTATTTATCCTATATCTGATAATAAATGGGTTTCTCCATTAGTCGTTGTCCCAAAAACTAATGGGAAATGGTGGATATGCGTTAACTACAACAAAATAAATAAAGCAACACAAAAATACCATTTTTCCCTTCCATTTATCGACCTGGTCCTAGATACACTAGCAAGATTGAAATTCTTCTCTTTCCTGGATGGCTTCAGTGGCTACAACCAAATTCAAATTTCCCCTATAGACCAAGATAAAACTACTTTCACCTACCCCTGGGGAACATTTTCTTACAGAGTATTGCCTTTCAAATTGTGCAACGCGTCTACTACATTCCAAAGAGCCATACTCAGTATTTTTGCAGACTTGATAAATGAAGGGTTGGAGGTGTACATGTATTATTTCAAACCCTATGGAGATGACTTTGTTCAGGCATTACAAACATTGGAGAAAGTCCTAGAATGGTGTATTGCGACTATGCTATGCTTAAGTCATGAGGAATGTCGTATGATAATGACAGAAGGCCTGATTCTGGGTTATTACATTTCAGCAGCTGGAATTCAGGTAGATCTATCAAAGATATAGGTAATCCTCTTATTAGCTAATCCCTGCACTTAAACAGAGGTACATAGTTTTTTGGGGTTGTTGGATACTATTGTAGATTTATAAAGAACTTTTTGCAAATTTTTTGCACCTTTATATGCCTTGACAGGAAATGTTGATTTTATATGGACTGATAAATGTGAGACTTCCTTCACAGATCTGAAACAGTTAGTATCGATAGAACCAGTATTACGAGGCCCGAATTGGGATATACCTTTCCAGATTTCATCAGATGCATTAGATACAACTATTGGAGATGTTCTTGGCCAAGAAGAAGACAAGAAACCCTACGCTATATATTACATCAGCGAAAATCTAACTTATGCTGAGTTGAATTACACAGTAACAGAAAAGGAGTTTCTAACTATTATTTATGCTATCAACAAATTTAGACACTATATAACTGGATACCCGGTATTTCTATATACTGATCACTCTGCCATTAAATATTTAGCCAATATGAATAAACCAATTACAAATGGAAGAGTGACTCGTTGGTTACCACTTTTGCAGGAATTTGACTTAACTATAAGGGATTGACTAGGGAAGTAGAAGCTCGTGGCAAACTTCCTCTCCCAAGTGCCAAGAAAAGACGATAGAGTGGTAGTAGAGGATCAATTCCTGGATGAACATTTGTTTGTTGTGGCCATAAAAATGCCATGGTATGCAAATGTAGTGAATTACTTAGTAGCGGGAAAATTTCCCAAACATCTCACACCCAGAGAAAGGAAATTGATTGTGCAGCATAGCAATCGTTTCTCCTAGATTGGAGGATACCCTTTCCACATACGAGCTGATATGCACATCCGCGAGTGCATTAGGGAGGACGAAATTTATGATATCTTAAAAGCCTGCCATTATGGACCTAGTGGTGGAAACTTTGAAGATTGCAGAACTGGACATAAAATTCTACAAATGGGCTACTACTAACCCACTACTTTTAAAGATGTTAGGAAATTTGTGATCCAGGTGGATATTGGTGGCCATCTGCCAAGTCCACTTGGACCCCCACCATTGTTTCTTTCAGCTTTTCAGTTTCCTTAATTATAGCACAGTTTACTATTTTTAGCAGTTTTTCGAGTCCTGAACTTCTGAAGTCGTTTTGAGGCCCTAAACGACGCTTTTTGGGAAAACTGGGAGCAACATGGGTCCACGGTTTGATGTTGCTCTTCCAAAAGTTGTAGTTCTCAGATAGATCTTTCTAACAAGATATTGTGTGTGTCAAACAGAGATCATATCCCAAAGTTACGACCCAAGGAAGTTGATGTACCAATTTACCCAAACAGGGCCCACAGTTTGGCGTTTCATATTCTAGTGTTAGGTTTTTGGATGTTTAGGGTTTTCCATTATTTCTCAACAATAAATAGGCCTTCGAGCCTCATTGTAACATAGTTCAGAGGCATGTAGCCGACACATCTCTTCTCAGAGATAAGCTACCATTGCCCTAGTTGGTTTATTTCCATTGTTCTTTGTAAGCATATTTCAGTATTTTACATTAATGAAATGAAGTATTATTTCTGTTGCATCTCTGTGTTTATGGTTATATCTGTAATTTGTTGCATTCCTATTTAAATCTGGATCAGTGGTATTAGAGCGGTCTGCTTTTTATCTATTTTTCTTTGCATGCCCCCATCGAGGTCGGGATATAAGGAGTTAGGGCTTCAACTAGTCGAACCTTAGCAAGACCAACCTCACAAATCCCGATGGACTCCCATGGCAGATGAAAAGAAAGACGAGGGGGTAGGAGATCCTCTCAAAATCTTGCTCCAAGAAGCAATAGAGTGACAAAGGAACGTGATGATTGACAACTTTGCCTAGATCCTTTAGCGGCTACCTAGGGGCGACGCATCGACTTCCAATAGCTACTCTGGAAACACCACATCATTTAAGGTACAAGTTAATTTTTGAATCCTCATATTCGAAGGTCAGATAGATGCAGATGTTGTTGATAAATGGTTAAATCTGCTAGAGGGTTATTTTTCTGTTCATGATTTTTCCATTCGGGAAAAGATTATTTTCGCTCTTCTCAAAGTAGCCCCCCACGTCAAGGACTGGTGGGAAACCTAATGCGAGTAGAAGGATGAATGTACGGGCTCAGTATTTTCGGTTGCACCCACTTGGGATTCATTCTGGGATGCCATCAAGGAGCAATACTACCCTATCAGAAGCTATGAGGATCAATACATAAAGTGGATCACGTTGCGGGAGGGGAGGGACCAAGACGTGCCTGAGTTTACCAATATTTTCCATACCCTTCACACAAAGTTGGGTATCAAGGATTCGGAGAAGCATTTGGTACTCAAATACTGCAGCTACCTGCACAAGTACATCCAGGAAGAAATAGAATTCCTGAACACCCCCTCGCTTAGCAGGGCATACTGATATGTTGTCAAGGTTGAGAAAAACTTTAAACAGAAGAAGCGAGACTTTGGATCTGCAAATCTGAAGCAAGGGAAAGGTGCCCCCAAATTGAAAAAAAAAGGACAAAGCCAAGGTGTGATGGCCCAAGACAACCCACCAAAGCTTCAAGCAAAGAACAACACCATGAAGTTGAAAAAGGACACGGGAAAGTGGTGTGAGTTCCATAAGAGCTCCACTCACAACGCAAGTGAGTGTCGGCCCAAGCAGTCACTAGTGGCTGAGCTAACGGTTTTAGAATCAGATGTATGTTTCGACTCTGAGTTAGAACTCGACAAGGGGAATGACAAAGGGAAGAAAATTATCGATGTGGTTCCCAATGCCACCATTGCCACCACGAAGATACAGAAGGAGGAACCCAAAGATCCAGTGGAGGAGGAGCACCTCTTCCACTCTAGATGTGGGTAAATGGCTCCCCACTATAGTTCATTGTCAACAACAGGAGCCAAAAGAACCTCATTTCGGCAAAGGTCATGAAGTGGCTGGGCTTACCAACCACAGCACATCCACAACTGTACACCATAAGGTGGCCTCACCAAGGACGGGATCTTCACGTGGGCCAGCAGTGTCTCCTTGCATACAACATCAAGCCTTTCACGGATGAGGTATTGTGTGACATTGCTTCCCTTGAAGTTTGTGATGTATTATTAGGACAAACATACTTGTGAAAGCGACATGTTGTGTATGAATCAAGGCCTCGTGTTGTTATTGTTACTTTGGGAAATAAGTTGTACAAGATACCAGAGGTAGCACCACCTACCGCCATCTCTTCGGTTACTACAAAACAATGCAGTAAGATCATTTCCAATACTGGGAATTTTTTTTCCTGATGATACACCCTCAAGGAAAGAAGAAGACGGTGGCCACGATCTCCAGAAAGGGCCCCTTTGCACGACAACTACAAATGGACAAGGTCGTGGAGGAGTATGAGGACATCTTCACCTCCCTCGCAGGGGTTCCTTTGCACTATCAGGTCAAGCACTCCATCGATCTAACCTCAGGTGTGCCACTGCCCAATGGACCAATCTATCAATGCTTTGTTCTAGAGAATGATGAAATCAAGAGGAAAATTCAGGGGCTACTGTATAAAGGTCACATCCGTCCGAGTTCATCACCCTGTGGGAGCCCGATTGTCTTGGTACATAAGAAGAATGGGACTTGGAGAGTCTGTATTGACTATCAGGCGTTAAACAAGATCACTCTCCGTAATAGGTACCTGATCCCATTGATTGATGACCTCTTGGACCAACTGAAGGGGGTAAAATATTTCAGTAAGATCGATTTGAAGTTAGGATATCACTAGGTACCAATCGAACCCTCCGATGTATGGAAGACTGCCTTCAACGCTAAGGAAATCCTTTTCGAATGGTTGGTTATGCCATTCGGATTGACGAATTCTCCTACAACCTTCACGAGGCTAATGGATGACATCTTGTGGCCATTCACCAACGAATTTGTAGTGGTATACTTGGATGACATGTTGATCTTCAGCCAGAGTTGGGAAGAGAACCTCCACCACATCTGACAAGTTCTCCAAACACTGCAGCAACACAAGTTATGTGCTAATTTGGAGAAATGAACTTTTGGCATGACACAGGTTCAGTATCTGGGTTACATTATTGATGAATAGGTTGTGCACGTAGATTTAGCCAAGATCCAAGTCATTTAGGATTGGCCATCTCTAACCACTCCGATAGAGCTCTGCAGCTTTCTAGGTCTTGCCAACTTCTACCGCAGGTTCACGTTGGGATTTTTTCATATCACTTGGCCCTTGAGTCAAGTCACCAAGGGAGGAGCGAAAGCAAAATTCTTTTGGTCTGAATCTCAACAGAAGGCATTCACAGAGTTGAAAGATCGCCTCTGCATGGCACCAGTGCTCGCATTACCAGACTTGCAACAACAATTTGAGGTCGAGACAGATGCCTCTGACTATGCTATTGGGGCAGTCCTTACTCAACATTGGCATCTAGTGGCATATCATAGTGAGACACCTTCAGACACGGTCTGGAAGTATCCCACTTATGACAAAGAGATGTATTCCATTGTGCAGGCTTGCTGACAATGGAGGCATTACATTTTGGGGAAGGAAACGGTCATCCACACAGACCACCGACCCCTGCAATTCATACAGACCCAAGGGAAATTACAGAATGATTTCCATCAGAAGTGGTCCACATACCTGCAATAGTTCCATTTGAATATCAAGTATAAGAAGGGCAGCACCAATAATGTTGCAAATTGCCTCAATCGACCACCAATCATGGTGTTAACCACCGTGTTCAACTCTTGTGGACACGAGACTTCTACTTGGCCAATTTTGTACAAAAGCGACCCAGAATTCGGCCACACATACCAAACACTCTTGGAGGGTCAGCATGTTCCAGATTTTCACCTCCAGGATGCCTTGTTATGCCACTTGGGTCACCTTTGTGTTCCTTCAAGCGAGCGTGCCAAGATGATTTGGGAAGCAAACTACAGTCAGGCTGCTGGGAATTTTGGGGTCGAGAAAATAGTGGCAGTACTATAGAAGTATTTCTATTGTTCGAATCTTCGACAGGACGTTGGGAAGTACATCAAATCATGCACTGCCTGTGTCATTGCCAAACTGACCATCAAGAAGCAAGGCCTCTATATCCCGCTGCCTACCCCTAGTCGACCTTGGGAATCAATCTCCATGGATTACATGTCAGGCCTTCCTTCCACTAAGCATGGAAATGACTGTGCTTTTGTGGTCATCAACAAGTTCTCGTAGATGGCCATTATGGTGGTATGCAAGAAGAATAGCACAATAGAAGCCACTGCTAAACTCTTCTTTGAACGAGTGTGGGTACACTTTAGGATCCCACAGTATATCATCTCAGATTGGGACAGAAAGTTCCTCAGTACATTTTGGTCCAGTCTCTGGTCGATGCTAGACACCAGACTCAATAAGTCCACAGCCTTCCATCCTCAAACTGATGGCCAAACAGAAGTTGTCAACAGGATGATCGTACACATTTTGTGCATGTACAACTCAAAGCATCCATGCACATGGGACAAGAGCCTCCCCTATGTTCAACAAAGCTACAACCAAGCTCTTCACATCTTGACCAGCCACAACCCTTTTCAAGTGGGCTTGGGATTCTAGCCACTATGTCCCATTGATGTGACCATGCCATTTGCAGCTACTCACACAGATTCGGCTCATGTCCAATCCAAAATAGATAAGGCAACCAGCTTCATTTATCACATCCAACATATTCGACAGTAGGTCCATGACATTCTAGAGAAATCAAATGCCAAGTACAAGTTGAGACATGATCAACATCGGGTGCCACACAAGTTTCAAGTGGGTGACGAAGTTTGGTTGCATTTTCAAAAGGAACTCCTTATCGAAGTCTATCGGAAACTTTGACCACTTTGATGTGGTCCTTACACCATTACTAAGGTTGTGGGAGACAATGCATTTGAGCTCACCATTCCCCCATTCCTTGCTCTTCACCCAGTGTTCAATGTGGACCGCCTTCGGCCATACTTTCCACCATTATTAGACACATCCGACATTGTAGAACAGCTCACGCACACAGAGTTAAATCCAGATTTCATGGAATAAGCTGCAACTCATTGGAACATGGAAACACAGATCAAGCACACTCACCAACAGAATATCCATCTGTATCGAATTGTCAAAGTAGACCAATTCCTTCACCAGGGAAAGTGGCTCACTAGGGACCAAGTTCAACAGAAGTTTCCTCATATCATGGAGGAACTCAACGCAATGGGGACCATTTCTTCCTAAGGGGGGAGGAATGATCCAGGTGGATATTGGTGGCCACCTGCCAAGTCCAATTGGACCCCCAACATCGTTTCTTTCATCTTTTCAGTTTCCTTAATTATAGCAAAGTTTACTATTTTTAGTATTTTTTCGGGTCCTAAACTTCCGGAGCCATTTTGAGGCCCTAAACGGAATATTTTTGGAAAATTTGGAGCAACATGGGTCCATGGACCGATTTTTCTCTTCCCAAAGTTGTAGTTCTTGGATAGATCTTTCTAAAGAGATATTGTGCACGTCAAACGAAGATCATATGCCAAAGTTACGACCCCAGGAAGTTGATCTACCAATTTACCCAAATGGGGCCCACAGTTTGGCATTTCATCTTCTAGGGTTAGGTTTTTGGATGTTTAGGGTTTTCCATTATTTCTCAATAATAAATAGGCCTTCGAGCCTCATTGTAACACAATTCATAGGCATGTAGCCGCCACATCTCTTCTTATAGATAAGCTACCCTCGCCCTAGCTGGTTTATTTCCATTGTTGTTTGTAACCATATTTCAGTATTTGACATTAATGAAATGAAGTATTATTTCTGCTGCATCTATGTGTTTATGGTTATCTCTGTAATTTTTTGTGTTCCTGTTTAAATCCGGATCAATTTGTCTAGGTATGTGATAGTTTCCAAAGGATGGACCGCCCTGGCCAATCTGATGAAATGCCGCTGCATCCACAGCTAGCAATAGAACCCTTCGAGTGTTGGGCATTAGATTTCATTGGGTTTTTCAAACCACCATCCAACCAGAACTCGTATATATTGGTTGTAACAGATTACATAAATAAGTGGGTGGAAGTAGTAGCATTACTAAGAACAGCAGAGGAAATTGTTATTAATTTTCATTTTGAAATTTTTGTGCGGTATGGCTTACCCAGAGAAGTAATTACTGATGGGGGGCCAAAATTTGTGGGTTACAAGATTGCTGGTACACTGAAAAATCATCACATCACACACATAATTACTTCTATGTATCACCTGTAGGTGAACGAGCAGGTGAAGAGCACCAATAATGTTATGTTGGCATTATGATTCAAGTGTTGCCCTTGATGGCAACTCACTCAGAGGTTGGTACAGATGCTCAGAAGTTGGTACAGGAGATGGCAACTTAATCAGAAGACAGATCCTAGTACAGCTTGCCAAGGAAGTTCATACACGCAGGTTTGTTAAGACCAAGTCGCGTGTACATGCAGGTTGGCTTCAGAAAAAGCGCGTGTATGTGGAAAAGTACCTTTGATCCATGGCGGTTAGTCCTTGGAAGTTGTGCCTATGGTTTCGGACCATTATGTCTCGACGGACGTGTTGATCCCTAGTTTCGAGGTTGATGGTATTGTGTTTCTATGGTTTTGGCTCTTGGTATTGAACAAGGCCTAAGGCTATATAAGGAGAAGATCACTAGGCAAAGGAGCATGGATTGTGGGTGTCTGATGCAGTGAGAGGATCTGGGATTGCTGGTTATCTGTTCGGGACGCTTGGCAAGGGTCGGATCTGACAACAAAGGCAGAAGTAATCATTTCTAGATCTGCACGCGGGTTGCCTTTGGAGAAAGAGCGTATACACGCGGTTTTGGTACAGTGAAGTAGCGTATGCATGATAAGGGTTGATATTTCAGGTTGTTGCTGATTCTGGTGGTTGTTGCAGAGTTCTAGATTCTGGTTTGGGTTCTGTGTTCTTGATGACAGGGTTTCAGTGATTCGGTATTGGGTTGTTTAATGAATTATGATGCAAGTATAAGTTGATGATTGTATTGCGGTAATGTTTGCTTTGTACTCTTGGATCCAGTCTGAAAATTGATGAAACGTGGTCCCTGAAGGTTGTAGGGTCAGCACCTACGTACTAGTAAATGGATCAGCTAGTACAAGAGCTGAGGGGGTTGTAGCTCCCTTCTAGAAGTAGTTGGAAAACGAAAGAGAGGGTTGTAGCCCTCTGCAGGTTGTAGCCTGCATACTGGTAAAGGACTGCACCAGTATATTGTAAAAGAAGTTTCTCATTAAAGAAGAAAGAGACGAATTGCAGCAGGTGGTTTTCACCCACATTGGGTTTCCACCTTATATCATGGTGTTCATGTGTGTGGCTCTTGTGTGATGTTCTGTTCTGTTATACTGCACCTGTTAAATTGCTTAATAATGTTCTGATGCATTTACTGAAGATAAGATTAACTGAATCATAAGATATCTGCATATACGCTAGTTGCTTTAGACACAGTCGCGTGTACACGCGGATTCACTTAACTGAAGTCGCGTATATGTTTCTGAGTATGAAATTGAAAAGGTTTTATTGATCTGATAATACTGATTCACCCCCCCCTCTCAGTATTATTCCCAACAATTGGTATCAGAGCAGGTCCTTCAGAGGAAGCTTGATCGCTTGAAGGAAAAGATCCATCAAAATGGCTAATCCAGAAAGAGAGGCACACATCAGGCCACCAGTCTTTGACGGGAACAATTTTACTCACTGGAAGATAAGAACCACTGCATATCTACAGTCTCTTGGAGCAGAAGTTTGGGGACTCGTAGAAGGAGGATACAAATTCCCATCAGCAACTCCTACAGATCCAGCAGAGAAAAAGCAATATGAGCTCAATGCCAAAGTAGTTAATGTCCTATTGAGTACTTTGACTCAATCAGAATTTATGAAAATCATGCATCTCAAATCAGCTAAGGAAATATGGGACAAAATCGTTACAAGCTACGAAGGAGATGATCAGGTAAAAATAGCGAAGCTTCAAACTCTCAGAATCCGGTATGAAACTCTTAAGATGCGAAGTAATGAAAGCGTAGCTAATTATTTCCTGCGTATGGATGAGATTGTGAATTGTATGAGGGATCTGGGTGAAGAATTTGAGGAAGTTGTCTTAGTTCAAAAGGTTTTGAGATCTCTGTCTACTAAATTTGATTCTAAAGTATCTGCCATAGAAGAAAAGGAGAATGTGCGGAAAATTACCATGTCACAGCTTCACGGGATCTTAACTGCTTTTGAAATGCAACAAGAGGTACCACCAGAGGCCGCATTCGAAGTGTCAGAGGAAGAAGATGAGGTAAATTTTGTCAAGAATCTTGAACGGGGAACTGGACGGTTCAAAGATAAGCTACCTTTCAAATGCTTTCTATGTGGTAGAGTTGGTCACTATGCTGCTAGATGTCCTCATAACAAAGAAAGGATATATGAAGAAGATGGTAGAAGCTATTATTCCCATATTAAAAGTTCATTAAATGATAGTGAAGATATTAGAAGTCTCATGGCGCACAAGAAGAAGAATGCTTCATCCAATAATAGCGAGGATATTAAAAGTCTCATGGCACATGAAGAGAAGAATGCAGAAACTGAAGAAGCTGCCAAATTAAAAGAACTATTGGAAACAGAAACCAGGGTAAGGGAGAGATTGCAGGATATAGCAAAAGATCAGAGCACAACTATTCAGAGACTTGAATCAAAGATCCTCTCTCTAAAAGAAGATCTTGAAGATCAAGAACATGAAGTGATCAAACTAAAGCGACAAGTGGAAGAAGGGAGAAAAGTTGAAGAAGACCTAAGGAAGCAGTATCTGAAAAAGGAAGAACAACATCAGGTTGAGGTAAATATCTTGAAAGGTAAACTAGGAGAAAAGGATAAGCTCTTACGATTTCAAGATAGTTCTAAAGTCTTGGATGATATTCTTAATAGTCAAAGATCTCCTGCTATCAAGACTGGTCTTGGTTTTCATGAATATGGTGAAGGTGAATCTAGTTCACAAGGTGAGGCAAGAAACTCTAATGAGAAATCTGAAATGCTCAAGGAACAACCAAGGAAAGAAATTCCTCAAGGAAGATCCTTTACTCCTAACTATGGACGTGATAGACGATTATTTCCTCCGCTGAATAATGTTGAATGTTATGTATGTCATAATCTTGGACATGTTGCAGCCAGATGCAGAAGTAGAATGGTTCAAGAAAGATCATCGCATCCCAAGTATTTCAGAGGCTATTGCTTTGCCTGCAATGCATATGGACACAAAGCAATTGATTGTGATAGAAGGAACATGAAAAATATAAGGTGTTATACATGCAACAACTATGGGCATAAAGCAAGGGAATGCAGGAGCAGATTTCAAAATTCAAGACAAAGGGACCATACATCATCACAGTTGTAGGATTTGAAGAAGACAGAGACAGAAAGGTGTGGGATAACTCAGTCAGCTGACATAACAGACACAGGGGAATCTGAAAGTGAAATTCAGTATTCCATCCTGCATACGCTTATATAATGAAGACAAGTCGCGTATATACGCGAGTTACAGGCTGCAAAGTCGCGTATATGGAGAAAGGGCAGCAGAACAGACCCAGGTTCAGTCATGGTTGGCTCAGGCTCAGGGGGAGCAGAACAGACTCAGGAAATGGTTCAGACATGGTTGGCTTACACTCAGGGGGAGAATATTCTTCAAATAATGCATTGTTGGCATTATGGTTAGAAGGTGTTGATAAGGTCTATGAAGCTAAATGATACATCTTACTGTTTAGGAATGGTATTGCAGGCTGATGCTTATGGTACAGATCATGATACTGTTGGTGGCTTTCATAAGTCTTGGTCTAGATATTTCATCACTATGTCATGTATCTCTTTTATGATGTCAAGGTCATGTAACGGCCTATGTTGGTTTCCCCACTATGCCTGGGATGAATGATGAAATGTTCATGTATTATCATGTATCTTCACATGGTTAGGTGGATGAGTCAATATTGGTATATCCCCACTAGGTTGGGTGATGAATGTATGTTGAGTCTTTTGGTGATAGGAAGGTCTTCTATGATGTATAAGTCTTTGTTCTTCTTGAAGAACATCTTTTGCAGATCTTGCCTACAGTCAAGGGGAGCATGAACAGCACAATTCAGCAAGAGCAGGATGGATAGATTGGTACACTTTGGCATACACAAAGGGGGAGCACATTTGGAAATTTCAGCATGTACTCAGGGGGAGTATGGACAGCAGTATGGACAGGAGAGGGTATACCAAAGAAGAGAATATCTTGGTCCACCCTTTGCCCTTGATGTCAAAGGGGGAGAGTGACTTGGTGTGGTGGTTGCCATCAAGTCCAAAGGGGGAGATTGTTGGCATTATGATTCAAGTGTTGTCCTTGATGGCAACTCACTCAGAGGTTGGTACAGATGCTCAGAAGTTGGTACAGGAGATGGCAACTTAATCAGAAGACAGATCCTAGTACAACTTGCCAAGGAAGTTCATACACGCAGGTTTGTTAAGACCAAGTCGCGTGTACACGCAGGTTGGCTTCAGAAAAAGCGCGTGTATGTGGAAAAGTACCTTTGATCCATGGCGGTTAGTCCTTGGAAGTTGTGCCTATGGTTTCGGACCATTATGTCTCGACGGACGTGTTGATCCCTAGTTTCGAGGTTGATGGTATTGTGTTTCTATGGTTTTGGCTCTTGGTATTGAACAAGGCCTAAGGCTATATAAGGAGAAGATCACTAGGCAAAGGAGCATGGATTGTGGGTGTCTGACGCAGTGAGAGGATCTGGGATTGCTGGTTATCTGTTCGGGACGCTTGGCAAGGGTCGGATCTGACAGCAAAGGCAGAAGTAATCATTTCTAGATCTGCACGCGGGTTGCCTTTGGAGAAAGAGCGTATACACGCGGTTTTGGTACAGTGAAGTAGCGTATGCATGATAAGGGTTGATATTTCAGGTTGTTGTTGATTCTGGTGGTTGTTGCAGAGTTCTAGATTCTGGTTTGGGTTCTGTGTTCTTGATGACAGGGTTTCAGTGATTCGGTATTGGGTTGTTTAATGAATTATGATGCAAGTATAAGTTGATGATTGTATTGCGGTAATGTTTGCTTTGTACTCTTGGATCCAGTCTGAAAATTGATGAAACGTGGTCCCTGAAGGTTGTAGGGTCAGCACCTACGTACTAGTAAATGGATCAGCTAGTACAAGAGCTGAGGGGGTTGTAGCTCCCTTCCAGAAGTAGTTGGAAAACGAAAGAGAGGGTTGTAGCCCTCTGCAGGTTGTAGCCTGCATACTGGTAAAGGACTGCACCAGTATATTGTAAAAGAAGTTTCTCATTAAAGAAGAAAGAGACGAATTGCAGCAGGTGGTTTTCACCCACATTGGGTTTCCACCTTATATCATGGTGTTCATGTGTGTGGCTCTTGTGTGATGTTCTGTTCTGTTATACTGCACCTGTTAAATTGCTTAATAATGTTCTGATGCATTTACTGAAGATAAGATTAACTGAATCATAAGATATCTGCATATATGCTAGTTGCTTTAGACACAGTCGCGTGTACACGCGGATTCACTTAACTGAAGTCGCGTATATGTTTCTGAGTATGAAATTGAAAAGGTTTTATTGATCTGATAATACTGATTCACCCCCCCCTCTCAGTATTATTCCCAACATGTTATCGAAGCTATTCTGACAAAGACAGTCTCATCACATCGACGAGACTGGACTGTTGACTGCCAGAGACCTTGTGGGCATATCACACAAATTGGAGAAGCACTACAAGATACTCTCCATATCAACTAGTATTTGGTAAGGAACCCATTTTTCCCATAGAATTTGAAATAGAAACACTAAGGACAACCCAGGAAGTGGGACTAGATTTAACTGAAGCCCAAGTTAACATGCTACAACAAATGAATGAATTAGATGAAATTTGGCTACTGGCTCTACAACATACGACACTTATTCAACAGCAAAGATCCAAATGGCATGATGCCCTAATTAAGAAAAACATATTTCATGAGGGTGATTGGGCACTTCTTTATGATTCTAGGTTTCAAGACTTCCCTAGAAAACTGTAGACTAGGTGGTTAGGCCCCTATGAAATAAAGAAAGTACACGACAATGGCACTCTTACACTGACCACCATTAATGGGCCTGGTTCTTCTTTTAAAGAAATTTGGCATTGGGTGCACCTCTACCAAAAACCACTTACCAGAGAATCTTTCTACCAGTAGATACATGAGGACCCCACCATGCAAATTTTAGCTGCACAAGGCAATCCTTTGGCAGCTTCATCTTTATAAACTTTATTTCTTCTCTATAAAATATGTAAATATGATTGCTGATTTGATTTGATTTGATTTTTTTCTTTTTCTCTTCTTGTTTTGTTGTTCAGTTAATTGAACAACTGCTATTCAATCTATTGAGCAGCTATTTTTCAATCTATTGAACAGCCGCTGCTCAATCGAATTGAACAATGCTTTCTTTCTTTTCATTGTTTTGCTATTCAGTTAATTGAACAATCAATGTTCAATCTATTGAACAACAATTTCTTTCTTTTCATTTTTTTGTTGTTCAATCTATTGAATAGCTGTTGTTCAATGTATTGAAAAACACTTCTTTCCTTTTTGTGTCCTTTCACTGTTCAGTTATTGAACAACTGCTGTTCAATCTATTGAACAACTACTATTCAATCTATTGAAGAGCTACTGTTCAATCTATTGAACAACCGTTGTTCAATTGAATTGAACAACACTTCTTTTATTTTTTTGTTGTTTTGTTCATTTAATTGAATAGCTATTGTTCAATCTATTGAACAACTCTTCTTTTCTTCTTGCATTGTTTTGCTTTTCAATCTATTGAACAGTTGCTGTTCAATCTACTGAACAACACTTCTTTTCTTTTTTCATTGTTTTTTTGTTCATTTGATTGAACAGTTGTTGTTCAATCTATTGAACAACACTTCCTTTCTTTTTGCGTTGTTTTGATGTTCATTTAATTAAACAGCTGCTGTTCAATCTATTGAACAACACTTCTTTTATTTTTGTTGTTCAATCTATTGAACAACTACTGTTCAATCTATTGAACAACACTTCTTTTCTTTTTTCATTATTTTGATGTTCATTTAATTGAACAGTTATTGTTCAATCTATTGAAGAACTGCTATTCAATCTATTGAACAACACTTCTTCTTCTTCTTTTTCATTGTTTTGCCATTCATTTAATTAAACAACTACTATTCAATATTTTGAACAGTTGTTGTTCAACCCAATTGAAGAGTCGTTGTTCAACCCAATTGAACAACAAAATTTTTCTTTTGTGTGATTTCTCTTTCCTTATCTCAAACCCATTTTTCTTTTTTCTTCATTTTGTTTTATTTTCATGGCATGAAGTACACTAATTTTATGAGGACAAGAATGTATGGATTCTATTGAAGGGATTTAATACCGTTAACGTTATGATCTTTAACTAAACAGCTTCTTGATGATAGATTCTTTTCAAGAAAAGGGACATAGTTATTTATATACTACTTTACTGCATCATTTTCTGTTGTACATGATACTGATTGATCATCTTAATACCATGTTGGTTGCACCCTTCCTGGTTATAATCTTCTCTGTCTATAATAAATAAGACTATGGGTATACTTTTTCTATTGGCATGTTCAACTTCTTCCACCATCCCTAACCTTAAGGAGCATTGAGCCTCCCTCTATTTATCATAAAAATGTGTAATAACAGAAAAATTTTGTTTTCAGATGGAGGATAGGGGGTCTCATTACGAGCCAACCTACCATGTTCATAAGACTGTAGAAAAGTGGCATTCCCACTATGGCCACCACATCAGGGTTATGATCCACTAGATAGCCAAAATATCCTTGGAATAGGAGGTCTCATCACAAGCCGTCCTAATCAATTTTGCTAAATCCCAGTGAATGGCAGTGTGGTCATTTGGTTACCACACTAGCACACTAATCTCTTCTGTAGAACAGCACTAGAATTCTCCATTTATAAATTGAGGATCTTAGCTCATATGCGTTAAAAAGAAACCCTACCGAGGCTATTGACGCCTGCTGGCAGTAGAGGCTCTGCTTATGGTATTGAAGTTATATATTATAGTCAATTATTACTATAATACCCTCTTCTTATTCTTTTTTTTATCGGAGAAATTATTTCCTTAATTTTTCCCTGTTTAGAACCTTTATGCATGAGATACTGCTCTTCAATCAATCGTATCATTCTCGGCTAGAATATCATCAGAAGAGCATATTTTTGGCATATTGTTGTCCTTTTCTTTCTCGCATAACTTATCATCAATCCAAAGCATCCTATCCCTTATTCATAACTATCTTTACACACTTTTCTCTCATTATAACCATACCTCTTGCTGTCATATAATTTATATGTGTACTATGTTTCATTCAATGTCATACTATTCTTTCCCTTGCCTTGCCGTTAGAACAACACTTTCCCTGTCTACTCAGTCGTAGGTGGCCTCTCTTTTTAAGGAAGGGGAGGATTCCCATTACACCTGTGTATGCGCTATATTTATTCCGCTTATTGGACTTGATATGTTGCTATGATATCCCATGATTAAATGACATGTGGTACTATTATTAATTATCATGGAAATTTTTCTTGACATTATGGAATTTAGTTGTTACGTCTACTTGTTGTTTTATTTTACCAAATAAATTGTTGTTCTTTTTTGTGCTTTTTTGCTGTGTTAATCTTTGAAAATTGTAGGGCGAATATTGGAAGAATTCAAGCATTATGGGTGGAAAATTGGTTCTTCGAGAACCGTTGTTGTTGGAAATTTCTGATAGATCCAGGGAAATTCTGGTATGCGCTGGATAAATTTCATATTTCACCAGGCTTCAGGCCCCTAGGAGTGAAATCACTCTTGAATTTTTATAGCACTTATAGAGTGGGTGGTCCACAGTAAAACGTGTAAGAATAATAGTATCGGAAGTTGTGATAGCTGAAGTTTCTGGGCTGTCGGTAGAAGGAGTAGTATGGCTTAAAAATCATGTAATGTTGCATGACGTAGTGGAGACTTTCAAAGACGTAGGTGAAGAGCTAACCCGAAAAGGCAAGGGCATTCAACCATCCTCTCTGGGAGAACCATTGTGTGAATTGGTAAGTGTCATCCAGAAGTACATAACTTGTGATGGTCGACGGGATGTGGTAAAACCACGACAACTTAAACTCTTAGCCATTTTAAAGCAAAAACTTACTGTCAATTTTCCATTTTTCTTAAATTCATTATTGCATGATACAACTGATAGAGTAAGATGGGCTAAACATCCTGATACTATAGTCAGTCATCATGGTTTGATCAGGCTGATTGTTAGTCACAGTCTTCCTCAACAAAATTTAACTTGGGATAATTTTATAGCGCCACTAGAGATTAGGCCAAACCCTGTAGTCCAAAATTCTACAATCTTGGAAATTGGACAACAGAACTCTGTTCCGAAGAGGAGAAGGACTCCTCATACAGTAATAGGAACTCATAAGCATAGGCATTTTGCGAGTCTAAACCTAGTTTAGAGGACTTTTGTAGATCCTCAAGGTAGTGCTGAATGCTCGACAGAGCCATCTAGTCCAGTTATTGTATAGGACTCTGAACTAGAACCGGAGGAAGAATGTAATTATGAACTAGAACCGGAGGAAGAATGTAATTCTTAACTAGAATCGGAGGAAGAATGTAATTCTGAATTAGAATCAGAGGAAGAATGCAATTTTGAACTAAAGCATGCAGGAAGAACATGATTCTGACCCAAAACAAAGGAAAGCACAATATTTTTTTTTCCAAATGATGGTGAACAAGAAAATGAAGGAGGGCCTTCTCAAACACCACCTATGAGCCCCCGAGATGATTTCTTGCAGGACTTTGAGGAAGGCATGGCCCCAGTTCTTGCAAATTTGAATGCATATATGCAACCTGGAGGATCACTTTACCAGAACCTGAATAAAGTTCAATCCTCAGGAGATTCTGGTCACATGAAAATTTTTCCTTCTCTAGAAGCTAGAGACCAAGAAGAGGAAGTGGACACATAAATAATTCATGAATCTAATAACCAGTCAGGTGACACAATTATAGTGAAACATAGCCAAGACGAGCACCAACAACCCTTAGATACAAAGCGTATTGATAAACCTGATCCTACAAAAGATGATTTTCAGAAGAAGAGGGTAGCCGAAATAATGTTAAGGAAGCCGAGGAAGAAATATCAAAAGCTTCATAAGATGGTTAAGCGGCTATGTCGGAAATTAAAAGAAACTGCAAATAGGAAATCTTAGAGCACTACTCCTGGATTAGTCACTGTGGCCACAGAAACATAAATATGTGAAGGTAAGGCAATAGGAACCCAGACCGAATCTATTTCTACTCAGACGGTTGCCACACAAACAATCTCTCATATAGATTTAATAGATATGGCTATTCAGACAGAGGGTTTATCCTCTCACAATAAAGGCACCCAGACAGAAGAGATAGTCAATGGTGCCCCATCAAGCAATGATCCTATTCTTCTAGAGTTATAGGAGGAGTTGGTACAGGCCTGACTTGCTTTAACGCAATATAATAAGGAGATAGTTCATCTGCAAAAGTATCAAGAGTTGCAAAAGCAATTCAATGACTTGACCATAATTGAGAGTGAAACTTTTCATAAGTCAAGGCAAGAGGAATAAAGGCCGAGTAAAGTAAAAGCCAAGATAGATAAGGTCATGGTTCCGATTGATGCTATTTTCTCTTTATAATCTGATATCTTATCTTGCAGGTCTCCTGCTACAAATTTTGCTATGTTTTTGTTGGAATGATATTTACTATTGAAGATTAATGCTTTTAGGGCTGTCAATTCAGTTGAATTGAAGACAATTGAAGAATTTATAAAATGTTGTAAGGAGCATGGGATTAAGGTCCAAAGATTGTTGTGTGAGCTTTATTTTCATAATCTTTTACTAGAAGGGGGGGTGGATAATAATCCTAGCCCTTTTGTTGGGGACATTCAGCTCCGGGCCTTCATTTCCTTCACAGTGAACCAACTCAAATGGTCCATGGCTTATAACACCTTTTTGAGGAAAGAACATGGACTGGATTTTTGGGTAAGGGGTGAGCCTACTCAACCCTTGCATCTTTTTGTTAGACACAAGAGGATCATGAAATAGGAGGGAGTAGTTAAGACTCTAGGGCCTATACATAATCAAATCGTGCAAGTAGGAAGGATGTATTTTTTACCCATAGAGGAAAGGTCCTTACTTGCATCCAAATAGAGATGGATGGTCTCTACGAATAGTGTCAAGAACCGAGAACCGTTTGGATACAGGAATTTTAAAGCTGCCGCAAGCCGTTTTGTCACATACAGCAATATTATCTTGAAGGAAGGACCGTATGGGCTAGGATGTCGATTTAGGAGCCCTATTATTTGGTACCCTTCTAAAGGATACCATTCCAATTACGAGTTTCCTGAAGGTCATGAAGGGATAGCCTTTGCAAATTTAATACAAAATCACAGTTTTAGGTTGTATAAAGAAAAGGCCTTTCCTGCTTACTCTTTAACTGCATTACATAATAACTACTTATTTTCATGGGGACATGAAACAAGGTAAGCAGGGGAGTATGTTGGGTCATGCAACAGGTATAAATTTACCCTTGATTACATTACCTTTTTCCTCCTTTTTATGCATTTGTGCCATGATATAATAATATTTTGATAGAATTTCAATAGAAAGTGAATGAAATCGATTTTGATATGAATTGGATGTCAAAACTAACTTTCGTTGCATTTTATGCAGAGATTAGTGAATGGGACAACTATTGTTCAAACTATTGAACAACAAAGGCTAAACAGGGAGAAAAGAGCACATCTTGTGTGGTCAAGTTGAGAAGAGAATCAGGAGGATCAACAAAAGATGGAAGATTGTTTGATAATATTATTTGGTTGTGAATTCCTCAGCATCTCCTTATCTTGAGGAATCACATTTATCTCTTTTCCTCTTTGAATATAACCGGGGAAAAATGAATAAAGTAGAACAACTTTTCACCTTTTTACTCCAATTGTAATTTTAATATACAGAGTGTTATTCTGAAGGATACATCGTGTTGTAATGACATTTGGATTTCATGAATAATATATAAATTGCGTTGTTGTTTATTCGCAATATTCTGAAGTAATTAAGCAGTAATCACTCGCGACTTGGGCCCGGTCATTGGTGGATTTCACTGTTGTTCCATGTTTTATAGTTTTACCTTTCTTTTGCTGCAAGCTTAATTAATCTCTTTTATAGCTTTACGATTGATTTACTTTCACTAGTGTTGAGTTTGTGTATTCACTACATTAATTCTCAGTTCCGTTGATTGGCTTCATTCATTTATGTCATAGGATTGATTTAATTATTAGGTAAGAATAATTTCTTGTTAATTGAAAGTCAGAGTGTTCTTGGTTAGATCAGGTGTGTTACTTTTATGCAGAAGTTTAGATTCAGCTGAAAGAGCTCTCTTATCACTACGGTGCACTCAGTTGATGTAATTGCAATTAGAGTTTTTGATTAAGATTGAGTTTTGATGTTTGAATAAGTTAATTTCCTTTAAGTTACAAGTTTGATAGTTTATGGTTTGATCCATTTACTATTGTATTGAAACCAATAAGATATCTTAAAGCATTAATCTCTTTAGATACAATGATTTTCATCACTTGCACATATTGTGTACACTCTTCAAACAAAAAGACTTACCCAAGTAGATAATTAATGTGAGGCATTTAGGAGTTCTAAAAGACACCGCCCAACACTCCCCTCTGACAGCCAGACCATCAACCAACCATCAATTTGATTGAATGTCACCTAGAACTGTGTAGAATCACAAAGCAAGTCTTTTCAAGCTACGTTGCTCGAAAGAAATTCACTTAACCTTCATGTTGGCCACCCGGAGAGTCAGACCCAATAGCCACCCTGAGACTAACTCCCCTAAAAAATTGCACAGAGGCTACTGACCTTGCCCGTTTTTTTGACTAAATAAATTTCACTGACTAGCTGGATAGACACCCAGTGCCTGTCCCTATCTCCCTCATAAAATTGTACATTTTTTCCAGTTAGTCCTCCCGATAGTCGACCAACTGCTCATCTAGAAAATTGTACAGTTTTCATGAGCATGCCTTTTGCTACCCAACAATCTGCTCAGCTCAGAAATTGTGCAAAGATGATCAGCAGGCCTTCCTCCCAGCCTCAGTACAGTTTCCCTTACCAGCAGCTCCCAGCAGTAGACTACCAGTTCCCTCCAAGAATTGTGCAGTTTCTGCTGCCAAGCTCCCGACAGACTGACTTCTTGTTCCCCTTGGGAATTGTGTAGTTTCTACTACCAGTAACCAAGCAGCCAGCTACCAGCTCCCTCCAAGAATTGCGTAGTTTTGGCTATCAGGCTCAGAGTCAGTTCCTCCAAAAAAAAACTACGCAATTTCTTCCTAGTGATCCTCCATGCATCCCAGCTTGTTCCTCCAGAAAATTGCACAAATTTTGCTGTCAATCCCTTGGTGCCCACTCGTTTCGAAAAATGTGCAGATTATTTCTACCTTGCCTTCCTACAACCTGGACTGTCCCTCCCAAAATTTGTGCAATTTTTCCCTCCAACTAAGCCAGACCTCGTGGACAGTCACTGTTGACTCGGATTGCCCATCTTCATCACCCAGTGACTCTTCCAATGTTTTCATCAACAGTGCCCAAAGCCATAATCCTTCCTCCCAACCTTGTTTCCTCTCCCAGTCACCTGCATCCGAGATGATCATGTTTCATGGTAGACTAGGAGTTTTTTGGATTTGATGTCATCTCATCATGAGTGACTACAGGTATAGGTACACCAAAAAACATGGGGCGACGATGAATGGGATGAACGAAGGGAGCACATGCAGAAGGACAGGTTCACCAACAGATGAATGAATAATGCATGTGAAGAGATGTGCTCGTGAACAGATGATCATGCAAAGATGTGTTCGAGGACGGGCAGATGAGGAAACATGCAAGATGTACTCACGAATGGATGAACGGACAAAAATGCACCTTTTGCAAACAGATGAGCCTATAAAGCCTACCAACATACAAGCAAGGAGCAATGTGCCAAAGAAACATCAAGCGAACCAACGACCATTGAAGTCTCTGCACATTTTTCCATGCAGAGGTGAAGCTATGACACACCATGAAGACATCCATCACCCAGCAACACTACAACTTGACATGCACTCCATCAACAACATGAATGTACTAGCATTGTCATGTCGAGTCATGTCATGAGTCATGTTGTCCATATCTCCATTGTGGGCCATGTTGTCAAATCAATGTAATGTAACATGGAAGTCCAAGAGACCAACTTGTTGAAAAAAGAGTCATGTAAAGTTGAAAAGTCATGGAATTCAAACAGTCATGAGGGTAGTCGAACAACCACTAGGGTCAGTTTCACCATTGGCTATAAATATACCCTCATTTTTACATCTAAGGACTTTTCACCTCAGCTCCTCCCACATAGCCAAGGGAGTTGGTTATCTTTTCATTGAGGAGTAAGCAGTGGCTCGAACACCCCTCACACAGGTTTAGTGATGTATGGTGTAACGATCTATCTTGGAACTTTCGCTTAATTCAGAATCCTGCTAACAAGCCAACACATTTTCACACATGTATTGTATTTTTTATAAGACTAATCTTTAACACTTGTAATGAATGTTGCTTGAACCCGTCTTTAACACTTTAACTAATTCACTTGTTGTAATACACATATGTTAATGAAAATGTGTTGTATATGCTGTTAACATTGTCTCGCCCATGTAGACTACTCTCCCATACATCAGACAGACCTTTCACATAAAACTTGTGATAACAATCGTTGCACTCGTGTAGACTAATCCATTGAGTGTTATACATGTTATCTTCCCATGTGTGTTATGACTGTCGCATCCATGTGGACTGTTCCGCTAGAAGTTGTGCATTTCCTATTGTGTTGTGTGTTCCTGGCAGAGTTGGGACTTCTCCCAACTCACTTGGGGCCAACTCTCACCCTCTCTCCCTCTACAGTGAAAGAACCATTTACACAAGTAACACTCACACTTAGCAGGAACAAAAACCTCACTTCTCGAAGACAAAGAAAACCACTCTCTTGTGCTGACAAGCAAGAGTTGAGGCAAATCCTTAAGATTATGGCCGTTGGGCCATCATACCGGATGGGACTCCCACACGAAACGGTGTAAGGTCTAGTTGGGACTTCAAACCAGGGTGATCCCCTGAATGTTTGTGGGTCAAGCGCCGCCAACAAGAGGTTAATTCACACAATTTGATTTCATAACTAAAAATAATTAAAAACTCAAATTTTACACACAAAAAAACATAGTTAAAATAAAGTAGATGGATGCAACCAAAAAAAACTTTGATTATTTATTTTAATACATTGAAAAAAATTCATATGGAATCTATGACTCCTTCACAAAGTAATGCATCTCCTTTTCTTGCATAGTTGATCCAAAAATGGATCCTGGATAAACCTCTAAGTCTAAGAGACTTCATATAAGAGGTAAAAGGTGCCAAATGGCACAAATCCTTTGTAAATCAGAGGAAAATGAATATCACAGGATGCTCTGAGAAAAAGTCTCATTTCATAGATCTCTTCATTCTGAATCTAACACAATTTGAATGGGTCAAAACGAACTCCGGATGAAGGAGTTATTGTGAAAATAAATTTTCCCATTGTCCTTTGAAAAGGAGGAAATTTCTTTTAAATGGGACTTGAGGGCTCCTTAGAGGAAATCGCATCGGAGAAGCCAAGTGGAGTGTTTAAAGGACCATGGACTTAGGGGATTGCGATTAGCGATCAGCGCGATATAACATGGACCGTGGATCGGGCGTGTGGATCAACGGTGGATATGTTTATTAAATATTGCATCGCATATAACCAAAGGGAAGGACTTAACCACAGGCATGAGGACTTGTGATATGCGATTGTGCTTTATCGCATCGCTTAAATCCAAAGGAAAAAGGACCAAGACCCATGACCAGGTGACTTGCTGATGTGCAATGGGCCGATTAAGTGGAGATTGGAGATTGACGATCAGAGGAGCAGAGCACCCAGACCCTTGTGACATGTGATAAGTGATGGGCCGATAGCGTCGACTAGCGATCGATGATGGGTGAATCGGGATGCCATAATACAAAGGAACCATATGACATGCGATATGCGATATGAAATTGGCAATCCACGATCAGATCGCAACAATGCAAAGGGTAGAACAGGCCTTAGTGACATGAGATATGCGATACGCCCTGACTCGAAATATTTTATATGTGGATCTATATACCTTTGAGATCTGAGTTAAGTCTTTTCACTCATATTTTCTTGTGTAATTCCAAATATCTCTGTGTATTGGAATTTTGTTCCGTTTTTGGGAATTTGTCTGAAACAAAGGCTACCTGTGTACTTTCCATTGTAAAAACGGCTTTCATTCCTCATGCCACGCTGTAAGCAGGTGTTATATTACAATGATGCGTCTTTTAACAGGGATGCATTATGCAAGACAAAAACCTACAGAGGAATGATTGCATAAAGGGGAACAGACAGAGAAAAAAGAGCCACAGAGACTGTAAAGAATGATTCCTCATGATTGCAAGAGGAGGAATGGACAGGAAGCGACAAGGCCAGAAGCTCACCTCAAAGGAGGCACAAAGAGCTTAATGGAGAGGAAGTGTATTATTGTTGAGGGCTGCTGAGTTGAGCGTGGATTGTTGTTGTTGACCCTTGAGGTTTTGCTACTGAAAGTGAAGCCAAGGGAGGAAGCCAAGGTGAAGGAGGTAGCACAAAAGAAAAAGAGCAGCGTACAAGGTCACTTGGAAGCCAAGTGAAAGGAAAAGAGGTTTGTGAACTGATAGAGGGATAAAGAAGCCAAAGATGAAGAGCCAAGAGCCAAAGAGTCAGAGCCAAGAGCCAGAACTAAGAGCCAAAGAGCTAGAGTCAGAGATAAGAGCCAGAACCAAGAGCTAGAGATCCAAGAGCTAGAGCTTCAAGTGCCAAGGGATAAAATGGTGTCTGAACCCACTGTTTATGTGTAGAACAACAGCATTTGAACTGAAGAGCTTGTAAAAATACTTATACCATAATTGCAGAGAGCCTAGTTGAGTTGACTAGAGCTCATGGAGATGTAGCCCAAGAAGTGTGGGTGAACTCCTAATTAAATTTCCGTTTCTGTGTCTGTTTTATTGCTGCATTATCTCTGTTGTTTTATTTACTGTTATATGTATTTATACATCAATGTCAGCACACTAATTTACAACACAACAACAGAAATTAAAGCAAGTAATCAGTTTAAAACAAGTACAATCAGACACCCATATTTTCAAGCATTTCTTAATTCAGCATTGGTTAATCCATAAGACTTGGGAAAATTTAAAGCTTTGGAAGTGGGAGAGGTTCTTGTAAGTTAGACAAGGAGCCTTGAGAGCCCCATTTTCGGATCAGGTGGTATCAGAGCTTAAGTTTGATTAACCCCACCTTCAAAGAAGGTTATATTAGAATGCTTGATTGACAAAGCAAAGATTGCTTGTCTGAAAGGTGTTTGAACAACAAGAGGCTAATTGTATGCTTGTTTTGCAGACTGACTATTTTCTAAGTTTGCAGAGGTAAAGGGAAAGCTTTTGATAGCTCAGTCCAGGAAGGACAAATAAGAAGAAGGGTTGAAGGCATTTTTCTATCCCAAGGACCTCAAGGCGATCCAAAGCACAAGAGGTTTGTTGCAAGAGATTGCTTAAATAAGCTCTTTATTTATCTCGTTGAAGTTCTTTTGTTCATTGGCATAATGACAACTTCTACAAGTGGGTCCTCAAATTTGGCGTTCTTCGTAAGATTCCTTGATGAAGACATGAAGCAAGAATTGTCCACCATGATGGATATGGTGAGAGAAATGTATGAGGACGGAAGAAAGAGAAGCATTCTTAGAAAGCCACTGAATTCCATGATGAAAGAGAAGCAGTTGCTTGTTGACAAATTGCAGGAAATGGAGAGGCAGCTTCATATTGCAAATATGAACCTCAAAAGGATGCATGAGTTGGAAACACAACTCTTTGTTTCCCAAGAAGCCGTAGTCAAGTATCAACTTGAAGAAGAGGTAAATCATTCCAATTTGTCTTCAAATTCTTCTAAGAATGCTTATATTGGTTCTTTTGAAAAACATACTAAAGGCATAGGTTCCAAGCTAATGTCAAACATGGGCTATGAAGGAAAGGGCTTGGGAAAGCATGCACAAGGTATTGTTGAACCAATAATGGTTGAGGAAAGGCCTAAGTATTTGGGTCTTGGCTATGGACAGTCTTATGGAAAAAGTTCCAAAGCTGCCATGAAGGCCATTGAAACAGTCCCAAGAAGGAGTTTCATTTCATTTCCTCTACCACAGAAGTATGAAGGTTGCATTCAAGAGGAATGAAATGGCTTGAAACATCATTTGCAGAATGCAGGTGTTCAGGAGCACACACTTGAACCAAAGAGTTGGGGAGACTCCAACAACATTTAAGATATTGATGGTGTTCCAAAGGGAGCCACTTCTTCATTTGCTTCACCTCCACATGAAGGCAATAAAGGTGAAAGAGAAAGGTATAAATTTGGTTCTAAACATATTCCTTTTGATTTTGCAAAGCATGATGAATTTCCACATATGTATGGGAAAATAATTGCATGTTCCTTTTGTGGTTTTGATAACCATGATGTTTCTAGATGTTGGAAGAGAATGGCCACATACAAGAAGCAGAAGAAGGAAAAGAAGCAAGAAGCCAAAGGTCCACTAGACAAGGCAAATCATGCTGTCAAGAGGATGCACATGTAGTGCACTTACTGCCATAAGCAAGGACATATTTTTGCAAAATGTTGGACACTGAATCCAACAATTCTTCCACAAACGTTGAGGAAAGTGGAAAGAGAAGATGGAAGAAATGGAAGTGAAGATTCCATGAATGATGTGTCTCAGAATGATCCACATGATGATGTTGATGTGCAGACAAAGGTAGTACCTTTGAAAGGGATTGGTAAGGAACGGTTAGAGTTCTTATCCGATTGAGATCTCATCTCTATTGATGCATCTACATTATATTTCATTTCAGCTTCGAAAGTATAGTGTGCTTAAGCGAAAGTTGAAGGATGAAATACATGCATAAGCTTGCTATGCATGAACACAGGGATGTTGATGATTTCCTTGTTTCTAAACATGTATGCGTAATTAACTTGCAGGGTTGATTGCTTTGACATGTATGTGATGCCATGTTGACTTGGGAGAAGTTAACTTGGTCTCCAAATGGAGATAATGATGAAGTATTTCATCTTCTGAAAAAGAATCCTAATGGTCTTTTTCTACACGCTTAACTTGAAAGGTAATTTATTCAAAGCCATGTTTTTTGGGGTTGTATCTAGTCCATCATTTGTATGTAGATGTAATACATGGAGGTGTTCACAAGATGTGAAATATATTTCTTTTGTTGAAGCAGGAGTTTAGGCCATCCATGTTGTTGTCTGTATGCCTGTTGTTGTTAATAGTTTTTGTTGGTAGCTTGTCAAACAGGTACAAATGAAAGTTTGTGGAGCAGATGTACTTCACATTTTTTGAGCCACCTTGGATCAATGATCAACACAAAGAAGCTCAAAACTACCTTCTATAACCATTTCAGTAGGAGTTTTGAAAAAAGGCAAGGAGGAAGACTATCCCATCCAAGAAGGGAAGTGGTCAAAAAACTTGGTTCAGAGACACTATGCAAGGGAAAGTGTAGGGAGGCTGAAAGAAGAGGGTGAGTCACTCTCATTTATTATTCAGATCAGTATATCAGTCTTTGGAGACCAAAAGTTCTCTTAGTGGGAAGGCATGATCCAAAAATGGATCCTGGATAAACCTCTAAGTCTAAAAGACTTCATATAAGAGGTAAAAGGTGCCAAATGGCACAAATCCTTTGTAAATCAGAGGAAAATGAAAATCACATGCTACTCTCAAAAAAAGTCTCATTTCATAGATCTCTTCATTCTAAATCTAACGCAATTTGAATGGGCGAAAATGGACTTTGGATGAAGGAGTTATTGTGAAAAGAAATTTGCCCACTGTCCTTTGAAAAGGAGGCAATTTATTCTAATTGGGACTTAAGGGATCCTTAGAGGAAATCGCATCGGAGAAGCCAAGCGAAGTGTTTAAAGGACCGTGGCCTTAGGGGATTTTGATTAGCGATCAGCGCGATATAACATGGACCGTGGATCGGGCACGTGGATCAACGATGGATATGTTTATTAAATATCGCATCGCATATAACCAAAGGGAAGGACTTAACCACAAGAATGAGGACTTGCAATATGAAATTGTGCTTTATCGCATCACTTAAATCCAAACGAAAAAGGACCAAGACCCATGACCAGGTTACTTGCCGATGTGCGATGGGCTGATCAAACGGAGATCTGAGATTGGCGATTGGAGGAACGGAGCACCTAGACCCCTGTGACATGTGATAAGCGATGGGCCGATAGCACTGATCAACGATCGAAAATCAGTGAATCAGGATGCCATAATACAAAGGGATCATGCGACATGCGATATGTGATATGCGATTGATAATCAACGATCGGATCGCAATAATGCAAAAGGGAGAACCAAGCCTTAGCAACATGCGATATGTGATATGCGATTGATAATCAACGATCGGATCGCAATAATGCAAAAGGGAGAACCAAGCCTTAGCAACATGCGATATGTGATATGGACAGACCCAAAATATTATATATGTGGATCTATATCCCTTTGAGATCCGACTTAAGTCTTTTCGCTCATATTTTCCTGTGTAATTTCGAATGTCTCTATGTATTGGAATTCTGTTCCGTTTTCGGGAATTTGTCTGAAACAAAGGCCGCCTGTGTATTTTCCACTGTAAAAACCACTTCCATTCCTTGTGCCACACTGTAAGCAGGTGTTATATTACAATGATGCATTTTGTAACAGGGATGCATTATGCAGGACGCAAAGCCGCAGAGGAATGATTTCATAGAGAGGAAGAGACAGATAACAGAGAGCCACAAAGACGGAAAAGAATGATTCCTCATGATTACAAGAGGAGGAACGGACTGGAAGTGGCAAAGCTAGAAGCTCACCTCAAAGGAGGCACATAGAGCTCAATTGAGAGGTAGTGTATCATTGTTGAGGGCTATTGAGTTGAGCGTGGGTTGGTGTTGTTGATCCTCGAGGTTTTGTTGTTGAAAGTGAAGCCAAGGTGAAGGAGGCAGCACAGAAGCAAAAGAGCAGCCTACAGGGTCACTTGGAAGCCAAGTGAAAAGCCAAGAGGGTTGTGAACTGATAGAGGGCAAAAGAAGCCAGAGCTAAAGACCCAAGAGCCAAAGAGTCAGAGCCAAGAGCCAGAACCAAGAGCCAAAGAGCTAGAGTCAGAGCTAAGAGCCAGAACCAAGAGCCAGAGAGCCAAGAGCCATACTTCAAGTGCCAAGGGATAAAATGGTGTCTAAACACACTGTTTATGTGTAGAACGGTAGGACTTGAGGCAAAGATCTTGTAAAAAAACTTATACCATAATCCCAGAGAGCCTAGTTGAGTTGACTAGTGCTCATGGAGATGTAGCCCAAGAAGTGTGGGTGAACTCCTAATTAAATTTCCGTTTCTGTGTGTGTTTTATTGCTGCATTATCTTTGTTGTTTTATTTACTGTTATATGTATTTATACATCAGTGTCAGCACACATATTTATAGCACTACCACATAAATTAAAGAAAGTAATCAGTTTAAAACAAATTCAAGCATACACCCATATTTTCAAGCATTTCTTAATTCCGCATTGGTTAATCAATAAGAATTGGGAGAATTTAAAGCTTTTAAAGTGGGAGAGGTTCTTGTAAGTTAAACAAGAAGCCTTAAGAAGCCCATTTTCTGATCAATAGTAACTCACGGTAAAACATAGTAATAGGTTGTTTTACACGTCTACCACAAATAGGTCCATAATTTTCTCTAGACTTCTCAAACTTACCTCTGCCACTATGAAAATGACTTTCTACTTCCTTGTATATTCAAACATGCATTTTAATACATTAATTCATGACACGTCACATTATTAAAAACATAGCATGGGTGATTGTACAAAAAAAAGTAGTTGTTTGAGCCTATAGATGTTGCAGAGTACAAATATCATATGCAAAACAAAAGTCTAAACTGTACGTTTTACCAACCAAAAATTAAATTTTCATTCATTTGTAATTGTATGATTTGGTGCTGGAATGGGATGTTTGTACTCCCATTGAGAACTAAATTTCATCCATTTCCTTTAGCTTGCAAATAAACTCTGCAACCTGCAATAAAAATCTACTTGCTTGATTTACTAGTGTACCACAAGGATGATTGCTATCAGTTTATTTAATGTGGTGCTTGGGATTAATTTTCCAACACTCCCCCTTAATCAGAACCAATTTCATTAATAATTCACAAACAATCTCTCAAATTGACAAAATTTTCACATGTCAATGGCTTGTGAAGATGTTTGCAAATTGTTCCTACGACCTACAATGCTGCAACATGATTTCATCACTATTAATAAATTCTCTAATAAAATCATATTTAGTGTCAATTTGCTTTCTCCTCTTGTGAAAAAAAAGAATTCTTTTATAGTTCAATTTCAAAAGTGTTGTCGCAATAAATAGTTGTCATTCCCTCTTGTTCCTACAACAAATCCTTCAACATTCTTCCCATCCAAATTTCTTGACACGTTGTTTCTATTATTGTGATATATTCAGATTCTATTATCAACAATGACACTATCAACTGCTTTTTGGAGGCCCGTGAAATGACCCATGAACCCAAATGAAAAACATATCCTCACATGCTCTTTCTATCATCAACACTTCCTACCCCGTCACTGTTAGTGTAACCACCCAGCTTAAAATCATTTGTTGTGGTGTACAAAATACCCTACTCCTTTGTTCCATTGACATAATTTAATTCCTTTTGGTGGTTTGCTAATGTGTCTCTTTGGGTGTCTGCATGAACCTTGACACCAAGCTTATTGCATACATTATATCCGACCTAGTTGCTATCAAATACATCAAACTTCCCACCATACTTTTGTATAACATCGGATTGACCTTGCTGCTACAATATTCTTTGCTTAATTTCAATCCCATTACACTTGGAGTTGGTGTAGGCTTGTTATTATGCATATTAAACTTTTCCAACATGTCTTCTAAATGTTGTGATTGAGAAATAAAAATACCAGTTTCTATTTGCTTGTAACAACCCTCATGAAAATTCCATGCAATAGAAGTTAATAAATGAAAAATAATAACCATGGATGATGGGACACTGATTCCAAGCTGAATGTTGGGCAAAATCCCAGTGATGGGGATCACTTGTGATTGTTTATGGCTAAGGAAATTGGCAAAGGAAATACTAAGGCTTTCGAAAGGCAAAATGACATTTTTGGAATATTTATATATGAAAATAATGGAAATTAGGCGAAAAGGGAGGTGAAATGTTAGAGGTTGCATGTGACGAGGAAGATAAAGGAAAATAATGAAAAATGAAGAAAATAGAGGCCTCATTCATAAAAAGGCTTCTGAGGATCAGTGGGTAACCTTTTTTGAGTCTAGTTTTAGAGCTTTCTCATTATTCTCTCTCTCCCTCATACTCTTGGACACTTAAGGTTTCCTTGGAGCACTCTTGTGGTGTGTGGCATACTTGGATTCTTGGAGCAAGAAGGCAAAGGAATTGCATGAAATCACAAGAGGACATCTGGATCAGCAACTACATCAGATTTGCTTGCAGGTATCGAGTTTTATGTCTGTTTTCTTCACTAGTTCTGGCATGAATGGCATATGCATGTGGATTATTGGTCATGATTTGCCATTTGCATGGAGGATTTCTTGGAATGACAGTGGATTGCCTAGTATTTTCATTTCTTGGATAGCCATGGTGATTGTGGGCTTACTTTCATTATTTTTTTTGGTTGGTTCTCATGTTTCCTTAGCTTTTGTTGAGTTATTAGTTCCTGTAAGACCAAGGTGGACACACACTCTAGAAGCCCTATAATAGATTGGGTTGAATTACTAGTCCTGGAATCCTTGGTTGGAAGAATTCTCTGGAAGATCAGCAACAATTGTGGGTTGGGTTACTAGTCTTTGAACCCTTGGTTGGAACAAACACTCTAGAAGTCATGTAAGGCTTGGATGGAGACCAATCTGATGATGTTTTTGTGATCCAACCGTGAGGTGGGATCACTATTTGAAGGGTTGAGGTGGATGACCTCTGGAAGCCCTGGATGATTTTTGATTGATGTGTTCTATGAGATCCCACATTCATGCTTGGAATATGGCACGGGGGTGAATTGTTGAAGAGAGATTTGTCTGAGCCATTCTATGGTCAGGTGGAACGTGGAAGTCCCATACTGGGTTTGGATTTGCATCATCAATGAAAATTTATTTCTCCTTGTATTTCTCTGAGCATTTTTATGGATTATATGTGGTCTATATGGCTATATTTTCATGAGTATTTTTTATGCTATTATGTTGTCTATGTATGTTTTACTCGTAATTGTATGATCAATGTATCTATGACCTAATGGATGGACTATGTGTTGGTCATACATGCATGTCAGTTGCATGTGTGTCTCTCACCCTTGCATTCCATGTGCTTGTTGAATTTGCATGACGTTGTTCACGGTTGTAGTGATATTGTCATGCGAAATTTGAGGTTATTATTGTGAAATGCATAGTTGTGAGTGTATGACTGGTTACATGTCGATTTATGTCGCTTACATGTATCATTGTAGTATGCTTGGTTACATTCTTGCATGTTTGGTTAAATTCTTGCATGTTTGGTTACATTCTTGTATGATTAGTTGCATGTATCATTCTTGTAGGTTTGACTTCAAGTATCATTCACTCATGTTCGATCATATGTGCTTATGCATATGTGTAGTTGGTTACGCATTTCTTATGCATGTTCATGTTTTCATGTGGTCAAGAGTACAATGATGTAGTGGTTGTTGTCATGCATGAGGCTGTGGCGTGTGATGTTGTTAAGGTCATGCATTGATGACTGGACCCTAGCTAGAATGACAGTTGCATGGTTATATGCTTATGTACTAAGTTTCTATATACTGTCATGATTATGTTATACATGTATCACGGTGATTTGTTGATCTTGCAGACAAGATATCCTCTGCAAGATATGCTAAGGTACGTTGGTTTATTGTGATTTGGTTTAGTTGACATGATATACCTTGTAGGAAGAAATATCAAATGGCTAGCGATTTGGTTGACTACAAAGACTCTCCCTATGAATTCGAAGAGTAGTATGGTGTTGGGAACTCTTATGATTTGGGAGTTGCACTCGAAATCTTAAAGGAAGAAATAAGGAGTTGTAATACAGATAATGATAGAATCATGCAGGCACAAGAGAAACAAGCATTCGTAGATGCAATGATACTTCAAAGTTTGTCAGATTTGCAGTGATAGGGACCATGTTGGATCAGCTATGAGTAGGAAGATAGAACTAATGGGGCATATGGTAGTCGGTCGCATGGTGGTCAGAGTTTAGATAGAGATGGCACAATTACAGACATTAGAGTGTTGGACACTACGGATAGGAGAGGGGATAGACACAGGTATCATTCTAGTTCTGATTCAAATAGGCATCATGATCACCATTGTTATCATCCTTACAAGAGGAGTGATAGGGGACATTTACAATATGAGTTTAAGAAAGGAAAGCCACCAAAAATTGATGAAGAGATGAAGAAACCGTAGGATGTAGAGGCATGGTTGCTTAGCATGTGGAAATTCTTCAGATTTCATGACTATTGAGAGAACATGAAAGCTAGAGTGGCTACATTCAGTCTCAAAGGTAAAGCAGACATTTGGTGGGAAGTTGTGAAGAATTTCATATGCATTCATGAGGAGGATTTGACTTGGAGTTAGTTTGAGATGCTATTCAAGAAGAAGTATTTGTCAGAGATATACTTTGATGACAGGGCGAAAGAATTTTATGAGCTAAAGATGGTTTCCATGACAGATGATGAGTACACTAGGAGATTCTTGGAGTTGTTGAGGTATGTGCCTTATCTCACAAAGGAAAAGGAAAGATTGAAAGGTTCATTAGTGGGTTACTGGTTGCATTTAAAGACATGATTGAGTTCGATGAGCCTAGGTCATTGGAGGAGGCCATTCGGAAGATAAGGCATTGCTATCAATAATCAATGCATAGAACTGAGACTAAGACACACTAGAGAGGTGATGCAAAGATCGAAGGAAAATGGGACAGAAACAGAGCAAGGCCTCATGATACAAGTAACAAGGAGAATGTTGCAAAACCTAAGAAGTTCAATGCATCTGATAGAGGATAGGGATTCCGTTCAGGAGAAAAAAATAAGGAGACAGAATGGAAGCCTATAGAGTGTTGGATTTGTGGAAACAATGATCACACGAGACATTTTCCGTAGAATCAGGATAGTAGATCTCATATATAGAGTGTGCAGGAGGCATAGACTATTGGGGATTTTGGTTAGGGTATTCCACGTATCTATGCAACATGGATAACAAACAGATAGATCATTAGGCATCTATCATTGAGATGGACGGTACGCTTTGTGATCAAGTTATTTCTATTTTGATTGACCCTAGATCTAATTATAGCTATGATAGTCTTGACTTGGTGGATAAGTGTGGTTTGAGTAAGGAAGTTCATGAAAAGTCTTTGTTAGTGTAGTTGGCTATAAGTATGAAGAAGTTAGTTCATGATTCGGTTAGATCTTGTGCATTTGATTTGAATGGTATTCCTACCGCAACATATTTGAATGTATTACCATTGGGATCATATAGTATGTTGTTGGGCGTGAATTGGTTGTATCTTCATAGAACAAGGTAGATTGTTATGACAAAGCCATTAAGTGTGTTGATGGCAATGGGGAACCAAGAGTCTTACAGGGTAAGAAGAAAGATACATTAATTAGGATCATGACATCTATGCAAGAAAAGAATATTCACGGGAAAGGGTGTAAGATATTTGTAGTGCACATGAAGTTGTAAGGAAGATGAAGATGAAGATGTGTTGAGTAGCTACCCAATTTTATAGCACTTCAAGGATATATTTACTGAGCACATCACAGGTTTTCCACCTCACAGGGAGGTAGACGTTTCTATTGATTTAGTGCCAGGGGTAGCTCCAGCATCAAAATCAACTTACATGATGAGCACACCTTAGTTGGTTGAGTTAAAGTTGTAGTTGAAGGAAATGTTGGACAAGGGGTACATTAGGCCGAGTTTATCACCTTGGGGTGCACTAGTATTATTTGTAAAGAAGAAATATGGGACTCTTAGAATATGCATTGACTATAGGAATTTGAATAAAGTAACCATTGAGAACATGTATTCATTGCTGAGGATTGATGACTTGTTCAATCAGGTGAAGGGAGAACCAATGTTCTCTAAGATCGACTTGAGATCTAGATATTACCAGGTACACATCAAAGAGGAGGACATGTACAAGACTGTATTTAGGACCAGGCATGGGGACTATGAGTTTGTTTTTGTTCCATTTGGCTTAACTAATACTGCACTATATTTATGTGCTTGATGAATAGTGTGTTGTGCCCATATTTGGATAAGTTCGTTATTGTGTTCATTGATGATATACTGGTATATTCTAAAAATTAGGAAGAGCATGTCGAACATTTAGTAGCAGTGTTGAGGTTATTGAAAGAGCATCAGTTGTATGCTAGGCTCAGCAAGTGTATTTTATTTCAAAATTTGGTACACTACTTGGGGCATGCTATCTCCAAGGAGGGAATTGCAGTAGATCCAGAAAAGATAAGATCCATCATGGAGAGAGTAGCTCCTAAGAATGTGGATGAGGTGAGATCCTTCATGGGTTTGGAAGGCTACTACAAGAGGTTCATCAGGAAATTCTCACAGATTTCTTATCCTATCACATCATTGTAGATGAAAGGTAAGAAGTTCAAATGGACAGAGGAGTGTGAGGCTAGTTTTAAGAAACTTAAGCAGTTATTGACACTTGCACTTGGTTTAAAGATTGCAGATCCAGAAAAAGAGTTTGTAGTACGCACAAATTCTTGCATGAGAGGACTTTGTGGAGTCCTTATCTAGGATGGACAGGTGTTATGCTATGAGTCATGGAAGTTGAATGAGCACGAGAAGAACTATCGCATGCATGTTCTTGAGTTGGCAACCATTATACATGCATTCAAGATGTGGAGAAACTATATTTTTTGCCAGAGGTTCACATTCAGCTCTTGTGGGACATATCTATAGAATAAGATATTGCGGGTAGGTCAACAAGATGTTAGATCTATAGATATTGTGCACAAGTTACAGTAGAGCATTGGTACAAGTATAGGTAGTGGTGCAGTTATAGGTATAGGTACAGGTGATGGTACAGGTATAGGTATAGGTAGTGGTAGTGGTACAGGTGTAGGTGCATAGGATGTGGATTATTGCCTTACATAAGATGGATTGGTCGGGTTTAGTTATAGGATATATGTGTCGGACATCAGCGAGACCAAGAAGATGTTCTTGAGGAAGTTTCATGCAAAACCTTATTCAAGTCACCCATTTTATCAGAAGACATTGACATCAATGAAGAGGTTTTACTATTCACCGAATTTGAAGAGGGATGTAGCAGAGTTTGTGGCTAGGTATTTTGATTGTCAGTGTGTGAAGGAAAAATGTAAGCATCTAGGTGGACTACTACAGCTGATCGAGATCCCAGAGTGGAAATGGGAAGTCATTTCCATGGACTTCATTACAGGTTTACTGAAGACAGTGAGACAACATGATTCCATCATGGTTATTGTGGATAGGTTGACGAAGGTTACACATTTCATTCCGGTGAAGTCTGCATTTTCATCTAGCGATGTATCACAAGTATTCATTTGATATGTGGTCAGATTGCATGATGTTCCGAAGAATATAGCGTCAAATAGAGATGTAAGTTCACTTCCAAGCTTTCGAAGGATTTATTTGTAAGTTTGGGCATAGAGTTGGCCTTAAGTATGGCTTATCATCCGTAAAATATGGACATACAGAGAGGGTCAACAAGATATTGGAGGACATGTTGAGGATGTATGTGATGCATCAGCAACGAAAGTGGGAAGAGTACCTTCCATTGGTAGAGTTCACATACAACAATGGGTATCAGGAATCTTCGAGAATGAATCTTTTTGAGCATTATATGGATGGAGTTGTAACACTCCCATCAATTGGAGTGATCTGGTTAATAGTGTATTCATTGGACAAGATATGTTAGTAGACATGGAACATTAAATGTAGGTTATAAAGAAAAATCTAAAGGTAGCATAGGATAGGCAAAAAATATATACAGATCGGAACAGGTTGTTCAACGAGTTCCAGGTTGGGGAATAGGTGTATGTGCGTGTTAAACCGAAGAAGAGCTCCTTGTGCATTAGATTATGTGCCAAGCTAGCATCACTATTTTATGGACCCTTCAATATCATTGAGAGTATTGGGCCAGTAGCCTATCGACTTGAACTACCTCCGACAATGAAATTCCATGATGTTTTTGATGTGTCATTACTTAAGAAGTATGCTAAACATGTTGATCATGTGATTGACTGGTTTGTATCACAAGTAGAACCAAATGGAGAATTACAGCCAGAGCCTCGATGTATATTGCAAAAGAAGGTTCTCATGCTTCAAAACCGAACAATCGAGCAAGTTAAGGTGCAGTGGAAGCACTTTGGGCCTGATGAAGCTACATGGGAGATGGAAGATCAGATGTGGGCCATGTATCCTTCCTTATTTTCTGGTTGAAGCAAATAATTTTTTTCTACGTGTTTGGTATATGTTGTGGTATATGCTTTGGTATATGTTTTGATGATGTTGGTTTATGTACATATGTCTATGGATTTAAATATTGCCATGAGCTATGTTATAGAGCTCCAATAAGTGGTATGAATGTCATGTCATTTGTTATGTTGTTATGTCTTCATGTTGGTTTGCTTCTCACTAGGTTGATCATCGTATATACTGCAACGAGATAAGTTATAAAGCTCCATTAGAAGTATATTTTTCTTACAACAGTTTCATGGTTATAGGTGTTTTTGAACAATGAGGATAGTGTTCCCCCAAGGGGGAGGGTTTTGTAACAACCCTGGTGAAAATTTAATGTAATAAAAGTTAACAAAGGAAAAATTATAACCACAGATGATGGGACAGTTATTGCAAGCTGAATGTTGGGAAAAATCCTAGTGAGGGGGATTAGTTGTGATTGTTTATGGCTAAGGAAATTGGAAAATGCAATGGCTAAGGATTTGGAAAGACAAAATGAAATTTTCGGCACATTTATTTATGAAAATAATGGAAATTAGAATAAAATGGAGGTGAAAGGTCAAAGGTTTCATGTGAGGAGGAAAATGAAGGACAATAATGAAAAATGAAGAAAAGAAAGGCCTTATTCATAAAAGGGCTTCTGAGGATCAGTTGGAAACCTTTTTTCAGTTCAGTTTTGGAGATCTTTCATTATTCTCTCTCTCTCATACTCTTGCAGATTTAGAGTTTCCTTGGAGCACACTTGGTGGGTGTGGCATACATGGATTCTTGGAGCAAGAAGCCAAAGGAAGAGAAGGAAAGTGCAAGAGGCATCGTGATCAGTAGCTACATCATATTTTCTTGTACGTACCGAGTTGCATGTATGTTTTATTCACTCGTTCTGTAATACATGGCATATGCATGTGGATTCTTGGTCATGATATGTCATTGGCATGGAGGATTTCCTAGATTGATAATGGATTGCCTAGCCTTGCCATTTCCTAGATAGCTATGGTGATTGTGGGTTTACTTTCATTATTTGTTTTTGGTTGGTTTTCATGTTTCCTTAGCTTGGGTTGAGTTATTAGTTCCTAGAATCCCTGGTTAGATAAACACTTTGGAAGCGCTATAACAACATGGGTTGAGTTACTAGTCCTAGAAGCCTTGGTTGGAACAAATGTTGTGGAAGCCCTAGAAGGCTTGGATGGAGACCGAATTGATGATGGTTTAGTGATGTCTGATTGTGAGGTGGAATCATTTTCTGATGGGTTGAGTTGGATGGCCTCTAGAAGCTCTGTATGAGTTTTTATTGATGTGTCCTATGAGATCCCACATTCATTCTTGGAATATGGCATGGGGGTGAATGGCTGAAGAGAGATTTGGGTCATCCATTCTATGGTTGAGTGGAGCATGGAAGTCCCATCTCGGGTTTGGATTTTGCATCATTAATGAAAGGTTATTTCTCCTTGTATTTCTATGAGAATTTTTATGGATTATATGTGGTCTATATGGCTATACTTTCATGAGTATTTTTGTTTCTATTATGCTAGTTATGTATATGTTTTATGACAACAACCATGTATGGCTTTCATCATGCTTTTACTTGTAATTGAATGATCAATCTATATAAAACCTAATCTATGGAATGGTAGTTGATGTATTAAAGCATCAATGGTTCTTACTGATTCTCATCTAAGTATGAGACCCATATGCTCAAAACTGTTATTTACACCTATAGATTACATATTCATGATATGTTTGAAGAAATGCCTGTCATGGCTAGTAGGGGTCTAGTCAAGTTCTTAAACAAGTATTTTATTTAATTCTATCATTTCCATGTTATCTAACTGTTCTAAAGATATGGTTAAATTCTTGGCAATGACCGGGGCTTTAGGCCTGAAGTAGTGGCTCAAATCACAACGTCCCTGATATAGCACTAACAAATTTAGTCGTTGGTAGACAAGCCTCTGAAAGCGAATTTAGGTTTCTGGATGTTGTCATGCCTATAGCATGAGAGAAACTAAGGCTTAAGTTGTCCAAAAGTTCAATGGGACCCAAGGGTAAGTTTTCTAAAGTATTGGATTGATTCCTGAGGGTCTTGTAGTTGATGTTGAATGTTTGTATGGTGTGTTTATGTCAGTTCCACTTCCTTAACATGACTTAGGCGGTCGAATCATATCATAGTGGCCTCTTATTGCATGTTTACCCTATCTAGACGGTTGCTTGGGTAGATGTGGGAGGAGGGTGTTACATTGCTTCACTTTTATGCCCAAAAAATACCTTAATAACCCCAAGTATATCATTTCAAACTCACTTTTCATTGAAATCAGCAATGAGCAGATCATCACTGCCCATAAAAATCAAATCATCTACATATAAAACAACGATAAAATGCTTACCACCACGTTCTTTGATGTAGAGAGTAGGATCACCATCACATTTGTCAAAGTCATTATCCATCAAGTAAGTGTATATTCTATTATACCATGCACATGGTGTTTGCTTCCTTTTGAAAAGGACTTTCTTCAACCTCTACACCTTTTCTTCTTCTCCTTCTCCCTCATAACCAAGTGGTTGCACAACATACACTTCATCTTTTAACAATCCATTAAAAACCATTGACTTTACATCCATTTGATACACTTTCCATTTATGTTGAGCAACAATTGACAACATTGTGCGCATTGTCTCCATCCTCGTGACTCATACGAATTTCTCTATATATTCTCTTCCATGTTGCTGCTTGTATCCTTTGACAACTAGCCTTGCTTTATGCTTTTCAATCTTTCCTTCAGCATTTCTCTTGGTCTTCTAGATCCATTTCACTCCAATGACTTATTTTCCTTGCGGAAGGTCCACTAATTCCTATGTGTAATTATTTTCTATTGCTCCTATTTCTTCATCCATTGTCGCTACCCATTTTTATTCTTTGAATGCATTCTCAAAATGGATTGGGTCATCTACATGACAAATTAATGCAAATAAGGAATTTAGGTGTGGACTACTATCAACTTCATTTTTCTCATAAATTGCACTTAAATATATGAAATTTTGTCTTCTTATGCTTGCGAAGATGGACTTGACATGTCACTTGATCTTATGCTTGAAGTAGATGACGTTGCGGGTCTTTTCGGTGTGGTTGGAGTAGTACATGCTTAACTGATTGACACTGTCCTATTATTTGTTGAGGGTGTCACTTGTTGACTACTTGGTTGAGCTTGAATAAGTGTAGGAGATATAACCATTGAGGAATTACTTGTTGCAGTCAATTCCTCTTTGTCTTCATGTAGTATACATGTTTTCACACTAATTTTCTTCTCCAAACTTCTATCCCATTCTT
This sequence comes from Pinus tabuliformis, assembly GCA_031772625.1. Lineage (NCBI taxonomy): Eukaryota > Viridiplantae > Streptophyta > Pinopsida > Pinales > Pinaceae > Pinus > Pinus tabuliformis. The sequence goes on along the minus strand of CM062807.1, from coordinate 865,387,211 downwards.
CATCTTCTATGAACTGCACATCTCTACTTATTACGACATTCTTGGTTAATGGATTGTAGAGCTTGTATGCCTTGGATTCATCACTATATCAAACAAATATGCATTTCTGCCCCTTGCTGACCCACTTCTACCTTAATTCATCTAGGACATGTGCATAAGCCACACATCCAAACACTGATTCGAGTGACACTATGATCTCTTCCACTCCATGCCCCTTCAGGAACCATATTATGGACACTTTTGGTTGGACACCTACTAATGATATATGTTGTGCAAGGGACAATTTCAGCCTAATAGTCATTTGGAAAATGCTTTGCATTCAACACAGTCCTTGAAATTTTCATAATGGTCCTATTTTTTCTTTCCGCAACACCATTTTGCCAAGGTGTATACCTTGCTATAAATTGTATGAATTCCATGCTCCCTACAAAAATGACGGAAGTCATTTAAGTTGTATTCTCCACCACTATCAGTCTTCAAAACTTTTACGTAGTGTCCACTTTGATTCTCAACAAGAGATTTGTATTGGAAAAAGTGCTCAAACACTTCACTTTTTTGTTTTATGAAGTAGACCCATGTCTTCCTTGTGCAGTCATCTATGAAAGTCACGAAATAACAGCTGCCACCAATTGATGGTGTCTGCATTGGTCCACATAAGTCTGAATGGACAATCTCCAAAGTTATCTTTTCCCTTATTGACTTTCCTGCTAGAAATGTCTCTCTATGTTGTTTGCCCAAAATTCATCCTTCACATGATCTATCTGGTTTTCTATGAGTTGTAATCCATTCACCATGTCTTTCCTATGCAGTAAATTCAAACCTCCAAAATTAAGATGACCAAATCTTAGATGCCATAACCAAATTTCATCCTTGAACTCTGCTTAAGGTTTATTTGTGTGACACTTGCAAATTTCCTTTCATCCTCTTGTGAATTCATTAATAGTTGTGATTGTGCCCAATAATCATAATTTTTTTTCCATTAAATTGAGGTATTTGAGGATTAGTAAATGTTGTTCTTGATGCTTCCATTTATGGCTCGGAAAAAAATAAATAAATATATAAATAAAAATAAATAAGATATATATATATATATATATATATATATATATATATATATATATATATATATATATATATATATATATATATATCATAATAATAATAATAATAATAATAATAATAACATAAATAAATAAATAAATAAAAATTAATTAATTAATTAAAAATAAAAAATAAAAAAATAAAAAAAATATCTCCCTTCTACTAAATATGCTCCAAAGAAATACCTTCAAAACAACCTTTAACTCCTCTTGGTAAAAAGCTTGCACTTCCAATAATAAAATTTTACACTTTCTCTGATACCATGTGAGAGAAGAGACATAGCGGGACTTGAGTTTCCAAGGTTAAGACACACAATTTCTTTGCCCAACTAAACAGAGTTAAAAGCTCAAATTTTAGGCATAGAAAAACACAGAGTAGATGGACACAACCAAAAGAAAAGTTTGATTATATTTTTGAATACATTGAAAAACATTCATATGGAAGTTTCGGCTCCTTCACAAAGTAAAAACAATGAATTTTACAGAGATTTAAGTGTCTATGTTTCTTGTACAGTAATTGATGCAACCTTAAGGCTGCCACACCCTAACTCCTTATTGGGATTATTTCACCCTGATAAAACTTCAAAGCTTCATGCCACACACACACACACACACACACATATATCTCAGAAGCGTTAATTTAGGATTTAGTCTTTAAAATCATTGACCATTCAACTATCAAAGTTGAATACACTATCGAGAGCATCACATATAGGCCTTAAGCCTTAAAGCCCGTAGACTTACACTTTATCGGAGCCACTACTCTATCGGAATTGTTAATCTTCTGATTCCCCTTTAAGAACCCAGGGACAACAAATATTGAAATACATGGGAAAAACAAAGGAAATCCTGCTACGAACCCTTTATCTGAACTTCAAATAAATTATACCGACATTCATAACTCTATCGGGTCCATTCATCACCCTTGCCATTGGTTTATTGTAATATCGCTATAAATACATCATACGCAGAAACATAAGGAAGATCCGACCAGAAGCCTTAAGGCCGGATCTCAAAATTTATATACCCGCGTTTAGAACTCCATTGGGTCCACATACTCCAAGCTATCCCCGTGGTCCGATGAACCCGAACTCTGATTGCCGATTACCCCGATCGTTGATCGCTTAGATCCATCGCTATCGCAGTCACAAGGGTTTAAAGCTTGAAGCTGATGTCACACTTCCGTCGATGCGATATATCGTGATCACATGAAACAAAGTACTGATATGATATTGCCTTACGAACCCGATACAGTATAGGGCCTCGTCTATAAATGGTTCAAGTCCGGATTCCAAATCCGACTATGTTTTGTGCCCATTCTTAGTATAAACTGGGTTTTTCGCTTGCGGGACCAAAACTAAGTAAATAGACCTCGCCGACCCGATATGGGTGATCCAACGGTTAGGATTAAAGTGGCATCAAACACTAAGGTTTATATAAAAGCCCCAACTCTATCATTTCTGTGATTTAAGCATGAAACACAGGAAAACAAAGGAATAAGCACTCGCTTGCATATAAAGGAAACAAAAAACACATCGAGACTTCCGCAGGCCCGATTAATAATCATAAACACAAAAATATCATTCATTCAACATAAAACGATTACAGAGTCTCACATTGACCGATTACACAAATTAAAAGACCTCTGTTTCAATTACAATCCACTCACTATTCTACACTACTGAATCCTTCCTCTTTGGCTTGATTCTTCAATTAGTGGCCTCTATTCCTAATCTTCCTGTAGGCTTACAATTTCCTCGTGGATCCTCTCTCTCTGTCTTCTATCTCGAATCCTTTTTTCAGAATGGAAAGGAAACACATATATCCTCTATCTAACATTTTCCTTCCACAAATGAAGGAATTAACTATATTTTAAGAAATCGAATCCTACTCTAACTAATCATTCTAACTGCTTGGCTTGATCTCCACACAGGGAGTATCACTTGCCATTTATTCCCAATTCTGTTTAGAAATAGGCAATAATTAATTACTTACATTTATTTGAAATTAATACAAATTAAAAAACCAATTCTTACTCCAAACTTGCATTAGCCACAACATGTGACCACTCCATCACATTGTTATCTAGGCCTAGATGCTTCTGCATCAAACTCCCAAAGTTAAAGTTAATCATGATCTCCTGATCATGTGCTTCTTATCTGTGTCCTCCTGGATCCCATACTTTGTTCGGTAATCTGTCCTTGGTTACTGTTGGTGTTTGTTATTCTCCCAGTCTCCATAATTTATGTTGTAATGCCCCATTAGCTATGCTCTCACTGTCTGTTGCTGCCTTTTTCATATATCTTACTATTGTTTGCTCATCATTATAATTTATGCCAGACTTCCCCGCCTTAATTTGTAATTTACCATTACCTTCACCTGTACCATTCTTTCCAGCCAATCTTCCTTCTTTCTTTTGTCCTCTATTTATTTTATTGGAATGTTGTTGTATGAGTCTCCAAAGCTCATCAATTTCTTTGTCCACTTCACTTCTCATAGTATGAATACTATTCTCTTCCAACTGATTGTGTTCTTGAATAAGAACATCATAATCCGTGTGCCAATATTTTTCCATATACATTTCTTAAATTTACAAATACCTTCTCTATTGATCCACTGCAATAATTCCAATTCCTCTTTCTGGTCTCTCATTCATGGCTTCACCACTTCTTACTTCAATTCCCAGTATACCTACAATTCCACAAATTTCTTGAAAACTCAGAATTCTTCTTGCTTGCTTAGGTACTTGGAATACCTCTTCTTCTAGTAACATAATTTCTCCATCCTTAACTATTATGGCATCATATTTATCTCCTTCTAAAATGTCATTTTCAGCCTCTTCTTCATCAATAAATCTCTATAGTAGAACAGTAATCATGTTACTATCATCTCTTGAACTCCTTTCTTGTTCAACACTCCCATACTATAAATTCAACACCATTTCATCTTTCTGAGACATCCTGATCTCACCCTTCATTAATTCTATATAATCTTTAGAATTAACTCCTTGGTTCAGATTGACTTCACATTTCCTTATTCCTACATATAAATCTTCATTAGAATTAATCAATTCAATAAACACAGATGATTTACCTTGCTTCCTCATTATGCCAACACTTCTGACAACTTCTTTCCCATATTTGTCATCCATGACAACTTCGTTCTCATTCAGTTCTGGTTGTACAATCTGATCACTTATTCTTTGGTTTTCTTACCTCTTCTCTAAAAGACTTGACTCATGCCACAAATCTGTCATCTCATTTGGAATTTCTCCCAGGAGCTCTACACGATCTTCACTAACTTCATTGTCTGCAACATCTGTCTTTAATCCTTCTTTACATTGGCTTTCTTCAAGGTCAATGATCTTCAATAATTGTTTAATATCTACAAAGTATGCTATATAAACCTTCAATAGTTGTTCTCCTTTGGCTTCAATCTTCAATAGTTGTCTAATATCTGCATAATTTACTATAGCTATGTTTAACAACTACCCTTTCCTCTACATCACAAGACTATGTGAATTTTCCTTCTTCTAACTTCTGAAAAATCATTTCTTTCGTTTTCCTTTCCCTTATGACAACATTAAACAATTTCCTTACTTCAGCGTATCCTGCATTTACACATAAAATATTAGTTTCAAAACTATGAGACACCAATGTCTTCATAAGATTCTCCATTTGGTTTGTATTAGCTTCATCAGTTTTCTTGAGAAAATCCTTTGTTCCATATTCATATGAATGGATCTCTTCCTTTCCAAACATTTTGTCGATCTCAATAATTCATTTTCCATCCTCCTTTTGACTTATCCCCTGGATGTCATCTGACTGGACATCTTCCTTCACTTGACTTTAACTTTTCTCTTTATTCTTCATATGACTATGAGTAGTCATCTCTTCACCTGTTAATTTAACAGTTTCCAATAACTGCTTGTCTTCCCTCAAGGTTACATGACTTGCAAACATACAACAATCATCAATTTTAGAAACACAATACCTTCCATCCTCTTTTGATGCTTCAAGCACCAATCCCCCATCATAGATATTTTTGATTTCAGCAGATCCTTCTTGTTGTGACTCCATCATTTTGAGCCTCTCACTCTCTAACAAATTAATATGAATTTGTTCAAGTTCCCTGAACTCGCTTATCAGCTTGCCATTCCACCTTTGTTGTAATAGCTTCCACTTGACCCTTTTTTTGTTCTCCATCTATATATTCGGTCTTCATTTGTCTTCTTTTGTACTGCCAAACTAATCTCTTATTCTTCATTCTATTGCCAGTTTCTATACTTCTGCAATCTAATGCCTTCCTCAAATTCATTCTCATGTTGTTGGTCATCTCTTTTAAATTGATGGTTTCTTCTATCTTTATCATGCCGGTTTTCTAGGTTTTAACCCTGTACAGAAATTACCTGCATACGAATTCTTAAACAAAGAAAATAAACAATGCGAGAGCATAACCCATAAAACACATATGCACAGAGATTTTTCCCTGGATCCCAAAACCGGGACTACCAGCTTGATTTTTCATTATGTTCCCTTCAATGTTACAATACATATTTATACATGCCGAAGCATCCAATACCATGGACCGAAAAACCATCTCGTCCAATACCATGTGCGAAAATCATGCACAAAACCATAGGTAGGTTCGCCCAACCTAATATAGGGTCCAAAAAAAATTTTCCCGGGGCGCTGCCCCGCACCCCGTAGATGGGGGCTATCCGCCCCCCTCAAACCCCCCGGACAGGGGGGGCTGCCGCCCCCCTTCTGACCCCACCGCTGCGCAATCGGCGCAACGAAGGGGGGCTACCGCCCCCCTCTAACCCCCCATTTAACTACGTAGGTTAGTCGTGGAAAGAATATAACACAACCCAACAATCTCCCACTTGTTGTTTTCTTTCCACAGGGGGCCACAGGAGAGCTTAGTCATTTTTCCAGCCCTGAAACACCCATTGTTTCTCTACACCAAGAGAACTTCTCAGAGCTCACAGATTTTGTCAATGCATCTGCAGTATTCTTCAAAGTGTCCACCTTTACCAGCAACACCTTTTTGTCTTCTATCATGTCCCTCACAAAGTGATACTGAACATCAATGTGCTTTGTCTTTGAATGATAAGCAGGGTTCTTTGCCAAGAAAATTGCACTTTGGTTGTCACAGTCTATTCTTATAGCTCCCTGTACTAACCCCATACTTGAACACAATCTCTGCAACCAAACTGCTTCCTTGCTTGCATGAGTGGTTGCCATGTATTCTGCCTCTGTAGTTGATAGTGCCACTACAGATTGTTTCTTACTCATCCAACTGACTGCACCTCCAAATAGGTTAAACACATACCCACTTGTAGATCTTCTCTGATCCAGATCTCCAGCCCAGTCTGCATCAACAAAACCATGAATATCCAACACTCTGTCCAATCCTGGTCTTCCTTGGTAGCACAAACCATAATCACTAGTGCCACGCAAATACCTGAAAACCCGCTTCACTGCTGTCCAGTGATCCTTCCCAGGTTTTGACATAAACCTGCTTAATACTCCCACTGCATGTACAATGTCTGGTCTAGTACAGACCATTGCATACATCAGGCTACCGACTGTACTTGCATATGGAACACGGGACATGTCCTCTTCCTCTTCTTGTGCCTTGGGACACTGTTCAGCAGATAACCTCACACCTACAGGAATAGGAACCTTCACCGGTTTACTATCCTGCATATTAAACCTCTGCAGTATTGTCTCAACATACTTCCTCTGGTTTAACTAGAGCTTCCTCTTTACCCGATCTCTTTTAATTTCCATGCCCAAAATATAGTTTGCAGCACCAAGATCTTTCATGTCAAATTTGGAGGACAATTGGGTCTTCAAATCCTGGATAATTTCTTTGTCATTTCCAACCAGCAACATATCATCCACATACAAGACCAGATAAATAACACGGTCACCAATTAATTTAAAATACACGCAATGATCTGCTTTGCTTCTGGTGAAGCCAAGTCCCCGTATAAATGTATCAAATTTCTGATACCACATCCTTGGTGACTGTTTTAACCCATACAGAGACTTCTTTAACTTGCATACCAATTCTTTCTTACCCTTCACTGCAAAGCCTTCAGGTTGCCTCATGTAGATTTCCTCTTCCAAATCCCCGTGAAGAAATGTTGTCTTCACATCCATCTGTTCTACCTCAAAATCAAAAGCAGCAGCAACAGATAAAAGTAATCTAATAGAAGCTACCTTGGCAACAGGAGAAAAAATATCACCAAAATCAATTCCCGGCACCTGGGAATAACCTTTTGCTACCAACCGAGCTTTGTATTTCTCCACCTTTCCTTCTGCATTAGTCTTCTTCTTGAACACCCATTTGCTGCCAATTGGTTTCCTTCCAGCCGGCAACTCTACCAGATCCCAAGCCTCATTTTTGTGCAAAGATGCCATTTCATCAACCATGGCCTCTTTCCAGAGTTTTCCATCCTCTGAATCCACTGCTTCCTTCACAGTTCTGGGATCATAATAAGTAACAGACAAAGCAAAATTTGAACTGAAACCAGATGGACTATACCTTTCTGGCTGCCTTCTTTCTCGACCTGATCTTCTCACAGCCGGAGTTTGTGGCTCTTCATCTTCTGATTCCTCCTCTGCTACAGAGTCTGATTCTTCCTCCTTTGACTCAAACTCTATCTTCTCAGGTTCCTTTGGTTGGACTTCATGTTGAATAACATCTTTTTCCTCTCTGAACACAACATCTCGGCTGTACACAACCTTCCGTGTGACTGGGTTCCAAAGCTTATAACCCTTTAAACCATCCTTATACCCAATAAAGATGCACTTTTCAGATTTACTATCCAACTTGGTTCGTTTCTCCTTTGGAACATGTACATATGCATCACATCCAAATACCCTCAGACGTGAAAGAGAGGGTTTCTTACCAGTCCATACTTCTTGTGGAGTCTTATCCTCCAACGCTGATGAGGGTGATCTGTTGATCAGGTAACGTGCAGTATCCACCGCCTCTACCTAGAATTCCTGTCCTAACCTGGCACCACTGAGCATGCTTCTTGCCCTTTCCATCAACGTCTTGTTCATTCTTTCTGCGACTCCATTTTGTTGAGGTGTATATCGAGTAGTCTTCTGCCATGCTATACCACACTTCTTACAAAATTCTTCAAATTCCTTGCTGCAAAATTCTCCACCATTATCTGTCCTCAGCACCTTTATCTTCTTCTCTGTCTGATTTTCCACTAGAGCCTTAAATTCTTTAAACCTGTCAAAGACTTCAGATTTCTTCTTAAGGAAATATATCCATGTATTCCTTGAGAAGTCATCTATGAATGATACATAGTACACAGACATACCCAGTGATGGAACCTTCACAGGTCCAAACACATCACTGTGCACAAGCTCTAATATCTGTTTCGTCCTCTTACCACCAGAGGGGAAACTCACTCGATTCTGCTTCCCATACACACAATTTTCACAGAAATCAAAATCCAGAGAGCTATCATTCATACCTTCTACCATACCTTTACCATGAAGTATTCGAAGGCCCTTCTCTCCAATATGTCCAAGCCTTTGATGCCACAACATGGTCTTCTCTCCAGAGACCACTAGATTTTCTACTCCATTTTCAGGAACCATAGAACTATTGCACCCATCAACAACAGTGCTACCTTGCAGCTTGTACAGAGTTCCAATCCGAACTCCCCGCATCAATATCAGTGCTCCTCGAACAATCTTGCAAGTATCTTTCTCGAACACCGTCTTTGCACCTGCATCATCCAACTTGCTTACGCGAATCAGATTTCTGGCCAATGCAAGAATATGTAGAACACCCGGAAGTGTTCTAACCCTTCCACCTTGCAGCTTCAACTTTACTTTTCCCCAACCAATGATTCTAGCCTTCCTATCATCTCCTAAGAAGACATCACCACCATCGTATTTCTCATACTCGCAGAACCACTCTCTATGGGGAGTGAAGTGAAAGGATGCACCTGATTCAATCAACCATGCCTCATGATCTACATGTGTACTTGAAGAAGCCAAGTACACATCCCCACCTTCATCTGAGGTGGTTTTCGCCTCTTCAGAAGGAGCATCATCAGATCCCTTTCCTTTATTAGGAGCTTTAGATTTACAATCCCTTCTGAAGTGCCCTTCCTTTCCGCATTTCCAGCACACCACCTTTGTAGGTTTTCCTGGAGATTTAGATCTCCCACTCGATGACTTATTTTTGTTTCTGTTCTGGGACCGTCCTCGTACAGACAAGGCATCACCATTCTGGTTGTCCATATTCTTCCGTGTCATCTCCTCCGTCAGCAAGGCTGAGACTATTTCATCAAACTGCAAAGCAGTTGCATTGCTACCTATTGCAATAACCAGACTATCCCACGAATCTGGTAGAGAACACAATAGACTGATGCACTTATCTTCATCTGAAATTTTAATATCAACAGATAATAATTGACTTACCACAGTATTAAACGCATTCAGATGCTCTGTCACCGAGTCTCCATCTTTCATCCTCAGGTTATACAGCTTTTTCCGCAGGAACAGTTTATTCACCAGAGACTTAGATTGGTACAAAGTCCCTAACTTGACCCACAAAGCCTTTGATGTAGCTTCCCCTGATACATTAGCAATACTGAATCTGAGACACACAATCGTATTGTGCTCTTTGCCTTCCGATCCGATTTCTTCCATTCTTCATTGGTCACTCCCGATGGTTTAGTACCCGGATCTACCGCGATCCACTGATCTTTATCGACCAACAGATCCTCCATCTTGAGTTTCCACAACTCAAAACTCTGACCATTGAACTTCTCAATCTCGATCTTTCCACTGCTCGCCATCTTCTTTCACCACCAGAATCGATCTCGTAGATCTCCCACTGAACAGGGTCTACCACAGGCCCGAGCGAAACCCCTCAGCAACAAAGGCGTCCCCTTGAAGCCAAAACAACTCTGATACCAAATGTACGTTTTAACCCTGTACAGAAATTACCTGCATACGAATTCTTAAACAAAGAAAATAGACAATGCGAGAGCATAACCCATAAAACACATATGCACAGAGATTTTTCCCTGGATCCCAAAACCGGGACTACCAGCTTGATTTTTCATTATGTTCCTTTCAATGTTACAATACATATTTATACATGCCGAAGCATCCAATACCATGGACCGAAAAACCATCGCGTCCAATACCATGTGTGAAAATCATGCATAAAACCATAGGTAGGTTCGCCCAACCTAATATAGGGTCCAAAAAAAAATTTCCCGGGGCGCTGCCCCGGACCCCGTAGAGAGGGGTTACCCGCCCCCCTCAAACCCCCCGGACAAGGGGGGCTACCGCCCCCCTCTAACCCCCCGTTTAACTACGTAGGTTAGTCGTGGAAAGAATATAACACAACCCAACAGGTTTAATACTTTCGTCTCCTTCATGTCTCTGAGGACATAAATTCCTTGTTGATCCTGATCTTTCATCTCACCTTCAAATAACCTCTCCTCAATTTCTCCGATTTCAGCATCATATTTATTAATTCTTTCTTCCATACCTACAGTCACATCATTAACTGAAGAGCCTAAACATTTACTTAACTCTATAAATGTTAGAGAGATTTCATACTTCTCATGCATAGTAACCATATCCTTTCCTTTATCAAATTTTGAAAACTTTGGTTCTCCTTTATGTTCCTTGAGAAATCTTTCCAAGAATTCCAATTCCATGTGATCTCGCTCCCGTAGTTCATCACAACTTCTATTCTCAGCTTAATTCTCTTCCTAGAAATCCTCCTGAGTTATCCTGTTTTTTGCACTATCATATTTCAAAGTTCCTTCATTAATTTCATTAAACAAATTAATTTGTTTACCTCCTTGGAATAACACTATGGCATTTTCATTAGACTTCTGGTCCATATCAACTTCATCTAACGGTCTTACACCAAACAAAAATTCATCTATGAACTCTTTCTGTTGCAATAAATCAACACCTTCTGCCTCTAAAAAGCATTCTCCATCATACTTCACCTCAAGAGCTTCATTCCTGTTTGTGACAGTTTCACTAGACTATCCATCATACTCTGCATTTCCTGCAAACATACACAAACTATGAGAATTAAAATCACAAGGCTTCATTGCCCCATGTGCTTCTTCTGTCAACATATCTCCGAATTGTTCTGAACTATGCCAATAGTTCATGAGATCTTTAGCTGATCTCTCATTATCTTCTTCACCCAACAGTTCACCCTGTTCTAGTCTACAAATGGAAACTTCCATTTCTGTCTCTGCTTCTCTGAGGTTTTCCATCAACCACTTTACCTGTTCTTGTTGCATCTGTCTCTGCAACTTAGGCCACTTCACTGGCTTCCTCTTAAAGACCTGTTAGCCTCCTGTTGCAACAGGTTTCATATTTCATGATTGACACTTTTACATGCCAAATATGTCATCTTTCTTGCAGCAATGTTCCATATTTCCAGAGAAGAAAACCAGAGAAGAAGTAATAAAGTGTGCCAATTCAAATGCCACTGCTGTTTCCAATTTTGAGGAGTTGTTCCAATTTTGAAGAGTTCTTCATTTTGGGAAGTCCAGACAGTCTAATCCTGGCCTCCCTAGGTTTCAATTTCCTGTTTTAGAATATAGAGAATGACATCTGTCCAAACAATTTAATCTTGGCAGATTGGTAGATAGGTAGAGAATCAAAGGGACCCAACTGTCTAATCTGGGCCCTGGCAGAAATAAGTGCAGATCTAGATAGGATAATGCAAAAAGAAAAATTGTGAATCTGGGTCTGCAAGTCTAAGTGCACGCTAAATAAAAAGAAGAAAAAATGTTAGGACAGTAGGGTGGGTAGGTAGCTGTTCGATGGTAGAGTGATGACCAGTGATCAATTTTGTACCTCACAGTGTCTTATTTTTTCAGATCACAGTTATCAGGCAGTTTTGCAGTTTCATGAAGGTACTCAGGCTGGAAATTCATTAACATCCCCTTCTTCTCATTTCCCCCAGTCACTTACTAACATCCCCCAAGAGGTCAAGATCTGCTTGAGCCTCTCAGTCACATCATTTCCATGACATTTGCCTTGGTGAGGATCTCCTTTACTCAAGGACTGCTCACTCATCATTTGTGAGCCTTCTTTTCCCCAAAATGGCATAAGGTCTCACTTCTTAGCACCCTCTCTTCATCTCCATATTAACTTTTAACTTGATTATATAGGTCCCTAACAATTTTCCTATTCCCCTATTAAAATCATGTATATAAACTCCCCTATGTAAATACCCCTCCCTGGCATTATAGCCATAATTCCACTAAGTCAGGGAAATCACAGTCCATTTGGGACTGTTTTTAGCCCATCCCAGTCATTAAGGAGCTAGTCTGACATTTGGTCAGCTAGTAACCTCTTCCATAGCCCAAAAAACCCATGTTTTCACATTTCCCCTTGTAAAATTTCACCCCACCGCTGTAAAAACCCACATTTCACCCCTAACCCAACGTTCCTGTGCATAAATATTAACCCGCGCCTTTATTTAACCCCGTAAACCCATTTTCCTAAGTTTATAACCCATTCGCGCATAGTATCAAATTCGGAATATTCTTGCGAACATTCCCGCCTGTTAACCCCCTATCCCGTCGCGTCCACCGCCAGCCGTCCGATCGTTCACCCCACAGATCTACGGCTGGCGGGCATCCTCATCCCCAACGCGCCCGGCCTTTAACGTCCGGGAGTTCGACGGTTTTGTCGCTGTACTCCTACAACGCATCAGGCGCCGGGCTGTGGCGGAGCCCCTCCCTCCAAAAACACCTCTCCCCATAAGCGGTGCACCACATACCACTTACCGCCTTCTGCCAGTTGATGTCACCACCATGTCAACCCCTGCACAGTCACCCGATGAGTCACCTACCTGCGTGGCCTCCTGCCACGTCACTGCCACGTGTCCCCGCCACCGTACCTGCCACATCATCGTCCGTACATGATGATGTCATGCTGATGTCATCCCGGCACGTAGCCATGCTGACGTCACCTGCCGTACAATGCTGATGTCATGCTGACATCATCAACATTTTTTGGGCGCAGAGGCGCAAAAGTCGCACTTCGGAGCCTCGGAATCGAATTCTGAGGTAGTTTTTGATGAGCGATTTGCGCCTAGTACAAATCGCTCATCGCAGGATTTTTGGGCCAAAATGGAGAATCTTCAGGGAATCTTTAAGGAATCTTCGCTTCATGCAACCCCAGGAAGCCCAAAAAGGCGCAGAAATGGTCTATTTTCTTCACAGAGCATGCCGGAAGGAGCAGAAGATCATTTCAGAAGATGCAGAGGCCGAAGAGCGGCCGTTAATTCGTGATTAGGCCCGCAGTACATCAGATCCGCAGTCCGGATTTTGTCAAAGAGTATCAGTGGAAAAAAAGCAGCCAAAGAGTATCAGCAGAAGGTCTGTTTAGTGGCTCGAAGTAGCTAAGAATTAATGAGCCCATCAGGAAGTCAAATCAGGCAGCTAAAAGCCCATTCCTGCACTCAAATCACAGCTTAAACTTTAAATGCAGGCAGACATCAAGCAACAGGAACCCATGCATATTTATTTCAGAAGACATTACCGAAAGCCACCAAGGACCACATCATTCACTTATTTCTGATACGGCGACCCTCAGCGCCGCTCAAGAGATTTTTTGCATTTAATTCCAGATAGAGTTAGGTCAATAAGTTATGTTTTGTGACATGATTAGGTCAAGATGTAATAAAGGCAATAGATAGAAAGTTTTGCCCTATATATACCACCCTCTGTATAGTTTTAAGGGTTGGTCAATTGAGAATTTCATTTAGAGACTCGCATTGTATACCTGAGTTTTCCATAATCAAAGATTGCTTAAAGCTTGGAGAGCGAACTGTCTGTTGTTGATGAATGTTTTGAAGAGTTGAAGATGGAATTGTTGCGCTGCGGCCTAAAGCAATAAGTGCCTCTTATCTCTGTTTATGTGTTTGCCATTATCTAAATAGCAGGAAGAAAGAATAGCCTAGAATTAGTTTAAATACTCTCTATGCTCAATTCCTGTTGTTTCTTGATGTTTTCTTCTGAATGAATTGGTTATGAACATTGAATTCCTTTTGGCTCATGTTTTCCCCAGTTCACCTGTGCTGGCCAATTATCTAGGGATTCTTAACTACCCCTAGGTAGCGCCCTGTTACATTCTCTGCTAATCTGTTGGAGAGATTCTTAACTGCCTCTCTCTCTTTAGCATTCATTTCATCCCTTAAACCTGAAGATTGCTTCAGTCTCAGTTATCTTGCTCCATTTTCCCTCAAAGCTATTAAGGAAACTTAGCAGCATTTCTCTCCTCGACTCCACGCCCAATGGTTCGAAACCCTTAGACTGTGCTCTGCCTCTCTACCTGAAAAATCAATTCTCCCACCAAAACAAGGCAAAGAACCCCCTGAACCCAAGACCTAGCCTAAAATCCTTTAAAACAAAGCTAAATCTAAAAGAGAGAGCCCTCTCTGATTGCAGGTTGGCTAGAACCTGCAGTCCAAAGTTGGTTTGTGGTTACCTCGGCCGTATCCCTTTCTTAACCTTCAGGGACAACCTGAGTGATAACATAATGGCGACTCCACTGGGGACTTTCCTCAGCTAATTTTTCAAAGTTTCACGAAGAAGGTTAAAAAACCCCCTGTAGAAATCAATTTTCTAATTGCTGTATATTTCCTAAAACTACAGATGAAGCCTGAATGTCAGCCAGGAAGCCTTTGAAACTGTTTTTGTTTTACATTAACAGGTTTAGATAAAAGCTGCTTCAGTCAATCTTCATGCTAGTTTTAAGATATATACAGCCATTCCAAAATCTTATCTGGCCCTTGTGAATACAAAAATATTCCAAATATACCCAAAAACAAGTTCGGAAGCTGGCTCCCAAGAAAAACCCGCGATATACAAGGTCAAACCTATACCCACATCCTCCAGCCATTTTTGAAAACCCTAACATAATCCCTAAAGTCCTTAGGAAGCAACAAAGACAGGAAAAGTTTGTTGATTTGAGTCCTGAAACAACTTACCCTAGCTCTGTTCCAACTCCTGTCAAGGTTTTATTCCGGTCTACCCTTGCTTCCCCTAGTTCATCATCTACATCTCAAAGCCCTCCTTTCACACCTTCATTCACTGCACATATTCCCATTACAACCACTGTTGTTTCTACCGTTCCTATTACTCCTGTTGTGCCAGTCGTTCCCCTCGTTCCATTTATCCCTGTCATTCCTGTAAACCCAATAAATATGGCTAATAGATATGCACCCCTACAATTACCTGCTAACGCTGCAGCCTTGCCTCAAGATTACCAATCCAAAATCACGTATTTTGATTCCACTGGTGCCTTCTCAGCTATTCAGCATGCTAAAGAGATGCAAGACTATTTTGAGAACTATGAAATAGATGATGACGGCGTAAGAATGAGAATTTTTGTCCAGAGCCTGACAGGTGATGTAAGAACTTGGTTCAGATCACTTGCTGCAAATTCCATAACCACTCCTGACGAGCTTTACCTAGCCTTTACAAACAGATGGGAGAAAAAGAAAGATCCTTTGCACATACTAGCTAAATATGATACAATCAAACGAGGTCCTCAAGAGACCGTTTTGGAGTACTGTGCAAGATTCTACAATGTATATAACGTGATACCACAGAATTTAAGACCTCCACCCGATTTAGCCTTGTACAAATTTCCCGACGGTTTTGACCCTGATATGGCATATCAATTGAAAGAAAGAGCTCCTGCAACCCTTGAAGACGCTCAAAAGGTTGTTGTCACAGTAGAAGCCAACTTAATTGCCAAAAGAAACAGAGCAAGAATGGAAAAGAGAACCACCTTTAAGGAAGAACCCTCAGCCTTTGACCATAAACTTAACGCTATCATTAATGGCCTGCAAAGACTAGGAGAAAGAGTAGAACATGTCAAGAGAAAAGCATCATGGGAAGGGCAGCAGTCCAACACTATAACAAACCCAAATTTTAGGAAAACACAGAATATAAATGCTGGTAGGCCTAACCAAGACCAGGATATTAGACCCCCTTTTCAAGAAAACTATGTAGAAGGATCCACATCCAGTCATCCTATAGAAGATGATCACATAAATGTGATGGATCTAAAGGGTGAGCATCAAACTTTCCTGACACAAGAAGACTAGAATGAACATGATGATAATCAATTTCAAACTAAAATTGGCAAATCTTTTGATTTTAAACAAGGTTATGATACTGCTATATATGAAGTACACAAACAGTATAAGCTCGGAACTAGGACCGTCGACATCTCTGAGCCCAGCAAGACAAAGGAAACCAAACAGCCCAACAAGAGTAAAAACACAACTGTTATAACCCAACCAGCTGACACGACTGCCTCAAACTCAAGACAAGTGACTGTAGAGGACATAACAGACACGCAGCCTGCTGTTGAGCAGCCTTTCACACCTCCCTTCTCAAAACAAAACTCAAATAGCATCCCAAAAAGTGCTCCTAAAGTTTCTAGACCGCAAGCAAATGCTTCCCATAGCACTGATAAACAAGATCAAGTCATTGAGAATCCAAATGAAGAAGGAAAAACTGCCAATGCCAATACCAAGACTCCCCTGGAGAAGCCTTTTAGTTTAGAAACAGAGATTGGAAAGCTGAAGATAGCCATTCCTCTTTCAGAACTGGCTAAACACGATGTGTATAGGTAACAAATTCAAAGATCATTGCACATACCAGAAAATAAAGATGATGTAAATGTTTTGGATGATTCCTCTGAACTGCTATTTGGCAGAGAAGTTAATGGAAAATCTACCTATGGACCTGTCCCACCCTTTTATGTCAGCCCGCATATACATGACAAAGTTTTATACAATGCTATGTTTGACTGAGGGGCATCACACAATCTTATGGCCAAAGCAGTAATGGAAAAACTAAACCTTGATGTTACAAGACCATACAAAGATTTATACTCATTTGACTCAAGTCAAGTGAAATGTTTAGGCCTCATCAAAGACCTCTGTGTCTCCCTAGTCCAATATCTGAACAAGACCATTCTTATGGATGTAGTGGTCGTTGATATTCCTCCCAAGTACGGTATTCTCCTCTCAAGATCATGGAGAGCAAAACTTCAAGGATCCCTTCAACTAGACCTTTCCTATGCTACCATTTCAGTCTTTAGGCAACCAAAGAGACTGTACAGAGAAATGCTCATGAAATATGTAGTGAGTAGTGAAAACAAGCCTGAAAATTTTCCCATTTATTCGATCCATTCTGATATGGATTCTTTCATTTTATTTAATGATGATTTGGATCTTCCCACCAATAAGGAGCCTTTCGCTCTAGAACAACAAGTGCACATCAGTGAAGAAGCGGTTACCCACAATAAAAAGATTGTCAAAATAGTAAATGCAACCAGCATGTTACAAGAGCCTGTCCAAACAGAAATTTTAGATCTGCCCAATCCTGAAATAACTCAATCTCTTGATACTGATCACAAGCAAGAAATCACATGGTTTCTAGAGTTTGATGGATCTGTTAACAAGTTAGGAGCAGGAGCAGGTGTCTGGATTCACAATACACACAATAACCATGCAGAAGGACATGCCTATAGACTGAATTTCAAATGCACAAATAACATGGAAGAGTATGAGGCCCTGCAGTTAGGCCTTAAACTGCTTAAAACTCTAGGTGCTGTAAAAATATCTATCTTAGGTGACTCTGACCTAGTTATACAACAGATGAAAGGTAATTTTGTTACCAATGACAATAGAATGAGAGCCTACAGAATAGCTGCTACTAACATACTCTAGTCATTCGCCAAATTCAAGCTTGACAAGATTTCCAGAAATCACAACATTCATGCACACAGCCTAACCACCTTTGCGAGTACGTGCAAGCTCCCTTTTGACCCGAATCATCACTTCACAGCCGAAATAAAACATAGACCCACCGTCCCAAATAATGTCAGAGATTGGCAAGTTTTCGAGAATGATGCCCAGATCAATAATTTCCTTACCCTTGCGCACGAATTTTCAAATA
Organism: Pinus tabuliformis; assembly: GCA_031772625.1. Classification (NCBI taxonomy): domain Eukaryota; kingdom Viridiplantae; phylum Streptophyta; class Pinopsida; order Pinales; family Pinaceae; genus Pinus; species Pinus tabuliformis. The sequence goes on along the minus strand of CM062807.1, from coordinate 865,369,091 downwards.
TCCACATTGACACAGATGCCATGATAGATTCTGAACAACAGAGAAATGAAAATCAGCAAGCTCTAGATGCTGCAACAGCCAAACTGATGCTGAAGCCAACCGTTTTTGACAATGAAAACATTCAACAGCTAAAACAAACACAGGATAAAGAAATAGACAAAACAGAGGCTGAGGTCATTGACCTGAAAGATAATTTTTTTCCCGCTGGCCTCACTCCACTAGAAGACATGTTTGACTCTAAAGACGTTCCCAGAAAACCAAAATTGCAATCAATAAACACGGAAATTGAATAACACAACATTGGGACAGCAGAAAATCCAAAAATGAACAAACTGTCCAAAAATTTTCCACCTGATCAAAAACCCAAGTACATTGACTTATTCAAAGAATTTCAAGATGTATTTGCTTGGAGCTATGAGGATTTGAAGTCCTATGATACATCAGTGATTCAACACACAATCCCATTGAAGCCCAATCAGAAGCCCTTTAAACAGAAATTGAGAAGAATCAACCCCGTCCTACTGTCGCCGATTGAAAAAGAAGTAAAAAGGATGTGGGAAGCAGGCATAATAGCCCCTATCAGATTCTCTGAGTGGGTGTCCAATCTTGTTCCTACAAGAAAAAAGACAGGTGAAATCAGACTTTGTGTAGATCTCAGAAACTTAAATCAAGTCTCCTTAAAAGACCACTACCCTTTGCCTAAAATGGACCACATATTGCAGAGAGTAGTGGGATCATCTAGAATCTCTTTATTAGATGGATTTTCAGGTTTTAACCAGATACTCGTTCACCCAGATGATCAAGACAAAACAGCTTTTACCACACCCTGGGGAACATTTAAGTATGTAAAAATGCCGTTCGGACTGAAAAACGCTGGTGCTACTTTTCAACGAGCAATGGATATTGCATTTGCAAAAGAAATACACGATTTTTTAGTTGTGTACCTCGATGATTTAACCCCATTTTCCAAATCTGATGAAGAACATCTCAAGCATCTTAGGCAAATTTTCATAACATGCAGAAAATATGGAATTTCTTTAAATCCTAAGAAGTCCCTGTTTGGCCTGGAAGAAGGAAAATTACTTGGCCACATCATATCAAAAGACGGTATCAGAATTGACCCTGAGAGAATACAGGCCATCCTCCAAATTCCATACCCCAGAAACATAAAGGAGCTACAAGCATTCCTTGGGAAAATAAACTTCTTGAGAAGATTCATTCCAAATCTGGCTGAATTAATAAGACTATTAAGCAACATGTTAAAGAAATATGCCAAGGTAAGATGGTCCTTGGAAGCTAAGCAAGCATTTGAGAGTATCAAATCTGCCTTAACTCAAACCCTTGTCCTAACTAGTCCATAGTTCGATAAAGATTTCATCATATTTTCATTTGCATCCGAGCATACGATAGCTACTATCCTGCTGCAGAAGGACGAACAAGGAGCTGAAAAGCTGATTGCTTTTTTCAGCCGAGCTTTAAAAGACGCCCCACTGAAGTACCCGATAATGGAAACACAGGCCTACGCTCTTATCAAGGCCATAAAGGATTTTAGAGTGTACATACTGTATTCACACGTAATTGCCTACGTCCCACATGCTGCTGTAAAAGACATACTGACTCAAGATGGATTAGAAGGCAAAAGAGGTAAGTGGATCGCAAGTATCCTCGAATACGACATTGAAATAAAACCAACCAAGCTGATAAATGGACAAGGTTTAGCTAAACTGATGTCTGAAACGAATTTTCAAGCCTTAGATATTAACCAGTTGGACAATGAACTGTAGCTGGCGACTCCACAGATCAGTGAAATATTTCTGCAATGCCCCTGGTACACTGATATTCGCTATGTATTGTTAAACCTGTGTGCTCCCCCAAGATTGTCCAGAACAAAGAAGAGATTTTTGAAAATGAAAGCGTTGAGATTTTGTGTTACTGAAGGTGCATTATTTTGGAGAAATCATGAATGTATATTGTTAAATTGCTTAACCATGAATGAAACTAACAATGTCATGAAAGAATTTCATGCAGGTGATTGTGGAGGACATCTCTACTGGAAGTCCACAGTAGAAAAAATCTTGAGGGCTAGTTTCTACTGGCCCACCCTTTTTGCAGATGTTAAAAAGTTTTCCATGTCATGCCACAAATGCCAAATTTTTGAAGGCAAGAGAAAATTATTGCCCCTGCCCCTTAAACCAATCTCCACCGAAAAACCTTTTCAACAATGGGGTCTTGACTTCATTGGAGAAATCCATCCCTCTTCCTCAGGCCAACACAAATGGATCCTGACAGCCACAGATTATTTCACCAAGTGGGTTGAAGCCATTCCATGTAGACAAGCCAATGATACCATCATTATCCAATTCCTTGAATGCAACATCCTTTCTAGATTTGGCTGTCCGGAGAAAATCATCACTGACAATGCCGCTGCCTTTAAGTCCAAAAAGATGATCAATTTCTGCCATAAGTTTCATATCACCCTGGGCCACTCCACAGCATATTACCCTCAAGGTAATGGATTGGCCGAATCATCTAACAAAATCCTCATCAACATCATAAAGAAAATGCTAGAAGAAAACAAGATAAACTGGCACAAAAAGCTGGTGAATGCCCTATGGGCAGAAAGACTTTCAGACAAAAGATCAATTGGAATGAGCCCTTATGAGCTGGTATATGGCATGGAGGCTAGATTTCCTTCATCCCTGGGCATTCCCACCATCAAGCTATTACAAGAGATTCAGGCTGAACCAAATGACATTCAAGGAAGAATTAATCAGACCATCCATCTCCAGCAAACCAGAGAACAAGTCTATGACAGAGCACAAATCTTACAAGAAAAGCTCAAAAAGATGTTTGACAAGAGGGCTAAAGCTGAAAATTTCAGTAGTGGTGGCAGAGTTTTCAAGTGGGACTCAAGAAGAGAAGACAAGGGCGAGCATGCAAAGTTCGATTTCCTATGGAAAGGTCCATTTATCATTTCTGCCGTTCAAGGAAACAACACCTATTTTCTGAGATCTATGGAGGACAGCACTGTTGAAGAAGGTCCTGTGAATGGCAGGATGTTGAAACATTATCACGATCCTTGTTGTTAAAACAATGCAAGTTCTGTAAATATCTTTGTACAGTTATATTGTATATATATGAGCACTGTTTTTTAATTCCTTTGATAAGGAGGCCGATTATTGAAAGAACAACAGTTAATTCATGGAGGCACAGCCAGTGCTGATTGTCCAGTTTTTAAAGACCCATTTCTGTATCAATCTCAGCAAGGCAGCAAGAGTAACAATGTCATAACAGCAATTCGGGTCAAAGAAAAGATGTTTTGCACTTACAATTTTTCAGGCAAGAACAGGTTAACAGAAGAAGAAAAATTTCAGCAAAATTGTTTCACACAAAAGATGAAGGAAGAACATCAATTTTCTATCCATGTTTTCAAAGATATACCCTCAGGCAGCATGGTGCATAATAATCCAGCACGCAGAAGAAAGCAGGTGTTGTTGAGCAGTTCACAAAGACTCACTTGAAAAAAAAAAGGTTGTTTTGTCCCAGAGTTTCATATTTCTAAACAGCCAGAGCAAAGAGGTTTTTCAGTTTACGGTGACAACTAAGATCAAGGCAGTCTGACCTGCTGTTCTTGACTTTTCACAAGGAAAAGCCATCCCTAAGTGGAGCCACTGTTAGCCTCTTGTTGCGACAGGTTTCATATTTCATGATTGACATTTTTACATGCCAAATATGTCATCTTTCTTGCAGCAAGGTTCCATATTTCCAGAGAAGAAAACCAGAGAAGAAGTAATAAAGTGTGCCAATTCAAATGCCACTGTTGTTTCCAATTTTGAGGAGTTGTTCCAATTTTGAAGAGTTCTTAGTTTTGGGAAGTCCAGACAGTCTAATCCTGGCCTCCCTAGGTTTCAATTTCATGTTTTAGAATATAGAGAATGACATCTGTCCAAACAATTTAATCTTGGCAGATTGGTAGATAGGTAGAGAATCAAAGGGACCCAACTGTCTAATCTGGGCCCTAGCAGAAATAAGTGCAGATCTAGATAGGATATTGCAAAAAGAAAAATTGTGAATCTGGGTCTGCAAGTCTAAGTGCACCCTAAATAAAAAGAAGAAAAAATGTTAGGACAGTAGGGTGGGTAGGTAGCTATTCGATGGCAGAGTGATGACCAGTGATCAATTTTGTACCTCACAATGTCTTATTTTTTCAGATCACAGTTATCAGGCAGTTTTGCAGTTTCATGAAGGTACTCAAGCTGGAAATTCATTAACATCCCCTTCTTCTCATTTCCCCCTGTCACTTACTAACATCCCCCAAGAGGTCAAGATCTGCTTGAGCCTCTCAATCACATCATTTCCATGACATTTGCCTTGGTGAGGATCTCCTTCACTCAAGGACTGCTCACTCATTATTTGTGAGCCTTCTTTTCCCCAAAATGGCATAAGGTCTCACACCTTAGCGCCCTCTCTTCATCTCCATATTAACTTTTAACTTGATTATATAGCTCCCTAACAATTTTCCCATTCCCCTATTAAAATCATGTATATAAAGTCCCCTATGTAAATACCCCTCCCTGGCATTATAGCCATAATTCCACTAAGTCAGGGAAATCATAGTCCATTTGGGACTGTTTTTAGCCCATCCGAGTCATTAAGGAGCTAGTCTGACATCTGGTCAGCTAGTAACCTCTTCCATAGCCCAAAAAACCCATGTTTTCACATTTCCCCTTGTAAAATTTCACCCCACCGTTGTAAAAACCCACATTTCGCCCCTAACCCAACGTTCCTGTGCATAAATATTAACCCGCGCCTTTATTTAACCCCGTAAACCCGTTTTCCTAAGTTTATAACCCATCCACGCGCAGTATCAAATTCAGAATATTCTTGCGAACATTCCTGCCCGTTAACCCCCTATCCCGTCGCGTCCACAGCCAGCCGTCCGATCGTTCACCCCACAGATCTACGACTGGCGGGCATCCTCATCCCCGACGCGCCCGGCCTTTAACGTCCGGGAGTTCGGCGGTTTTACCGCCATACTAGCGCCACGCGTCATGTGCTGGGCTGTGGCGGAGCCCCTCCCTCCGAAACCACCTCTCCCCATAAGCGGTGCGCCACATACCGCTTACCGCCTTCTGCCAGCTGACGTCACCAGCAGGTCAACCCCTGCACAGTCACCCGATGAGTCACCTGCCTGCGTGGCCTCCTGCCACATCACTGCCACGTGTCCCCGCCACCGTACCTGCCACGTCGTCATTCGTACATGATGATGTCATGCTGACGTCATCCCACCACGTCGCCATGCTTACGTCACCCGCCATACAACGATGATGTCATCCTGACGTCATCAACATTTTTTGGGCGCTGAGGCGCAAAAGTCGCACTTCGGAGCCCCGGAATCGAATTCTGAGGCAGTTTTTGATGAGCGATCGCTCATCGCAGGTTTTTTGGGCCAAAATGGAGAATCTTCAAGGAATCTTTAAGGAATCTTCGCTCCATGCAGCCCCAGGAAGCCCAAAAAGGCGCAGAAATGGTCCATTTTCTTCACAGAGCATGCCGGAAGGAGCAAAAGATCATTTCAGAAGATGCAGAGGCTGAACAATGGCCGTTAATTCGTGATTAGGCCCGCACTACATCAGATCCGCAGTCTGAATTTTGTCAAAGAGTATCAGTGGACAAAAAGCAGCCAAAGAGTATCAGCAGAAGATCTGTTTAGTGGCTCGAAGTAGCTAAGAATTAATGAGCCCATCAGGAAGTCAAATCAGGCAGCTAAAAGCCCATTCCTGCACTCAAATCACAGCTTAAACTTTAAATGCAGGCAGACATCAAGCAACAGGAACCCATGCATATTTATTTCATAAGACATTACAGCAAGCCACCAAGGACCACATCATTCACTTATTTCTGATACGGCGACCCTCAGCGCCGCTCAAGAGATTTTTGGCATTTAAATCCAGATAGAGTTAGGTCAATAAGTTATGTTTTGTGACATGATTAGGTCAAGATGTAATAAAAGCAATAGATAGAAAGTTTTGCCCTATATATACCACCCTCTGTATAGTTTTAAGGGTTGGTCAATTGAGAATTTCATTTAGAGACTCGCATTGTATACCTGAGTTTTCCATAATCAAAGATTGCTTAAAGCTTGGAGAGCGAACCGTCTGTTGTTGATGAATGTTTTGAAGAGTTGAAGATGGAATTCCTATGCTGCGGCCTGAAGCAATAAGTGCCTCTTATCTCTGTTTATGTGTTTGCCATTATCTAAATAGCAGGAAGAAAGAATAGCCTAGAATTAGCTTAAATACTCTCTATGCTCAATTCATGTTATCTCTTGATGTTTTCTTCTGAATGAATTGGTTATGAACATTGAATTCCTTCTGGCTCATGTTTGCCCCAGTTCACCTGTGCTGGCCAATTATCTAGGGATTCTTAACTGCCCCTAGGTAGCGCCCTGTTACTTTCTCTGCTAATCTGTTGGAGAGATTCTTAACTGCCTCTCTTTCTTTAGCATTCATTTCATCCCTTAAACCTGAAGATTGCTTCAGTCTCAGTTATCTTGCTCCATTTTCCCTCACAGCTATTAAGGAAACTTAGCAGCATTTCTCTCCTCGACTCCACGCCCAATGGTTCTAAACCCTTAGACTGTGCTCTGCCTCTCTACCTGAAAAATCAATTCTCCCACCAAAACAAAGCAAATAACTCCCTAAACCCAAGACCTAGCCTAAAATCCTTTAAAACAAAGCTAAATCTAAAAGAGAGAGCCCTCTCTGATTGCAGGTTGGCTAGAACCTGCAGTCCAAAGTTGGTTTGTGGTTACCTCGGCCGTATCCCTTTCTTAACCTTCAGGGACAACCTGAGTGATAACAAGACCCAACCTTGTATTTGGTTCTCCTCTAGCAGAATTACTAATACATCAAGTTCTTCTCTTATTTCAGCCATTTCCTTGTCAATTTCTGTTTGACTCATCTGTTTCTGATGGATTGTTTGAGCATCCTCTTCCTTCATTTTGTAGCCTTCTTCTTGTTAGACTAAACAAAGCGCAACTGAAATAAAAATAAAGATACACAGCACACACAAAAAATCTTACAAAACTATAGCACAGAGATTTAACGTGGTTCACCCAACCAATCTGGGCTACGTCCACCAGAGCAGAGGCATCGACAATCTTATTATTCAAAGGAGATTACAACAAATCTAATTCTTTACACATACTCTCGGCTCTCCCTATTTTCTCGACACTCTCAACACACACTCTTCACAATCCTCTACGGGATTACATTTCTATATAGCTGGAGCATAAAACTGAATCATAAATTCCCTCACAACAAATATAGGATGCATTAACTCCTCCTCAAAAAATACTGGAGCTAATATAGCAACTAATCCTATTGTTGTCACATACATGAGACCTTTCCCAAATTTAATAAAACAGAAAATCTCAACAATCTCCACCTTGACAACAATTAGCCTGATACCCTGTTCAATTATTATTTTTATCTTTTTTGCAAGTAAAGAGAAGCCAAACATCAACGTGGATTCTCTAACAAAACTGGTTTCGTGAACATGTCTGCACAATTTTCCTTCGTATGCACCTTTTCAAGAGAAGCACCCCTTTCAGTGACAACCTGTCTTACAAAATGATATTTGATATGAATATGATTTGATTTACTATGATAGGCTGGATTCTTTGCCAAATGAATTGCACTTTGACTATCACAAAATAACTTGATGTTGTCCTGAAGCCTACCAAACTCACCAATCAAGCCTTTCAACCAAACCGCTTCTTTGCAAGCATGTGAAGCAGCTATGTATTCTGCTTCCATAGTGGATAAAGCAACAATATTCTGTAGTTTTGACATCCAACTAATAGCTCCACCTGCAAGAGTAAATACATACCCTGAAGTTGACCTTCTCTTATCCAAATCACCTGCAAAATCGGAATCAACATAACCGCAAACAAATTCACTACTTCTGTTATAAGTGATACCATAATCACATGTGGCTCTCAAATATCGAAGCACCCATTTCACTGTTGACCAGTGTTCTTTCCCTAGATTTGCCATATACCTGGTGACGACCCCAACCGCATGTGAAATATCTGGTTGAGTACAAACCATCGCATACATTAAACAACCTACTACATTGGCATATGGAATTCGAGACACATATTCCTTTTCTTCATTTCTACTAGGACATAAACTTGAAGAATGCTTAAAATGGGAAGCTAAAGGGATTGAAACAGGCTTCACATTGTTCATACCAAACCTCAAGAGTATTTTCTCAATATACTTCTGTTGTGATAGCCACAGCTTACCATTGCTCCTGTCTCTGAAAATCTCCATGCCCAAAATTTGTCTTGTTGCTCCTATATCTTTCATATCAAATGTCCTAGCCATCTGAGCCTTTAACCTGTTGATCTCTATTATGCTTTTGCTTGCTAAAAGCATATCGTCAACATACAACACTAAGATAATGAACATGCCATTACTTAATTTCTTAAAGTAAACACAATGGTCATATTCACTTCTTATATAATTTTGACTCAACATGAAAAAATCAAACTTCTTGTACCATTGTCGAGGCGATTGCTTCAGACCATACAATGATTTCTTGAGCCTACAAACAAATTTCTTGTTGCGATCTTGAACAAACCCTTCCAGTTGTTCCATGTAAATTTCCTCATGTAAAAATGCAGTTTTAACATCTAGTTGCTGTAATTCTAAATCAAGCAAAGCCACTAATGCTAATACAATTCGAATTGAAACAATTTTTACAACTCGTGAAAAAATCTCGTGAAAATCAATGCCTGCTTTCTGAGAAAAACCTTTCGCGAATAGCCTTGCTTTGTACCTGTCCTTTGAACCATCAACACCCCTTTTCAATTTGTACCCCCATTTACATCCCACAGTTTTCTTGTCTTTAGGAAGTTCTACCAGATCCCATGTGTCATTTTTTTGTAATGCCACCATCTCGTCCTTCATAGCTTCTTTCCACTTTTCACTTTTTAAACCTTCTACAGCTTCCTAATAACACAAAGGTTCATCATTGTTAGAAATTAAAGCAACTGAAGTAACATAATCATCATACCTTCTAGGAGGACGTTTAATTCTAGTGGACCTCCTTAAAGATGTTTCTGGTACATCCACAATTGGCTGATTATTATCTGTAGGAACTTCTTCATGATCAGCATCTGAATCATGTTCATGATCTACATCTGAAACTTGTTCATGACCTGCATCTGAAACTTGTTCATGACTTACATTTGAACCATGGTCATCTTGATCATCATCTATATTTGGAGTGGTTTCAAATTGAATGTGTTGAAGCTTAGACACATTATCTTGTTTCACTTTATCATCTACATCTGAAATTTCAAGTGAGGATTCATTAAATTTAACATATTTGTTAATGATGATCTTGTGAGTAGTAGGATCCCACAATCTGTATCCCTTAGTCCCATCACCATATCCAACAAAGATATACCTTTTTGATTTAGTATCTAATTTAGAACGCTGATGTTTTGGAACTAGAAAATATGCATCACAACCAAAATCTTTCAATTCAGAATAATCACAAGGATGACCTTTCCATAACTCTTGAGGAATTTTACATCCTATTGCAGTTGATGGTGATCGATTTATCAAATAGCAAGCTGTAGCAAGCGCTTCTGTCCACAATTCCTTCTGTAAATTGGCGTTACTCAACATACTTCTTGATCTCTCTAAAAGCGTCCTGTTCATGCATTCAGCAACTCCATTTTGCTGAGGAGTATACATAGTGGTTTTATGTCTCTCGATCCCAGATTCCTTGCAATAATTATCAAATTCCTTTGAAGTAAACTCACCACCATTGTCAGTTCTTAAACATTTAATAGTTCTTCCAATGATGTTTTCAACTAATGCTCTAAACTGTTTGAAAACTGTAAACACATCAGACCTCTTCTTTAACATGTAGACCCACACGTTTCTAGAGAAATCATCAATAAAAGATACAAAATATGACGAACCTCCATATGAGGTTGTAGGAGACGGACCCCAAACATCGGAATGGATATAATCGAGAATTCTCTTACTAGTATGTTTTCCAGTTTGAAACTTTTGCTTGCTCTATTTCCCAAACAGACAATGTTTGCATAAATCTAACTTAACAGACTTTAGACTAGGAAGTAACTTGCGATCAGATAAAATATTTAATCCTCTTTCACTCATATGGCCCAACCTTTGATGCCATAAACGAATAGAACTACTGTCATTTTCAGACACTATAGAAACATGATCTAACTTTGTTCTTCCTTCTAACTGAAAAAGGTTTCCAACTTTCTTTGCTTTCATTACTAGTAAAATTCCTTTATAAATTTTCATTACTCCACCTTGAACAAAGGTTTTATATCCATTTG